>VXAD01013230.1:414969-811389 GCA_013399195.1 Dicrurus megarhynchus | reverse complement strand
TTTTTTTTTTTTTTTTGTAGTGATTAAATAGAACTTTGTGTATTTTAACTTAGGGCTGGTACCACTGAGAAGAGTCTGTTTCCATCTTCTTTACTGACAGGCTCAGGTGTGAGCCTTCTTTTCTCCAGGTTGAAGAGTCCCAGTTCTCATCTTTTCCTCATGTGACATACTTCAGTCCCTTAGTCATCCTCATGGCCTGTAAATGGACTTGCTCCACTATGTTCATGTCTCTCTTGCACTGGGGATCCCAGGACTGTTCCCAGCACTCAGTGGCTTCAGCAGTGCTGAGCGAAGAAGGATCACCTCTCTCAGCCTTCTGGCAACACTCCCCCTGACACAAACGAGGAGACTTCTGACTGCCCCACAAGGGCACATTGCTGGTTAATGATCAAGTTGTCCATTCTCTCCTTTGCAGAGTCTCTGCAGAGCTGCTCTCAAGCTAGCTGGCCCCCAGCCTGTGCTGATGGATAGGATTATTCCTTCCTAGATACAGGACTTCTGCTCTTCCCTGTTCATGACCTTTCTGTTGGCTCATTTGTCCAGGCTGTTGCGGTGGCTCTGAAATGGCAACACAACCATCTGGTGTACCAGTCACTCCTCCCATTCATGTGCACTCAGGCCCGTGTTCTAGGTAATTAATGAACATGTTAACCAACACTGGCCCCAGTATCAACACCACGGGGGCACTGTTAGGGGTTGATGTCCCGTGTGCTGCAGATCACAGCCCTTTGATCCTGCCAGTTCAGCCAGTTTTCAATCCACCTTACTATCCACTAATCTACTCTGTATTTCATCAATATGTCTATGAGAAAGTTATGGGAGAAAGTGTCAAAATCCTTGCTAAAGTCAATATAAAAATGTCATCATAAATGCATACTGACTATGCTCTCCTTTTCTTTCATAGTTTTGGAAAGTACTTCCAATTTTTTTGCTTCATTACCTTCTCAGAGGTTGAAGTGAGGCTGACTACCTTGTAGATTCCCTGCCCCATTCAGCTCCACATGGGTTTTGTTGTACCTGACACCATCACTCCACATTTTGACTGTATTGCTGTATTCCTCCTGGGTCAACTGTCCCTTTTGCCACCTCTTATAACTTTTTTTCTATAGTTGAGATTTTCAGGAGCTCTCTGCTACCTTTGTTTGACTTTCTGCACATTGGGGTGGATGATTTTTGAATTTGGAGGGACATGATCCTTGAAAAATGGTCAAAGTCTGCATGAGCATGAGGGCCTGTGCATATGAGGCTTATTACAGCTATCTGAAGAAGGCCACAAAATCCAGTATTTCCTCATGATATTACTGATTTTGGTCTGCCCAATGATTCTGATTTATAAGCTGTCAGCTGGCTCATCACCCATCTGCTGTTTTCACATCAAGGGCAACTCTCGCTCCTCACCATCCTGACCATCCAATGGTGGATGCATCTGGATCCACCATTCCTAATAAAGTTTCCTAATAAGCCTGTGTTCACCCATTTGAACACTAGAGTGAGCTACCCCACATCTCTACCCAAATGAGGTTGTAGCCCTGTAACAGACATCTAATTACTCCTGCCTGTTCCCCATGCTGCAAACTGCTGTACAGGCGCTTCAGAGAAGCACCAGTTTATGGATTTCAGAGAAAACATATGTGATCTGCTGTCCTTTTGGCACTTCATTTGTTTGCATAAGCTTGGGGCATCCTCTTCAGCTCAGATTGAGGTGTTTCCTGTCCACATCATATTGCACACTTTACTTGCCAACCCCACCCATCATTTCCTTTCTTCAGTGGCTGTTGCCAACTTCCCAGCCCCCTTGTTCCTGGTTTGAAGGTTTCTTCATTGGGTTGGGCAGCCTAATGTTATATGGCCAGTTGGTAAAGATACTTTTGCTCCACTTGTTGAGTGGATCCTGCTTCTTCCAAGCAGTCCTCAGTAATCAGAGGATAGCAGGACTGGTTGCTTCAGTCCCTGTGCCCTATGTCATGTCATTGCTGCTGGCTAGGCACATATAAAGATATTTTTTTTAGCCCCTTTATGCACAAACTAATGCACTCTATGCCTTTCTGTATGTCCTGCTGAAAGGGTGATTGACGTTTCCTAATATCGTGATTAGGATTAGAATGCTCTTTGACCAAGAGCAACTGTGAGATCTTGTTAGAAGCTGCTAGAGCTTGCTAGAGACTTCAGTCTCCTGTAGCTATCCTTACCTGTCAGCAGCAGGAACCTTGATGCCCCTCAGAGTACCCAGTAGTCCTCCAGAAACCCCAGGGGTTCAGGAAGATCTAGAAGCAGGGTCCAGAAACTGCTGTGCAAGCTGCTGTGTCTGAATTCAGCACTGAGGGGGTTGGCTAGAAGCAGGTTCTAATTGCCTGCTTGAGGCATTTGTTTCTCTTCCTGCCTGTGCCTAAGGTGCCCTGACTGCAAAACAGCAAGAGGAGACATAAATGAATTGTACTTGTGCACTACCTCTGAACCAAGGCTGTAGGTTGAGTGTTTCTTTTGTATTTGTTATACACAGAAGGATAGGACACGGAATGAAAGACTTCCTTTGAATTTTGTCCTCAATTGACTAGGTTTTTTTAAAATAATATTCTGCATGTTTCAAGTTGCTCAGAAACAGCCTACTCTGGATTGAAGAAAACCAGAAATATACCTAATATTGTAGATGGCAGGAGACTCTGCCTACTGCTGACACTTTGTACTGTTTTGTTATCATAAGTACAATGGAGGAGCACTCTTGTTGTTAAAAGTTTTCTTTCCATCTGCTCATTCTGACTTTAAGCATAAGCCTGCTTAACACAAAGGGAAGGCATCCTATCTAACAAGGAGAGGGTCAGGAGGGTTCACTGTAAACAAACTGATGGCAGAATGTAAACAGGAGCAGTGTATTCTACTACAGATGGTTACCCCTCCCTCTTGCCTTATAATTTCCATGTTCATAATGAAATATATTCATTCCTTAGAATCCTGTAATGAAATGTGAGTTAGCAAGAAATGGAATTTTTGATAATAAGGTTGAATTCTTCATCTGCTGCCCGTGATAATAGATGACTGAAGAATAAAAATCCTGACTTCTCAGCTGACCTTGCTTTTGGGCAGAAGCTGGACTAGATTGCCACCTTCCAAGCTGACTTTTTCTGTGATTTTATGAATTATCTCCTATATGAGATTCTATAGCAATATTTTTCAGTATAGCAGTTTGGTATTTAACTGCACCAGTGTAGATCATAGTGCTACTATAAAAAAAAGTATCTTACCTAATTTCTAACCTTTCAGTTGTATTTCTTCCATAAGCTGTTACTGGATGAATGAAGGAATTAATGATGTGCTCTATTTCTATCTAGAAGCTAATATTAACTACTTTGAAGATGGTGGGTGGGCTGTAGCACTTGTCCTGTGAGGAGAGACTGAGGGAACTGGGCTTGTTCAGCCTGGAGAAGAGATGGCACGTAAGAGATGGGGACACCTAATATCAGCTTCCTGTGCCAGAGAGATCATGGAGATGGAGTCAGGTTCCAGGAATCAGACCTCAGAGATGCCTCTGCTTTGAGCAGGAGGTTGGACTAGAGATGTCCTGAGATCCCTTCCAAGCTGAATTAACCTGCAATCCTCACGTAACAGGCTCTATATGTGTTCAGAAGATGATTATAATTCCTGTTATGAAATACCAAATGGCAGTAATATGAATGAATTTAATCAGCCTTGAATCTTTGGGCATGATGTTTCTTACCCTTCCGGTTATGAGAGGAGACCACTATAATCTATGTAGTGATGTCATCAGAAGTTTGTGAAGAGAATCCAACGGAAGGAAGGTTTGGTGTTGATGAATTCAAAGGAGTCAATGACTGTTACCCCTTTTGGCCCCAAGCAGAATAGACATCCAGCTTTTGATGGTATGGTTTCTCAGTTTAGTTCCTAACTGGGTGTTCTGTGTCAGGCTGTGATGAGGGAAAGATGGTGTAACTCTCAGGCTGGTGTTGCTCACAGAAGGAGTAATTAGAAGCATACCTTTTCATCTCTGATATTCCTGCATCTATGAATTTCTTTCTTGCTTTTTGAACATAATTCAAACTTACAGGACTTGTCTATGACTGCGATGGGCAGTCCTGTGCTTTTTTTGCCTACGCCTCCTCAATCCCCCTGAAGATGAAATTCCATAGAATCAGAATAAAGGTGCAAAAATATGTAGGATCCATGCATGATATACACGACCAAGGATTATACATAATTCGAACTCCCTCTCTGATTTCCTTACCGCCACTACTCAATACCTATTCCCCTTGTTATACCACAGCAAAACACTGACGTTTCGTGCTGTTGTTGCTGATGTTGGCTTGCAGATATGCACATTCAATACTTGGTCTACTGAGAAGCTAGTGGAATCACTTTGAATTGATACCATTGAGCAGCTGATCTTCAGCTTGCTTTCTTGATTTTTGATCCTTTTCTGGATTAAGTGATTCAGAGAAACCAGAGCTACTGTTTTTTGGAGGGGAAGGATTAGCATAAAGGTACCAGTTCCACTCCCTCTCCTTTGCTGTGATGCATACATTTGTTTACATTTGTTTTGTTTAAAAGGTACCTAGCACTTACTAATGTGTGGGGTCCAAGAGAAGTTGTTGCTTTTGTGGCTAGGGGAAAGAAATAGTTTGTGCTCCAGTTTTTATTTAGTTTTAAATAGTTTGTATTTCCCTGCTTCATACAAGCCCAGATGGTGAGATGACTGGCAGATCTGTAGTTCTGTCTGTTCCTATCAATGAAGTATAATCTCTGTCTTGGTGGTCTCATATCTGGATGAAGCCTGGGGTAGTAAATTTGGAGTGTGAAATCTTCCGCATATATTTGGAGACGCAACTGAAGCTTTATTATTATTGTGGTTCTTTCTCATCTTTTTAAATTATCCCGGTTGTGAAAAAGAGAAAAGGAATGAAGTTTCCTCTGTTCTGAGATTCTTCAAAGGTGGGGCACCAGTCTGGATATTAGCAACTATACCTCCTTTTGATTTAAAGGGATATTTCTAGAATTGCAATGAGTGGGTTTTGCAAACTGCGAACAGAGAAAATGGATTTTCAGTGCAGAAATCTACATTGGATTGGACAGTGTTTCTTCCAAGTGAGTTCTAGGACATCTGTATGTTGTGTCTTTGAGAGGAGCCTCTCAGTTGCCCTGAATTTCTCAGAGCCAACCTGGTTACCTTGTTCTTTCAGTGTTTTCTGACTTTGACTTCCACTTACTAAAAACTGATATGCAATAAAAGAATATTTTAAATTACATTTATTCATAAACCTAAAAATGTTGCAATCTAAAGAGTTGTATTTATTTGTCCACTCTTTTTAGCTCTAGGAACTGATAAAGATTGAAATATACTTGAAGAAAGATTTTAAATGGATGAAATGCTTAAACATATCAACATCATCTTTCTGTCACTCCAGAAAGTTGTCCTTTATTGTACTCACTCTCAAGGGCTTTGCAGGTATTTCCTATGACTCTTTCATTTAAGCTTAGATTCATTTTGAAATGGTACCAAGAAGTTGACTGAAAGGAGGCAAAGTAAGGATTTAATGAATAATATATTGAAGTAGATTTCAGAAACTTTATGCTGTCTTACTTCCTTTCACCCCTCAAATATGTGTGTAAATATATGTATTCCTCCCCCCATCTTTCCATTGGGCTTGTCCAAAAATCCTTGCCTTCCAACCTCCAACTTCTTCATCTTTGATTGAAACAATTCCAGTTTCTTTCATCTCTCCCACATCCTCAGGAACTTTTCAACACTGGCTCTGATAGAGCCAGCTCTCTCCCTTTTCTTTGATTCGTATTACTTCAAAGTAACAGTAAACTTTTGATGTGAAGGAGAAAATTTCAGGAGGAAGAGAGGGATAGGAGAGAAGATGCAGACATTTAATGACATTTTCCTGGGAAATTTCCCAGCATAATATTCCTGAAAGCTATTCCCTGAAGGTATAACTACAAAGTAAAATGTAGGTGTGATTGCAGCACACTAAGAATAAAATGAATATACTTGTATCTCTGTATCTACATATACAACAACACAGGGACTAATAACTAAAATTCAGACTGGGGGTTCAAGTATACAGCTGCCAATCTGTGACTACATCTCCATTGCTGCACTACTGTGCACTCTGAAGCTAGAACAAAGACACCTATGGACATTTCTTTCTCTGATTCCAAGTATAAACTGGAGACCTTGGCTTAACTTCTAGCTGCCAAGTTAATTGTAAAGGATTTGATATTCCAGTGGTTCAATGCCCTGCCAGTTCTGTCCTATAAATAAGAATTTGCCCTTACAGATACTGGAATCCTAGGGAATCAGATAGGAAGGAATCTTGGTCTTATAGACTTTACCATATTTTTTTGGAAATGCTCAGTATCTGCTTTGTCCCTTGGCTCTTTAAAACCAATTGCTGTACACACACAAGTGAATTTTGCACAATGCACAAAAGCACATTTCTAGTCACATGAAAAATTTGGAAATACTCTTATTTAACAAGTTACAGTTCAATCATAAGCAATTTTGGAGACACTGTCATATGCTTTGCTTCTCTTTTGTGGGAGGCACTAACTACAACAGTGGGTTGTAAGTAATTTTGGACTCCTCCTTTGACAGTAAAAGTTTGCAACCATATTGAAATGTCTTCTTTAGTATTTTGAGAAATTTTGAGCAGCATTTGAGTTGGTTGCACTGGCTTCAAGATATTTTTGAGCCTCTTTACATAGTGAATAACTCATGGAATTGCTGAATGTCAGTTAGAAGTAAACATTACAATTAAAGCTAGTTAGACAGAAATCAGCTAAAAGTTCAAAACCAATACTTAGCCTGCCAAATTAAACTGTAGAAAATTGCATCTAGGAAGATAAGTTAAATTGTTTTATTTTTGAACAAGATGCAGTTTCTACAAAATACTTCCCATGTAGTTTACAATTCTGATTTTCATCTCTTCCCAAAAGGCTGGCTTCAAGTTTATTGTACTGTGTTTTCTAGTGCACTCATAATTTCGGGTCTATTTAATTTCTTCCTCTTATCTTTTTTTTTTTTTTTATTATTTCCTACAAAGATTTATTCAGATTGGATAATTTAATTTGTTTTGCTTTTTTATTTTTTCACTGCAGTCTCAAACGGCTCTTCATCTCTTTTAACTACTTTGTTAATTGTGTTTTATTTTCACCTGTTTAAGGCTATTTCCCCAAGGACTTTGGAGGATTAAGCTTTTGTTCAATAACAAAGAATTCAAGTCTCACGTTCAGATTATAACTAGTCATGTGTGTGTATGTATAACAAGCTTAAGACTGTGCTCAGATCCCCTGCCCTTTTTTATCTTTCAGGGGAGAATAACTTGAGCTTGCATTTCCACAAGGTATCTGCATCTAACATGTTTATTTGGGGTCACATTTACTTCAAATATTAACACTTCTTTAAAATTCTGTGCAATTACTCAATTCGGTGCTTTAACTTTTACTGATATCTAGAGTCTTTAGATATTAAAAATCCTTTAAAATGTCTTTTTCAGTTGAAATTGGAATATCTTGTAGAGATAATTGGAAATATTTTCCATTGCACTGGCAGATCATGGTGCTCCTACCTGGACACAAATGTAGGAACAGCAGCTATATCACTGAAAGAACCCTGTGTAAAATCATCTGAAAAAATCCTAGAACAAGTATATTCTGTCTGGGTGCGAAGTTTATATTGTTTTTAAATGCTACACATCTTATTAATTCAGAGATGCAAGCAAACAGTCCAGATAAGTTATTAGGCATTTTTTAAACCTGCCGAAGAAACTATTTGCTATGCTTTGTTCTCAATACTGTGGATCTAAACTGCTTATGGTAGAACACATCATGGTATTCCAAGACATATTTTTATTATATTAGAAAGACATGCCATTTATAAAACATTATGATTAGCATAATTTAAAAATTTTTTTAGGTCCCTCTTGTGTGATTGGTTTCTGTAGGTCATAACTGAGTTTTCTTAGCAAGCTCCAATACCTACTGCTAATATATTGTGTGCTCAAGCCAATCAAATGATAAGTCAACCTCTAATTTTAGAGCTAATCCAGAAAAATTTTTGCATTCCTTTTAGTAACTATAATATAGCTTTAATATACTCTGTACAGTTCCTCTGATCTATCAAACATGGATCATGCATTTCTGACAATCCTCTTTGGATCCATGCTGTGATCATAAGTGCTAGTAGATTGCAGGACACTTTTGTGGCTATATCCTACAAAGCAGGACTGCTTTTTACAAATGCATTAAACATTAATACAGACAAATGTGAAGTATTTTAGTGCAAAAGCTTTATTTGCTTGGACATGTATGTATTTTTTATTAATAATTTTTGCCATACCACACACTTCTCTCTAGAATTTGAGCTCTAAAAATGATTCCTTGGACTTAGTAAATGTTGTTTCATTTAAGACCAAGGGAACAAATGAAAATCACTCAGATTTACATTTCAGTGAAATCTCATAAGTAATGCATGAACTGTGTTTCAGAACTGACTTGTACAGGGCCTTAAGTACCTTGTAACACTCATCACTTTCCATAAGGAAAAACTGCAGAGAAGAGAAATTCTTCCCCCCTTTCTTTTCCAAACTACAGAAAATCTGGAAGAATTGTGATGGAGGCAATTATTGGTCAAGAAAGTTAAAAATGTTTATTTTTAATTGTCAGGGAATGTCCTGATTTAGTTAGTTGTTACCAACTGTGGGACGTCACAGAATATACTTGTATTCTTGATGCGTGATGTGCAGTAGTCACTGTCACTATCAGGACTTTTCAGTGTGAGTTTAATATGAATGGATAGATCCACTGCCAAGAAACCTGCTGATGGAAACAACCACACTGGCTCAAAGCCCTCACAAAAGCTTCTTTCTAAAGCTCCTCAGATATTTTTCTTTGCTTTGTTAGGATTTGAGATTCTGACTCCAGTTTTAAATTGATTGTTTTATCTGACATGAAAATGGCTTTTCCTATAAGCCTACAATAATCTACTATCACTGTCTATTGCTATCCTAAAGTTACTCCTAAAGCACAACCTGCTTTTATGACAAATAAACCCTTCCCATTGTATACTATTGCTACACATTCTTTTGCATGTTAACATAATAATATGTAACACAGCTGACCTTTATTATCTATATAATCCTGCTGAATAGGATAGTAACTTCAATACTTTTCATTCAAATATAACCTCTCTTGTATAACATGTACTAGGTTGCCAGTTTAAGATCTTATGTGCATAAACCTACTGCAAGGTTATAAAAACCTAGAAGAAATGCCAAACCATAATCAATGAACAATGTATGCACACAGATGCAATATGAAGAGGAGAGAAATTAAAGATTTCAATGACAACTGTAAGCAGCTACTGTTGACATTAGAAATCCAAGGATTAAAATGATATCTGCATTGAAATGCTAACAAGTATGATGATTTAGACAGTGTGCCCTGTTTCTAATTATTATGCATAGCTCGCCTATAACATAAGTAGTTGTAACCTTTGTGTGAAGAGCAAAGTCAGGAAATGTTAATCCATGGGGAAACCATCGCTTCTCTCCAACTGCCACAGAGAAACTCTAGCTGAAATTATTGCCCTTGTTCTCCAGTTCAGGGGAAAGCCCATCCTTTTTATGGTTAAATACCCCCTTTTATGCTGGGTATGTATTAGTCAAATTGATTTCCATGAGAGTTCTCCAGGCTTGTACAACACTATCATTCAGTGCATCTACAAAGGTAGCTGGAGAAGGGAAAATGAGAACTGTTAGGAAAAAGATAATCTGGAAACCTGGAAATAGCAATTTTACCAAAGCTGGCAAGACTTGAGACTGGGGAACCAATATACAGGTTATCTGGAAAGAAAGTGTCTGTTGGGAAGGTCATAATTTGAATTTGAACTTCACTTAGAGCTCTGGTCTCTCCTACAGACAGGCTAGTTACTTGTCTAAGGCACAGTGTCACTTGATGGGCAGGAAAGGGCTGCTGGAGAAAGGTCTTAAGAGTGTTTTTGGTAAAGATTTGTCTATAATGCTTATGCACATGTCCTGCCCTCTCAAGGTCTGTTCTGGTTACCTTTTGAAACCTTCTATGGCAACCACTCCTTGACACTTTAACATGATTTATAGCCAGCAGTTTCAGTTAAGCTGCCATGGGTTTTGAGTGCTAGGACTGGAAATTACTAAGGAGAGAAATAACATATGGCTGATTACAAATTGCAAACAAACTTTTTAAGTGAGTAGACATCACTCTTTGATAGTCTGATCATAAACCTCAAAGCTGTTGTGCTTTTGCTGCTCCCAGCTTCATGGTTACTTCACTGAGTATCTGTTTTTTGCTTGAAAGGGTTTAGTCAGCTTCAAGTAAGTAACTACTTCTTGCCCTGATTTTCATATTTCTGCACAAGAACTTGTGATTTGTTTTCATGCATGTCAATGCATACTGTTGCCATCACAATTGATTTTTGCAGTTGAATTTTTTTTCACTTGAATCCATCCTGAAAACTCCTGTTTTTAAGTGTTGTGCTGCTTTGGCTTCTCAGTCATCTTTCTCCAACATAAATAGAGAACATTAAAGAACGAAGAACTGAATTTAGAAATTTTTGTATTCTTCAGTCTCTTGTGTATCTCATGTAATTTACACATACACTCTCCAGTGCATGGGCAATCTGCCACTGTACAATGCAGAGGTGTTACCATAGAATGGTTGGGTTGGAAGGGACCTTAAAGATCATCTTGCTCCACCCCCCCATCCTAAGTACAATTACACCCAATTGTAATACAAATACTTTTAGCTGATGGGTATTAAGATTCCTTTTAACTTTTTATGCAAAAATAATGAAACTACACAGAGATAACTTGATTTTCTGAAAACAAAGTGTAAGGTCGTTCTGAAATCCTAGTTTCAAATTTGCATGTGTTCACCCATCCCAACCCCAATTTCCAAGTTTTGGGCTATGCTACATAATTCCATTATTGTTCTGAGGAAAAATATATATTGAGTTTGGGCTCAGATCATTCCCAGACTCTTACAGAAGAAGGAATAGTTTACATTTTTTAGAATAGCTTATGGCAATAACCTAGATCTTAGCAATAATCCTTATTTATATTCAAGAAGGAAAAATGTATACAGCAGCAATAACAGAGAAAAATCAATGGAAATAAAAGTATCAAAGCTTTACAATACAGGTGCAGACATAGGAAAGCTGTGTCTCCCTTAGTCATATTAGGTATGATCTGAGCAAACAAAGGTGTCTTGAGAACTAACCTCAACAACTATAGGTACTGGATCAAGGAATTGAAAGCTTTGATTCCTACACAACTGCTTGAGATTTGAGCCGGACATGGTGGCTACCAGGGTGAGCTAAATCTGTGGAATGGAAATGCTGAGCTCTAGGGAGAAAGTTTGCTTGAGGAGAAGAAACTCTTTCATGGCTCAGCTTACTTAGTGTATCCTGTATTTTAAAAGCATATTAATAACTCAGGAACTGAATCTGTAGCTGTACTAGCAAAATCAATGCTGTGTCCTCTAACAGAATAGGATGAAAATTAGGTCTTTAAAACTCAGAAAAACAAACAAACATTGAAGAAATTCAGGATCTTGTCATTTTTCATCAGGTTTTATCCCTAGCAGTTACTTTGACACTTCAAAAACTGTTTTTGAAATTTTTTTTTAATTGTTCATTATTTCATTGAATTATTTTCACTTGACACCTTTAGATTAGGCTGTTTGATTGTTTTTCTTAAAATTATTTTATTAATTTTTTCCTTATAAATTGAACACCAACAATTATGCTTAACATTTATATATACATTTTCAATCTCAAAACATGCAGATGTCTGTCTCCTTTAAAAAAAGATGCTCCTGGGGTGGACTTGTGTTAAATTTCAACTTGTAGCAAATTTTTACAGTTGAGTTATAAACCTCTGGGAAATGGTGGGGTGGGTTATCACAAAAATGCTAATACAACCCTAACTCCAGCAGTGATGTTGTAATATATACATCATTAAGTTTCTATTCTCATGGAACGCTTGCTGTACAGCATATTTACATTAATAGTACTATAGTGTATCTTACAGTGTCCCTTCAGGTAACAGCAAAAATGATAGTTTCATGTAGAAAATTATGTGACATTATTCTAATATACCCATGCTGATTTAAGCTCAGAGAAGCTTAGGATCATGATTGTCATAATGCCTCCCTATATTAGCCTAGAAAGCATTCAGCCCCTTTTAAATGTTAGTACAGTAGTTGTTCAGAAAATGGTGATAATTCAGAGGACTTTTTATCCCTCTGGCTTCTACAGTAATTGCATCACACTGTTTGATTTTTTTGTTAAAATCTAATATTAAGACTTACTTTGTGTGAGGTTCAAATATGAAATACTTTTTTCAATGTGTTTTGGCCACCTGTTTGTATATTTACTGATTATCTATGTAGGTTTTATACTAGGTGTCATTTACCCTTAAATGCTCACGGACAATTGCTTTGCATTCTAACCATAACAGGAAAAGTTGTTGGGGGAAATTTGTTACATTGTTTGGAAGAAGACAATTAGAATACATCCTTTTCCTGGACTTGCTTTAAGAATGGCAAGGAACACAGGGAAAAAAGGAAAAGCCTTTGAAAGAATGACTGTGATCTTTTGTCACTGAGGATGGACATTATGGAGGAGAGGTCCATTGATGAGGGCAAAGAACGACTCGGGTTTACCAAAGTCAGTAACGGGCAACAAAAGTTTGCGTGAAATCACTTGCAGCATTTGAGCCTGGTGAACTATTCTGTAGCCCTTTATGTTCATCCTGGCCAGCATGGCCACGTTATTTCTGCTTTGCTTTATTGCCTGAAGATGAAGACACATTTATGATTTTGAAAATACAAGAGGATTTGCCTAAACAGAGTAAAAGCAAATTTTATATAAGTTACTGAATGTCTTTCAGATATTTTGAAGGTAGAGAATAATTTTTGGGTCTGATTTTTGAGGGTAGATGCCATAACTGAACCTGCATGACTGCACAACAGGACATGTGTGCATGTGCTGCTTACACGATGCAAGTCAACTAAACAGACAAAGAGGAGTTTTTCGTAACAACGCCCCATGTGTAGAAGCCTAGAAGATAAGGTGGATGATATGTATGTCTCAAACAACTACAGCTGGATAGCTGTGGAGCCAGCCAAGGATTGCTGGTAAGAACACGCTGTGAGAAGGAACCGGGTGTGGCTGGAGAAGGGGGACTTCATGAAGGTAGGGCAGTGCTGGTCTGGGACACACATTCTGGCTCCTGGAGATAAGCACAGCACAGTATAGCACAGCTGTAGGAATGAGGCTCAGAAGAAAACATGGGCTGTAGGGGGGGAATCAAGACCACCAAAGGCCCCCAAACCTCTCCTAATCATTTCCAGAAAGCTCTAGGAGAACAGACTGAACATGATGACTAATTTGCATAGAAAGTGAGAGAATTATCTCCAGGGCAGGGAAAACTTATCTATGAAAAGGTACCCCCATGAATGCACCCCAGGATTCTGGACACTCCACCAGCTTGATTGATGCTAGAGACAGGACTGCCAATTTCCTTTTCTTTCTTTCTCCCTCTCTTTAATGCATCTCTCTCTCTCTCTCCCCTGCCTTCCACCCTACCCCTTTATCCAAAACTCACTGCTTGGGCTTATACTAGGAGATAAGGGACTACCATACCAATTTCTGTGCCAAGTGTATAATTTACTAATAAACCCCATATGCTCTTTTTGGACCTTCTGACTTTTGTGTTTCCATTTGACTACAAGCATCCATGAACCTCGAGTGTTCCTTTCCTCTTCAGGGTGGGATGCCACACCGTGTTGCTAAATAAGTTACATAGCTGCACCGTAGGTATAAATGTTCTGGAATAAACAATGAGGTGCAATAGCCAAGTAAAGGTCCCATGTCTACTAAAAGGTAGCACCTTTTCATCTCAAAATGCATGTAGAAAGGCAACAACAGGTTGCTTCTAATGGTGAAGAAAGGGCCACGATGAATCTTTTGCTCTGAAAATGCATTTGGGCTGAGACTTTTCCGAGAATATATCTGAAAAGCTATTTTGTAACATTCCAGTGCAATTAGTAATTTACGGGAGTTATGACTGTATCCCTGCAGAGCTTTGTTTGATCCAAAACACACAGCAGCTACCAAGTACTCTTCTGTAGAGTGCATGCAGCTATAAGAGAATGACATTTGAGTTAATTAATCCGTGGAAATACTGTTAGAGAGAAAGAGACTAATGTTGACGACTTGTCAGATTCTACTTGCTTTCTGAAAATATTTTTGAGACAAAAGATTCCAGCAACAGGCATCAGTACCAGCACATCACCTTGTTAATCTGTTTCGTTTTGTTTCTCTGCATTCAAAGAGCAATCAGAAATTTTCTGTTGGAATGAATCTCATTTTAAATTAGGACAACGAAATAGGAGCAAAAATAAAGCTCCATCAGAGAAAAAAAATGCATTTGTTTTTTTTCTGCACAGACTTCACTGAAATTGCTGCTGGTCTCTGCAGACTTCTCCAGCTTTTTAAAACCTTAGCTCATGGCAACAGCCACAGCATGTATAGATATCTAATTGTTGTTATGTTTATGGTTGTGGATAGAAGTTTTCAACTTTAATGAGATTTCCTCTAAGTACTATCATCCATGACTCCATCCTCTTGAGGCACTAAACCTTGAGTTCATTTCCTTAACTTTACCGTATCCTGTTGAGGGCACTGGTGAGGATGTAGGACATGAAAAGCATGACCAGCATTTCACTTTAGAGGATGTAGGCTTTTACTGCTATTATCATCAGTATATTCGAAGTGCGTTTGGTGCAGCTGGGAGGTTACAGCCATTGGAATCATCTCGGAGCTCAAATCTTGTTTTAGATGTGGATGTTGCCAGCCAGCTGTCAAAAACAACTGAATTAAGTATCTAAACAAAAATAGCTGAACTGAGAAATTGCTTTAGTCTTATTGCTCAGTCACTTATTTTATTGTGATTAAGCTTTGTAATTTAGAAATACAGAATAAAATGTTATGTCTTACACACGTTTAAGTTGCACGATCCTCTGCGACTAGTAGCTTGCACCATGAATTTCATACAGACTGTAACTCAATCAGAAACACTATGTTGGCAAACTTTTGCCATTTTAGCAATTTTTGAAAAGAATTTGACTTATTTAATCTCAATTATCTGATCCTAAATGGGGAGAAAAGTGTTAAAATGTACAAATATGTGGAATTTCAAGAAATTATCTATATAGAATAACTTGATGAACAAATCGAGAAAATGGGTGTGAGAATACCTTCAGATGTTTAGATATTAGCCATCATTGTCTACTGTAACTTATTTTTATGCTGCTGAATATGTGCAGTTACAATATGTCCTGGGCATATATGGAGACTGTTTTTTGAGCTTACTTTGGAAGAAAGGAAGTGGTCTTGGGCAGAGAAGAAGTGTGACACACTCCAGTAGTTTCTCCTCTTCAGTCAAGGAGGTTCCCTAGAGATTATTTTTTCTTGGAAGCACCTGCCCTTGCCTCATGATAAAATCAGTCATTAGAAAGAACAAGACAAAGGCCTGCAGAGCAAGAGCGGTTCACAATCAGAAAATTAGGCATTAGACAGTTAAGAGGTACTGAGAGAATCCAGATTCTGCATACTGACCTTATGATCCCCACTAATGGGACCTGTGAGAACACTGATTGTAACATTTTGGAAAGTAAACTTGTCAGCTGAAAGGGGTAATTCAAAATGGCAGTATTACGTATTCAGGATCAATGAGCCTTGACTGAACATTTTTTTCTCTCTGTGTAATTAAAAATTTTGCCTATATCATGTAGGTTGGTTTTATACTCTGCATCTTTACATTCTCGTAGAAGAGAGATGGTTTTCTGCAGTGGAGTAAAAGGATGCACTGGATCTGTGATGGGCTGTGAGGTTGCTAGGGCATTGCAAGCGAAGGCAGTTAATTATTTTAAAAGTTGTATCTGGTCAGAAGTTCATGTGTGGTGTGTTACTTACCGAATGCTCTTTTGTAAGGGCACTCCTGAATTCACTAGGTCCTTTGGAAGTTACCACCTTAAGAGTTTTGTCATTTTTGCTCTAATAAGTTGCTTCCTTTTTTCCTCATAAACGACAGAAAACAAAAACTTTGCATTTGAGACATAATTTCCTTCCTCTCCTCACTGCATTCTAGGTAGTCACTGACGTTTATGTCTCTTTGGGTAGTGCCCACAGTAATACAGTCCACATTCTGTTCTTGCTTGTCTTACTTTCCACCATTTTTCACCAAATATAAATGTGCAGTAAGAGTTTTTGAGAAAACCTCAATTTTAATTGCTAACATGGAATTTCTTTTTAGACCTCTCTGTGTTCATTTCTCTTGCTAGAGAAATTTATTAAGGGGAGGAAGAAGACAAGAATGTGTCGTTTCAGTTTTCATTGCCCATTACATGAAAGATGAGACAACTATTTTACTTACTTCTTCATATAAAATCTATTAAACACAGTGATCTTTTCAAAGTCATTAATTTGTATCATGTTAAAGCCAATTAGCATTCCAATTTGTGTGGTTTAGTGTAAGGGTTTTTGTTTTGTTGTTTGGATTTTTTTTAATAAAATCATAATAAAGAGTTTGGATAACTAGAAAACAGAAAAAATCTGAGCTGAAAAAATGATCTTGAATATTTTGGTGTCAGAATTTTCTTTTCCCAAAGGCACTTAAGATCTGAAAGAACAAAGTAAACATCTGGCTGTGGTGAACTCATGCTCAGGAGCAATGACTTGAAATTTACTCACACTGCTGAATATCAGTGGAACTTTGTACTACACTGTACAGGTAAGAATTAATTATCATCACGGTTTCTTAGCATATTTTGCAGGTTGTTTAACATTTTGATGGAGTAGTCTGCTGCATTTTAATATTCTGTTATTATCTTGGTCAATTTGGCAAGATGTTAATCCTAAAAAACAAACTAATCTCCTCAACAGGAGGGGAGAGGACTCCACAGGAAATGGATTCAACTTCATCTGCCATGCCCTTTCTGTTTATATCTCACTTTGTCTTTCACAACAAAGTTGATACTTTTTACTAGTTTGGGAAGGTTATTTGCTATTCTGGAGACAATCTGAAATCTTTGGAATGACTTTTTAAGAAGCATAGTATTTGAGTATGAAAATTAAATGTGTACCTTCCTTCTTAAACAAATTCTTCTAAACTGCTTATTATGTCTCTGTCAACAAAATGCTTACATGTGAGCTCAACTCTGTGGCTCAAAGCAGAGCTAGTGTTATGTGGAGGCATTCTAAGTGGAAGAGAGAAAGAACGGAGTTGTAACTTTTGTCCAAAATATTGTCAGGAAGTTATCTCAGGTTTGATATGGAGTGAGAGGGGGCAGGAAGAAAGAGGCATTTACCACAGAATATCTATTACCATAGTGAAAAGGTCACTGACCTTTGGGATTGAGGATCCTGCTTCAAATTCTAGCCTTAGAACAGGCTTGCAAGCTAAATTTTGAAACTGAGTTATCTTTTTATTTTTCTGCCACAGGCTTTCTTGTGTTTCTTAAAATGTGATTGGAAAGTTGTAGATGGATGAACTGCCAAATGTAGACTCTTTGCATATCACCTCAACCAATTGCACAAGTACCGCAAGGGGTGAAACACTCCGCTCTCCGCAGAGCAAGACACTGCTGTTGTACAATGAAGCATTTTCTTTGTGTATGGCAGGGACATCTGGGATCTTCCTGCCTATTATCACTGAAGTGTTGTAGATACTATCTGGGTAGAATACCATGTTTTCACATCTTCCATTTTATCTATGTAGCTATGAGGCTCCCTCTCTGGGAAGTTTCATAAGATCCTCAACACTGCTGTTCCTGTTTCTTCCACTTCCAGCTGGCACTTCATTACAAAAGGCTTTCAGTATACCATGTTTTGAGCACTGTGAGGGCTAATATCAGGGAATATCATGGATTTTATACCCAGAAGCTGTATTCTCAGTTATTGTCATAGTAGAGGCATGTACAATACATTTCTAAAGTACTTCAGAGACTAAAGCTGACCCCTTCTGGGATAACTTGCTGAGAGGTCTCTCTAGTGTCAGTTTGTCAGCACAGTTTTCTTTCTGAAACCTGTAATTGAGAATGGGGGGGAAAAGTACAATTTGCAGTAACTCCTATAGAAATGCAGGTACCAAACTGAAGGTAGCAGTGAGCAAGGTTGCAATTGCTAGTGGAAGATGGCTTGAGAATAAATTGATTTTTAACCCAGCAGTTTTATAGCTCCCTTCCTCAAGATAATAAAGACTTGGTGCAGGTTACAAAAATTCTATCACAGCAATAAAAGCTTTATAAAAATATTTGAAAACATCTTATTTTTATAGATATATAGCTGTGTAAAATATAGTTCCAAGTGAAACATATAATACTAGTTTGAATGTAACATTCAGCTAACATTGCTGTCAATGCAATGCACATACCCTAGCAGGTTCACATTTTGGATCTGTGCTTAGTTTTAATTAGGTCTAACTCCGAATTTCATATCCAGATGAGTAAATATATATTGTCTTGGATCCCACAGGCATTTTTGTATATGTACAGAAAATACTGTATTGTTATCTCCCATTATTCCTGGATCAGAAATAATTTACTCTTGTGTTCTCTTTTGTCTCTGTTGATCAAGTGTTTGAAGTTATTTTAATGCATAAAGAAATGCATGTACAATGGAATCCCCTATTACTCATATTTATAGTTTAGTGGGGATATAAGAAACTCAAATTTAAGTGTCCACTCTGGTCTTGCATCAAAAGCCCAAATCTCCATTTTTCACATTATTAGCAATGACTCTAACTGTAAATCTCCTAGTGTCTTTGGGAATTGGAAGTGTATTTGTATCTCTATGGTTATTATCTGAAATATTATCTCAGATTTGGAAAAAAATTGTCTTTTTCTTGCTCATCTTTGGAGGGGCAAATAAGTGAGAATGTTCTGTGTGATAAAAAAAGGAAACTGTTCTACATCTTCAGTTAAAACTGAGTTTTTCTAAAGTGCAGAAGTTGTTCAATATGTTACTACTTTAATGCCTGAAATTGTTGTTTGTCCACTTGCTTATCAACTTCATCGAGAGCCTCCTGGCAGGAAAGTGTCAGCTGTGATCTCATATACCTCAGCACCTAACAAACCTGAGCCTTCTTCATCATTCTTTGCCACGCAATCTATTTTTAAAAGCATTTTATATCCTCCCTGCCCAGAGGATGGAGAGTCTAAAATTAGACTCCTAAATTGCTAAGTAGGTAGGGATTTTCAAAATCTTGTAGTGACTCATAATCAATTCCTATTAAATTAATTCAGATTTCTACATTTTTAATAAAAGTGAGAACACTTTCAAACATTGGGCAATAGGCCAAATAATAACACACTGCTTATGGACACTTTTTTGGTAGAAAAACTATTAAGAACATAGTACATTATTGACTTATGAAAAGTATGAAAAAATCTCTTATGAGAAATATAAGGCAAAATGCCCTCTCCTACAGACCATTATGTTCAGTGTCAATAGACTACATATCATACAAACAAATAGCTGTAAATATTAAAATAAAATGGATGTTCATGGAAAAGAGGGTACCACACTTTAACTTGCACCTTTGAAAAAAGTCTTGAACAGAGTTTTAATATAGCATCCAAAACCTCTTCATGGAATAAACTGAAAATATAGTATATCAATTCAATAGTCAGTCATCTGACAGCCAAAGACCAAGGGAATTCTTGTTTGTTAGCCTTTTTATGGTTTTTTTGAATACTTTCATGAAAGACTTATGAAAATACCACTTTTAATTCAGAAAAGAACATGTTCATCTGAATCCCACCATTTCATGCTGAGGTTGTTTAGTTGTAAGGCAGAAGCAGACTACTAAGTTGCTCTACTTTACTGTTACTATTTTGGTTTTCTTTACTCAAGGTGTTTTTCATGTTTCCTATAATAAATGGAGCTTTTCCATGCTTTCTCGAGGGAATGGATGTTTTCTGTGCTTTGCTGATATTGTGGAAATGTAGATGGGGGTTAGCTACTTAGTAGGATTTTCCCATCATAAGTTTGTCACCATGTTAGGTGAAGCAGTGACATTCTAAACATTAGGAGTTGTGTACTTTGAAATCACTCGTCTGTTTTATTTCCTGTCTGAGATTTTGCAAAAAGTCATCTTTTGTATCTGATATATATTTTTATCTTAGAGTAGTCACTTAAGCAGAAAATTAGCAACGAGTACATGAAAATTATTTAGCTATAATTAATACAGTATTACAGAAACCCTCCAACTTTGGTGGTGATGTGTTTTTTGTATTCTTCAACCCTCACATCTTAGATGAGATTTGCCTTTCCAATTTTGCTTAAGTACCCAATATTGTATAACTGAAGCTATTCTTTATGCTTTCTATTGTATTTAGCTTATCTTTTCAGAATGCCATGATGGTCATGTTTACAGTTCAATAGGCAGACGCTTTCTGGAGGTGACTGGTATTTCTGAGCACAGATAATGAATTGAGGGAACTTTAATCCTTGGACTGTTGCTTGAATTCTATATCAAGTGCACAGCTGCTGAAGCTGTGTCTTTCATGCACAGTGAACCATGTTGAAGGACCCTTTGAATACTTTAACTTGTGTACAGCTACAGTCTAGTTACTTAGCAGAAGACCAAGGCTTGATTTCATGTTTAATCACACTGAGAAATTGTAGGATTCCTTCAGTCAATTCCATCACTTCTAGAAAAACTTGTATTTTAGGGGAAGATGTGGGAGATGCATATAAATACTAGGTTGATTTTGCCTTCAGTCTGATGAAATGTGGGCAGGTACTGGAGAACCCACTCTTAAAAACTGAAAAAACCTGTGTCAAATTTTTTATATTAAAATTGCATAGGACAAGTATCAGCAAGGGGCTGAGTTGACCTTGAAGTGAAATTAGGCTCTGAAAATTATCTATTCTCAAACAGCTGCTTGAATTCTGTCAACAACTTTGCTCTCAGACCATTTTCCAGTGATGGGCATCAGCACCACTAAAGGCATCGTCAGAACTGATTGCAATTGCCCCTTGTTAAGAGTCTCAATAAAGAAACTGAATGTGCCCCAGGACTGGGTGTCTCATCTCTCCAAAGGTGATAGTCTCAGTGGATGCTGAAGAGCAATAATTTATTGATTATATGGATGCTATCTGATGTGAAGAGCAGAGTGCTTCAGGCTGCAGCTCCACCAAATGGTGAGCTGGGCTTTTGAGTGGAGAACAACAAATAAAAAATTGCTCAAATGCAGATCAAGCAAAGAGTATAGCCTCACTCTGCTGTCTCAGCAGTTCTTGTCCAGTCATTTAGCTCCTGTCCTCTCACAGCAGGCACAGATCTGGCATAAGCGTTGTATTGCTTGCTGTGTGGGTGACTGGAGAAATATGTAATTGTGTGCTCGCACTTGATCCAGACCACATTTGTTCCGCCAGTGGGTCAGACAATACATCTATTAAGTAAAGATGAATGCTGAACCATGACTTCAAACGTCCCAGACTCTTTCTCCAAAGCACTCAATTTAAAGTTTAGTAGGGTTTAATTTATATAGAACAGCAAAAGCCTTTTGGGACTTGGTAACTGACTTCTCTAGCTATATATTTCCTGTAGAGAAGACTAATACAGTTGCAATTAAAAATTTTAGAATAAAAATGGAATTTCAACTGCTTCAATTTTTAGAATTTTTTCAGCATCTTTATTGTTCACACCCTTCTGATTTCAGGGGAAATTTATGTTTTGCCCACAAAAAAAGGGGCAGGGTAAAGATTGAAATGAATGTCTCAGTTCTGAAATTTCCTTTTTCTGGAGAAAAGAATGAAGGAAGCCAAGGAGGGGAATTAGAATTGAAAGACTCTTCTTTCCCTCTGTCTTGCAGAACATGGGACAAATATCAAGGAACAAGACTACCTTTTAAGAAAGTTTCTGTAAAACAAATTTATTTATAAGCTCTAATTCTTGTGTCTTCTGGTATGTTTCAAGCAGATGTAGTTCTTTTGGTAACGCATGTTTATTTAAGACCAGGAAGTCCTGAGCTCAAATCCACTATCTTGGATGTGGTTCAATATGGCCATTGGTGAAGGAATGAAATGAATGTAACCCAGTAGTACCAGTTTAGATATTGCATTAAATCCAACTGGAAAATTGCTCTGGCATTTTTTAAGCATTTTTTAAGACATCCAGGCCAATGGCCCTTAAGTCAAGAAAAAGATTTTAGTGTATATAATCGCTCCTTGCATAAGGAGCTGCTGTTTCACTACATAGAAAATGAGCTTCTTGATTACTTCTTGATTCTTCAGCCCAAAGGCACCTTTGGGATATGACTACTTGTGCTGTGCTATTTTCTTTAGTAGTTTAAAGACCAACCTTTGTTTCTGGGAGATTATAAATGAAATCAAACCAGACCAACACATCAGACTTAACTATATTTACATTGTTAGACTTTCTGGCATTTCCTGTGAGGGTAGATGTTGAAATCTGCCACTGGTGCTGGAGTTTTCATTTCTCATCCTTGCTCTGATTTCCTTTCTTCAGAGTGACCCAGAATTTTCAAAAATAGGGCTAAAAAATTCTTTGATATTGTGACAGATATGATTAATACATACTACAGCAAAAGGCTACTAGGATACTAATATGTATCGTATATTATAAAGTATAATGATCATATTAAAAAGTTATTGCTCTCCTATTTGGATTTAAAAAGTGAAAAGTATCTGGTGATATTTGAAAGACATGGTGCAGTGCAGCATACAATATGAAGCATAACGTTATTCAGATTTCAGCTTTCTTCCAGACTGCGTTGATGTAACAGGCCAATTAATTTTATAAAATGATGCATCATTTGTAAAGTGAGATACTTAGGGTGAGGTATTTGTGCCAATGGAAAGATTGCAATTTCAAGGAGCCATGCCCAAATGCTGTTTCAGCATATCACTAATTAACATGCTACTCCAGACTGTCCCAGATTAATATCTTCTGCTGTGTGTACTGTATATAGCTAGTAATCATGATTGATTACTGAACAAAGTTGTTGTGAACCACTGAAACCATATGATAAACTTCCTGGAACAGAAGGGAGAATTTTTCTCTACATGTTCTGTTAGCAATAAAATATTGAAAAGCATGGTCTGGAGTTAGGGCAGACTTTAGTGACTAGGAGACCTTGAATAGAACCCTTAGAATTTTCTTTGGTTGTTTTGTTTCCTTTTTAATGTTAAGATGTGACCTCTCAAACTTACACATGAAAAAGCAGTGAGAACCACATGTGTACACTCCAACAGGAAATGCTCAAGACATTAGGACATCCCCTGCAAATGATGCTATATGAATTCGTCTCAATTCATTCTAATTGCAGACTTCAGTCATCTGAGTGCCTTTACTGCCACTCACTGTTTCCAACATTTTCCTTGTTGGGGCTCTTCCATTTTGAATAACTAATCAAACTTCCATTGAACAAGCACTTGAACATCAATTTGTTGCATTTGAAAGTGCTCTAATCACTGTCATACAAACTCAGGCTGCCTCTTGATGTGGTTAAATGAATTTTTCATTTTATAAAGTGGAACAGATCCAAGAAAGAGTTTGAGGGATTTACGTCAAAGTAGCTAACGGCCTGTTTGGGAAAGGCACTAACCTCATGTGGGAAACCCTGTCTGAAATCCCTGGTCTGAACAGGGTATACAAGAGACTTGCAGCCAGGCAAGAATGGCTAAGCCTTTTAGCCACTTACTATTTTAGAGCTGGACTTCCCAAGAAGCAACTCCTTCTGGGAAAGAAGCAGCATAACATGATTAACTATGTTCAATGTTTTAGAACCCACTGTGAAACTTAGTAACTCCAAACCATTTTTCTTTTGCTTGCCCAGCAAAAACCAAATGAAAATATTTTCACAGGGTGCTTCCTTTACAATCCTAATTAATATTTCAGGGATTTTTTTATAGGTCTCTACCAATTTTACAAACAATAATATCAATAAAAACCCTATGTACAACAAAAATGCAGCCATGACCTCATTTTATACGTTAGTGTATATTAAAAACTGCTCATATGCTAAATTTTGCTGTGAGTTCTGAGATACTGAGCAAAAATATGCCAAGGAATGTAAGTATTTCTTATACTTGTAACACCTACTGTGTGTTTTCACAGAGGGCAAACAGAACTTGCCCCTAATTGCTTGCCTAAATGTAATTGCAATAGATTTTAGCTACTCTTTTGTCCTTCTCTGCAGTATCTGTGTGGTAATAAGACCCAGGAGGGATGCATAAATTAACTTGTACAACATTATGGTATCCTAATGTATGAAACAGTTGAAACACACCATTTTTACCCTTCCTGCTATTCTGTGAAGTGGGAAACATCTAAATGTTCTTCTCACATATGTCTGGGTGGTTCTGCTGTCCTTTATGTAACAATAAGGCTGGTTTCTTTAGCGCCTTGCTGAGGGGAATGAGTACACTGGGACATGACAGAATAATGAGTAAGTCACGTAGAGTATGAGACTGCTACATTTGCGGGTTGATTCCAGCATCACCCACCCTCTTCCCTCTGCCTTAGTGAGAGAGCATGTTTTCTTCCCTCGTGAAACAAAATCCATTACTTTGGCTTGTCCATCCTAAAGAATAATTAGAAATGTACTGGAATATATTCAGTAATTAACTTCCAATGATAAAGCTTCAACTTCAGGTAGAATCTACTCACTATATGTAGTGTTTGGCAAGAGTATAAAAATTGTTATGCTCAATAGTAAGGATGGATCAACAAGGAAAGGCAAAAAAAAGCAAGATCAAATTCAAGATACATGGATATTGCAGTAGGAACAGGATACTCTGTATTTGCCTCTGACTTCTGTTTTGGCTATGGAGTGTTGCTTCATTGGAGGCTTGAAGGGGTGGAATATTACCATTCACCCACTGGCACTGTGGACTCTTCTTGTTTTCCCTCTCTCTTTGAAGACATTTGGAGAGCTTTAGCGGAAACAGTCCAAGAAAGAGACGTGTAAATGTGGACACAATGGAAATTGTGAGATGCAGATGGTAGGTCTACACCTCTTCCATCATGAGATTAGTCTAGGATATCAGTATTCTAGGAAAAACATTCTGTGGAGCCTCATGACCACAAAATATCTTGTTCTAGATGGGTGTTGAAGAATGGGAGTAGGTAGTGGGAAAGCACAGAAGAAAAGAGTAAGCAAGATTAAGAAAAGCTCCAAAAATTGTCAAGCAGTCATGGAGATTTGAAGGAAAAACATTCACAGCACACTGTAAGCCAGTTCACAGGAAAGCTTCAATCTGCCGAAGTGCTAAGAAAGCTAGGACAAAATTCTTGTGCCGAACATGCTAAACTGCAACACGTAAGGCAGTGTGGCATTGTGATGGGCTGTCATGAGAGAACTTGCCCACATATAGCAGGATAGAAGGATGCTTAGCCAGCTGCATAAATTTCATTTTCTTCATTATGTAAGATGTCCTCTTATTTTTGGTTTAATTTTCATTTTTTAAAATTGAATTCCCTCACATTCACCACTCCTGCAACTGTTTCTTCCCTGATATTGACAAGTATGTAGGAAACACACTATGCATGCAAAGGAGTACACCTGACATTAAACTTTCAACAAGGAAAACTCTTCCCCTTCAATACTCTAAACCTTATTATGTAGCAGACCAGCTACTTCAGCTCCATGGGAAAAAAATGTGTAGTAGTTACTCCTCCTAGACAACAGACTAACATAATTTGATATGGCCCTTTTATTTGTTATTTAATAAAATATAGGAATATATGACAATTTTGCAATAAATTAAAAACTCTTGACTTGGAATGTGCAAACTAATCACGCCATTTTTCACAATAACGTAGCAAATTTCTTAAGTTTTAAAAAGACGGATCTTTTTTTTGGAAAACTACTTGATGCCTTATGCAATTTCCATACTTTCAGGGTGCAAGATTAAGAGTTTTTATTTTCTAAGTGAAAAAATCACACAAAAGAAGGGTAAAATAAAGACCTCATAAGGCAATGATTGTCAGTGAATATCTACAGACACTTGAGTGAGAGGGCTGTGGGATACTGGAGACGAAAATCTTTGTGAATGACACGATACCTTGAAGTAATTCACATACCAAATAGCAGCCTCAGCTATGAAATTAGTAAATAAATTGTGAAGGAGAGATGGAATTAGGAAACCCATCAGGTGCCTGTAGAGGGTCTGGCAGTGCTCCAGTAATTTGCTGACTTCTAAGGGAGATGTACATGGGTCTTAGTGGGAGGAAGATTTCATCCTAGTATCAGTAATCTTTGATTTATCAGTCAAAATGCTGTCTGGTCCTTTTGTATTTGCTTATTTAAAAAAGATCTGGGAAAAGTTTTAATTCAAAATCAAGCCACAAAATGCTTTCCACATCCTGCCCTCCTTGTCCAAAGAAGTCCATAGACAGTACAATAGTCAGACTGGATATTGGAGAGGCAGTCCAGACATGGGGATAGCCCAGGAAAAATCATAGCTTGACAAAGTGAGAAGCAAATGACAGAATAATTAATAGCCAGGGAAGGGTTTGGCAGCAGTAGAAAGCAATCTGGAGGTAGCTATAAGTCTAATGCTTCACTGCCTCTTGTAACTCATTCCATGGTTACATAAGTAGTAGTATATGTTGTAAACTGTTTTTTAATAATTTTTTTTATTTTTAAAGTCAGGTTATGGGAAATGTACACACCCAATAATTATGTACAGCAGATGTAAAATGAGTGCTTATTTTATCCAAAGTGAGAAAAGCTGATATTCCACTGAGTATCTAGTTAACAGATGATGTCAATAGAATAGGATGTTATCACAGGATAATGGTCTCCTGCTGCTTGGTAAGTGCTGAGTCGAAAGCACAATGTTTATTTTCAAGGCAGGGGACATTGATCCTGTGACAACTTTCTATTTCAATGACATTCTTGCTATTACATTAGATTGATGCACTTATGACCATTTTGTTTAATGGATATTAGTTTTGTAAAGTGACAGCTGCTTATTGTGTGACTATTCAGTATGTTACCTACAGTCTGACTGGCTTCAAGAAAAGAACTTGACTGATAAGCATAAAGGGTATAGATTTTTATTTTAAAAAAGGGAGCTCTGCACCTATGAATGAGGTGCTTACTTTTTTTATTCTTAGTATCTGCTATAGAATAGATTGTTTACTTTGCAGGATTGCCTTTTGATATAATTCTTAGCAACAGTAATTTTGAAAAAAAAAAAAATAGCATAAGAATGAACATTGCTTTGCAAAACCTGATCCACTGAATGTTTCAGCATTTCAGCTGGGAGCTTTTCCCAGGTGAAAACTGGTAATTTGTTCTTTAGAGAAAAAACAAATAACAAAAATGCTTTCAGTACTGAAATTACTATTTTACTACTCTGGAGTAGACTATGTAACACATTAAAACCAGAGAGCAGATTAATTCCCAAGAGTAAAACAACCTTTTACTGTAAAACACTTTCACTGCAAGCCATGGAGTGAAGTTCTAGAATGTGCTCTCTCTCCTTTTTACATTCCTGAATATTTTAGTGTCATTACCAAAGTTGAACTTTTAATTTTTTGTACTTTGTTTCACCTTGTAAGAGAAGGGAAAAGGGGATTTTTTTTTCACTACACTGAATTTTCGGCCTTAGAAGATGTTTCACACACACCAGGTTGTTTTGCACGGCTGAAAGATACAGTCTAGTGAACAAACAGCATTTAGCCTTCAGAAAAATACCCCAAACCAGCCTTATTTGAGTAGCAGCTAAGGAAAGCCCTACTTAATTTTTTAAATTGGCATTGCTTTTATGTGAGTGGCAGTAAAAACAGGAGAAGGAGGAAGAGTATAAAAGAATCCAATCCATATTCTCATTGGGGAAAAAGGTTTTTCTGGCAATGTAATACCAACTATGTCCAGCAGTAGTCCTATTGGTTTTAATGGGTCAAAGTATTTTATTACACTGAAAGTCACAAGGAATGTGACCTGGATGATCTAGTGGTAAAGCAGACGATTTAATTATTTCTATTTTCTTGTCAGTGCAGTAATTTTATACTGCACATTTATGATAACGTGGGAGGCATAGTGCATGCATTTGTACATGTGTGGGAGAAAAATAAGGAAAAGTAATTAGTTGAAGCCTCCTCCCATGCAGTCAGGAAGCAGAACATCACTGTACATTTTATTAAATTACAGCATTTGAAAAATAATTCTGAACATTTTAAGAGAGTTCAGTTTAGAGGGGCACTATAAAAGCAAATTTCAAGATACAGATGTAGTTTGGATATATTCCAATACAATGTTTAATGGCAGTCAAAAACTCTCAAAACATGTAAGAATGTGCTTGGTGATTTTTCTTTCAATCCAGATCAGATATTAGAAAAAGACGTTCTCGCACCAGCATTTCTACTTGTTTTTTCCCTTGAAATCTATAAAATGATACAGAAAACACTTTGAAATCTGCAAACAGACTGAATTTAGTGTAAGAGAGAGATGAAGGCTGGTTTAGGTAATGTTTATACATAAACCATAAGTCAATTTTTCCACTGATAAAAGTTATTTTTTATTTATAGCAACTAAGGATTGGTTGTTGGTGTAATTTTTTTCTCTTAGATGATCCCTTTTCTCAGGTGTCCATTATCTTTCATAGCTGTAGGAAGTCCATAATTTCTTTTCAATGAGAAAGACATTTCAAGGACTGGACAATGGTTATTAAGAGCTATTTTACAACACATCAGGAGGACTAAAATTCTGATTGGTTTGGCTTGGTAAGGAAGATAATACGTTATTGCGGTAAGCCATGGCCAGAGCCCTGGTCAGCTGGACCAGGCAGATCAAAAGATCCAGTGGTTGATGCCTGCACAGCTCAAGGACTTGAAGGCACAGTAAGCACCCAGAGAGCTGTGTGAAGCACGCTGACCATTGCCTGCTGCCTCCCCCCACCCCTTATGGCTCATATTTTGTTATTCCTCTAGAAAGTTCTATGTTCCTCGGTTGGTAATTGGCTCATGTTGCTCCTCTACCCCCCACTTCTTCTCCCATTCTCCCTGGTCCCTTCTCTCCCCTTTTGTGAGACCCCATAACTGGTATTTTATTGGTTATTGTATGTTCTCCCCGCCTATTATGTAGGGGTATAAAACCCCGTGCCCGCCTAATTTTATGGGCTCTCCTCGTGGCTTTCCCCTGTGAACAAACCCTTCCCTGTCCCACGAGGAAGTCCCTCCGCTTTTTTCCCTCCTCCTCCGCGCCCCTTGGCACCGGGAGGCCAGGGGAGCCTGAGCTGGTGCTTCGCCTGCCCTCCAGCGCCGCGATCGGCTCCGTCCCCCTCACCTGGGGCAGGCAGAACATGGCCCGGTGCTGAGCCAGCCGGCGCAGCACTGCGGCGATATGTGAGCACTTTAATGCGAATAACTAGTTTTAGAGAACTCTGAAAAACCTTAAAAAAGACTTTTGAAAATCTTAAAAAAGGACATTATCTGGATTTAAATACTTGTAGGCAGCCAGAGGATTATTTTAACTCTCCAATATTGCCATGTATGCAGCAAGAGTCAGGTTAAAATCATCTCAGGTGACAGGTGGGTGTGTCAAGGTCTGAAGAAACTACAACTATGGAATAAAAGCCCTGAAAATTGGAATTTTTAACTGGCAAGATAATATCTTCTGGCAAAACAAGAAATTATTCTTAGCCTGCTGATGATACCAATGTACATGGAAATCTGATAGAAAGGAACAGGGATATGAAAAAAGAGCCTTGGTCTTGTGCATTTAATCACTTACATTTCTGTATAGTGTTAGATCTCATCAGTTTTCCTTAGTGCCACAGGGAAGATACGTGTATGGAGACACAGCTTATCCAGGTCATATTGCCATCTCCTAGGAGTAAATGTAGGGCTCAGTGAGACAGAAGTGCTTTACTGCCTGGATCTGCTTTGAAGTTGTTACAGGGTTTCTGGAGAGAGAGGGAGATGGTGTTTTCTAGGCTTTATGCACGATTTCTGCAATATTTCTCATGAAGGAAACAGGCCTTGTCTGTAGTTTGTAGAACAAAGAAATCAAATTACTGTAACTGCACAGGGCTGATGGCCCCAAGACCCAGAAAATAAAATGGAGAACAAAGTTTACATATAGGTAAAAAACTGTCACCTGATCATGGTTAGGAACTGGAGCTCTTTCCATCCATTTCACACCCTTGGAATATAAGTGCCTGTTGAAAGCAAAGCCAAGTCATTAGTGCCTATGACCATCCTGATTCCAGCTGAGTTGCACTACTCTTGGAACAAATTCTGAACTTGTATGAAAGTGGAAGGGAGAAACCAGAGCAAAATTATTTGAGCCTTGTTCTCACTGTGGAAAACAAAGAGTGGGGCAAGGAAGACTTTTAGCAACCATAACTGTATGTATGAGAGGTAGTTGAACCTGAGCAGAGCTGTGGAATCTTAGACAATGAAATGCTGCATAAAGAAATGTCTGTCTAAGAAACAGTTTGCTTATCAGAGAGATGAATTAATTTACTACTGACAAAAATGACAAATCAATCTAACAAGATACTTGTCAAAACTACCTCTCTGTTCACTTTCTTATCTAGAATATGTGCCATAACCCTATAGATAAAAAGAAAGACTTAAGAGAATAGTTGGAAATTAGCCTGATTTGTACCCACATGCCTTCATTTGCGTCCACTGCTATCAAGTGATTGACGGCATAACATAAATCAATTTTTTTAAACTTATTAATATGATATGAACTGCAAAAAGATTAAAGTCTCATTTACATAACCTGAGATGAAAAGAGGTGAAATATTGTAATTATCTTTTCAAGCTAAATTTGCACTGCCATTTAAAATTAACCTATGCAAATGACAGGTTAAACCCCAGGAAAGCTCTGGCTCTGTTTGAAAAAAGTACAATCAATTTCCAATCATGAGTGTGTTTTTTTGCTAGCCCTTCAATCAGGCACCTGAATCCATAAATATATGCCAATATAATGAAAATTATTTTTTGGCCTTGTTTTGTTCTTGGCTTTTAGCCCCCCAAAAGATACTAGATTGTGAAGTCTGCATCCTTACTTGCATTGAATAGCACTCTAAATATTACTCTATAGAGTAACGTGATGTGTTGCTTAGCATGAGTGAGGATAGTTAAGCACAATTATACCCATGAGTAAGATGAGGTTCCGTATTTTTTATAGTTCGTGGGTGTATGGGATGATTTTGGTAAGATCTGCATGAGCAACAGTTTTTAAAAGGATCCCGGTCCTGTTGTGAATTGGAGAAGGAAGGAGATACATATATATATATACACTTTTTTTCAGCAGAATTACAAGTTCAAGAACATATCAACTAGGGACCTCCATTACACCTTGTTTATACATAGTCTGAAAATATTTTCAAAAAAGAGAAGAGAGCTTACATTTCCATGTAATTCCTCCCTGGCATGGGAGGAATTTGGATACAGATGCAGACACAAATAATTTTCCTTAGTAAACTGATATATTTCATCAGGTGGGTCCAGGAAAATTGAGTATGTTACATTAGCTATGAACTTGGCCTTAATCACGTGCCCTCTAGGCAGATATTTCACACTTGGCAGTTGGAGGTCTCCTTAATCATGGCCAGACTCAATTATTTATTAAAGGCAAATAAAGAAATGGAAATTTTAGTGAATGCAGGCCAATGCCTAAATCAGTGCATCAGGGTTTCATGGGAATGAGGACTGAATGGGTCTGGAAGTTCCTTTGTATGTATGAAGTACTGGACCTGAGACTTGTGGGACAACAAATGTCTTTCACTGCTTCTGCAGAGAAGATAATCCTGCAGGGGTTCTTTTCTGTTTTATTGGTAGCATCCGCAGAAATTGTCAGTCAGAGACAGTACTGTGAAGTGAAAATCCCCAACCTTCCCAGCTGGTAAGTGCTCTTTCTCCAGCATTTGAGGTGGGTGTAATTTGAAAGTTGTGTAAAGAGTCAATTCTGTTTTGGCAGCCAGTCTACAGGCAAAGGAGCAATGGAAGCCTGATTTATGATGGGTTTATGTATTATATCTCCTACAACACCCTTCCACTTCACTGCAAGGACCACAAACTCGGCACTGAGATATTTCTAGATCTTCTCCGTGTTCCTGAAGACTCTCATACTGTTGCCAGTTTCTGTCAGTCTCAACCTACTTTCTGGTTTACTTACTGGGTGAGAAACAGTGTACATCCTGTGACTAGTCTAGATAACAACACATACAATTTGATCAGATAGTGAATATGTGCTGAGCAGCCCAGCAGTGGTTGTCAAATACTGTCTGCCTTTTCTTCAGTGGGAGTACTAATATGGTCTCTACCATCTTGTGAGACACCAATTTTCACAAAACTCACGTAGCAGCTTTGAACTCTGACTGAAAAATTTGATAAAAATTAGTCAATGAAAGAGAGGAATGTCTGACAACCTGTGCAGTCATGTCAGATATTGCCTTGCCAAATCAGACTGTAAAACTGAGAGGAGGGGAAGGGAAAGAGAAAGGGAGAGAATTATTCAAACAGCAATGAAAGGAATATTTCTTGCTGAAATGAAAGACTGAAACATTTAATTTAGCTTGACACAAAAGGTTCCATTCACTGTGAAATCAAATATTTTGTTCCAAGGCACTTGTGAGAAAATAAGAAAAATGAAAGACTACAGTCAAAAGCTGACAGAGGAAAAGCCTTACCCTTGAAAAACAAGTTCTCAGAACTATCTCCACAAAGCACTAGAGATCTGAATTGTACTACTTCTATGTTTGGAAGGGAGATTAATTCCTATTTTTCACCTCTTTTGGCACTGCTCAACTATCCACACCTTTAAGGTATCTGATGTCCCACCTCCTCTAGTTCCACTTTTACAAGATGCTTTCAGAGTCACAATAGGTGAACGTGGATGTGCATGTGCATGTCAGAGAGAAAGAGATAAGGTTTATAAACAGACTAAAACCATGTCTGCAAGTATGGAGAGAAAATGAGAATACTTCTACCCACCAGAAATATTGTGTTTGACACCCAGGCTCTCCAGGAGTTAATACACATATAACTGTAGGGGGAGAAATTTATTTGGTTTGGTGTGGAATTTAAGGTATTGTTGACCATCTGAGAATTTGTATCAGGTGCTGAGCATTTATGGACAAGAATTTATCACTTAGGACTACAAACAACTTCTTACCCTGATTATTTTTGACACTCTGTTATCAAAAGTTTCTTCGCACTTCTGATCTTAAAACTTAGAAACAATCACCCGAGGCATTATAGTACTGAGGTGTCATACTGATGTGTTGGTACTTTTATATAAAGCATCTCGGGCCAGAGGTTACTGAGTTGCTGGTGGCTAGGTTTGAAAAGGTGGGAGGAATGCCCTTTGAATTTCTGCTTTAGCAGCCCTAAATGCTGAAATGCTCTACTCTGACTCCAGGTCTTGGGAGGATCAGGTGAAACCAGCTTTCCTTAAGAAGCTAAAGATAAAGATGAAAAGATTTAGTGGCTTGTATTCATTTGCCCACGGGAGGGGGCAAGGAAAGGGCAACTGCAGGTGTTAGCCTGAAACTCCCGGTTGTCCACCATAGAGAATAAAGCAATAATTGCTTCTCCGTATGATTGCAAGAAGGGACGTCGCCTTAGAAGATTTCACTAAAGAGTTTTTGGCACATCACATTAAAGAATATCCTGGTGAAAGTGGAGTTTGTTTGTAAAGCTGTCAGTAAGAGTTTTACTGTCATTTATTTAAGAACTGTGATGTGTGCCCACTTTTACTGTTTTCCTCTAGAAGAACAAGTGACTCAATCCCAAAAACGTGTGTCTGAATAATTCCTTGCCTAGGAGATGTTCTATTCTGGACCCAATCTGTTTTTCTCTGGCTTCATAATACGATAATTTAGGTCATTGCCTGAATATAAGTGAACTGTGACGCTGTCAAAGTCTGAGTTCTGGATCTTACAACTGATCCCTGATTGGTTTGATGAAATGATCTGATGATGCTTTTGTGTCTTGTCCTTTATCTATTTTTTTCCTTGTTTAATGACTGTTACGTTGAAGAACTTTCAGTGATACTAGACTTTGTAAGACAAAAAATCCAAAATTTATTCTACCTCAGACAAACTGGAACTTAAAAGTGTAGATTTTGAACGCTGAATTCTTTGTAGCATTGAATGCTACAATTTTCAGTCAGCAGACTCACTGTCTACCTGTGACCACAATAAGTGGCATGCAAGGTGCCCAAAAGAACCCTGAATGTGTCGTCATACACCCTGAGGATTACAGGAGGGAAAAACTTGTGTTCTGATAAAGCTAGTATATTCTGTTGATAATTAAGAGTATCTGTGCCTGCCATTGATGTTTAAAAATATTATGAAAAGAAAGGATGCATCTTGCATGTAACAGATATTTTTGTTCTCTGAAGGTCACATTAATATGTCTGTTGCTTCCAGATGACAAATGTCTTGCATTTAGACAGACTGGGTAGGGCAAGTGAAACAAATATGGCCATACTAAAATTTAGTGTGCATATAACTATCAACCCCGTTACACGGCATATTTCTTAATTTTTGAAAATTGAACTGTTCTCCGATAATTGTATCAATCAACAATCAAGTCCTCTAGTACTTGTTAGAGGCATATCAAAACTGAGCTGGATTGGACATTCATGCTCTGTCTTCATATTTCTTTTTACTTCTTTTCTGATGAGTAAAATGATCTACTCTCCAACAACATGCACAGTGAAGCTAATGTCTAAGTGTTATTGTTGCAGACTCTCTGCAAGCTTTGAGGTATTGGCATCATTTACACACGAGGCTGAGCTTTGGGAAAGAAGCAAGTTTCCAGTTATACAGGTATACACTTCTGCATCTAAAGAAATTAAAAAGTGTGGAGAAAACTGTAATACTTATATCGGTCCTTATCAAGTCTTATTACCACTTTGGTAAATGCTTTCCTTAGAGAATAATGTCAGTGCACTCCTTTAAGCCTTTACAATGTGTTTGTAAAGGATGAAACCTTGTGCAAATAATCAAAGTAAAGAAAATAGATTCTTACCAAGGGATCATTCAGTAAATGTAACATTAAGAAGTGTAAAAATTTTCCCTAAAGTGGAAGAATTTGCTAGTCAGCATTCTGTGAGCTCTCTGTATTGCCAAATTTTGTTTGTCAAAGTCAGTTGTAAAGAGCAATAGTGAAACTGAAAACGCTGACTGACATAGTGGTTTAACCACAATTTTTCTTCATAATGGTTTGAAATACAATTTTTAATTTTACAAAAAAGTATAGGAATATTCTTTATGAATACTTTAGCATGAAAATTACTTACACATAGCATAGAGTTTTTGTTCTATAGCGACATTTTTGCCTTGGATTAATTTCTAAAGGTCTGCAATTCATTCTGTCTGTTGTCTGAAAAATTTAAATTCTGAATGTATCTACAAGAATGATCATAGACCATAAGCAGCAAAGGAGGAATACATTCTCTGGGTTATCATTTCAGCACTGTGTACACAATATGTCAGAGTCTGAAACTTTCAAATTAATTACTAGTCCTGGTGATGCTGAATGTGTTTTGTTGCCCTTCAAGCTTGCAATTAATATTCAGACAGTTGTGAAGGGAGGATAATTTGGTGATTTTCAGTTTATTCTTCCAGGGAATAAACAAGAGAAGAGAATACATATTTCTCTTTTAGTGCAGCTCAGAATCAGTTGATTAAGTTGTGTCTGCAACTGTACACAATCAATGTCAGTTAGAGTACAACTTTATTAAAGTTTTCTTGAATTTACATAACTTTCAGAACCATTACATGTATAATTTATCATGATGATGCAGTATCGTTGTAGGGTATTTATAAGCTTTGTGCAGTGGGGCAGAATTTCAAACCTGGTCCTTCATTAATTTTTAATTCAATAACTTAGCTAAACTAGGTGAGCACTTATAGAAAGAACACCAAGAGCTTTACCAGTCTTTAAATGAAAATGCTCTCTATGTTCAGTGGCTCCACACCCTGTGAGGCAGAATTTAATGTGCTTACAAAAGTGTGTTTACCTTCAGTATGTTTGCTAAGTTTTTCTTCCAAATATTTTTTACCAACGTATGGTATGATGTTATAGCCAAACAGCTTCAGATTTTAAGTATATAATTCAAAAAAAAAAAAATCGTGGGGGTTTTGCTTGGAAAGGGAAGTGGTGGGAAAACCTGAGGTCTAATACATACACAAAAAAATATTCTCGTTTCTCATTTTCTCATATCACTTTGCTAGCCATAGCTCAAAGAAGGTCTTTTTACAGGAAAGCATTTTCTTCTACATTTATTCAAATAATGACAAACAGAAACTTCAGGAGTCAAGGATGGTTGTGAAAATAACTTAGATCATAGAAACATAGAATAGAATAATGGAATTGTTGAGGTTGGAAAAGACTTCTAAGATCATTGAGTTAGCCTAGCACCACCACATTCACCACCAGGCCATGTCCCTAAGTGCCCCATCTTTTAAATTTGTCTTTTAAATACCTCCAGGGATGATGACTCAACCACTTCTCCGTGCAGCCTATTCCAATGTTTGAAAACTCTCTTAGTGAAGAAATTTTTCCTAATATCTAATCTAAACCTCCCCTGGTGCAGCTTTAGGCCATTTCCTCTTGTCCGTGTTACCTGGGAGAAGAGACTGACCCCCAGCTCACTACAATGTCCTTTCAAGTAGAGTTGTAGGTGGCCTTGGTGAGGCTGGGAATTCAGCCCTTACTTTCTTTAGCTGCTTGAAAATTGTGTCTAATTTCACAAATACTCTGACTCCTAAAGCTATACTTTCTGTATTGTTTGAGATGCTTTAGAAGGGCACTTTTGTTTTGTGTGTAGAAAGGATCATCTGCTTCTAATGGTGCCTCAATATCAATGAGGAAAAAGTGTTCATTATTGACATTCCAGCCATTGGAAACTGTTGAGAATAGGAGATAAATAGCTGATCCTACACTCATTGAAATAATAAGAAGTCAATTTCTATTGATTTTCATGTGTTCTAAACAAAGCCTCAAGTGAAAGGAAGATCTCTTCCATACTGTCACAGTTATACTTGGTATGGGTCACTGGAAGTACTCTTTCTGGATTAAGTTGACTTCTTGATCTCTCAGAAATGTGGATATTCTTTAGCCTGTAATTCTGTTCTCATTTCCTAATATGCATAATTTCCCACATAAAATGCTCCAACATTATGTAGAATGTTAAATACAAATAATGCAATTCTGGGAGTGAAAGAAAATGGGAAGAAAGCAGCTTAAACCTCTCCCCTCTCCACACCCAAACCTCCCTCTTCTATGCCAGAAATGGAAACTGTGATGAGAAGTGATATTGTGGCTTTGAGACTCTCTTTGGGCTGCAGACAAAAAAGAACAAAGTTAACCTTGTTATATTTTTCCTTCCATAGTCTGAAGAAGGCCACATGGTTGAGATTTCATTTCTCATTTCTATTTCCAGGGCATATTTTCCCATCCTCTTCATAAAAAAAATGGATTTTATAGTTACGTGTTGATTCAGCAGCTGGTTTGTTTTTTAAATGAAAACGTTATCTGTTTATTATTCTGATACAATTTTAAGCAGTTTTACTCAGCATATTTGAATTCAAAATCCTATTAAAGATGCAATATTCCTCTACTACTTTGTCCCCCACTACGCTGACATTCAGTTTCCCCATTTTGAATAGAAATATAATATTGTATATCTGTTCAGGCTGATGTAATTTCCAGCACTGAATTACCAGTCATTGGACTGCCTGTTCACCTTCCTATCATGGAAATTTTGTATTCGCACACATTTTTCTCCACATTTACAAAATGAATTATTGGCCTGGCTATCTTGCAGTTGCTTTACAGCAGCACTTTCTTTTTAAATCCAGAAAACTTATCCCTTTGCTTCCTACCATCTGATGGAAGCAGTAAGAATTGCTGAGTTAAGATAAACACCCTCATTTTGTGGTAGAGAGGGGAGGGGGATGAGAAGCAAAATGCTAATTTGTTTTAAAGTTAAAAGTACTGACCCATGCACTGAAGATAAGCATATCTAATTTTAAATCTTCCATATCTATTGTAATGTCTAATTGCGTAGTTAAATGAGCTGTAAAAGCAGAAATGCTGCTGTAACCTCTAAACAATTTTACACAGTTCTAGAACATTTGAGATAACAGAAGAAAGCTTAAAGAAGCTTTTCTCCTCTAGTAATGCTAGTACTTCAGAGGACAGTGTTTATTGAACAGGAGAAGCTTTCTGCTCGGGCAGCACTTTCCTGTTACTCTGGACACACTTTAGATTTAAGGAGGCAATTGAATGCATCATGTGGGCTATGAACACTTTACAAAGGTCCAAAAACATTAGTGGATGTGTCACTCAGTGCTCAATTCTCATCTCGGATTGATGTAATGCTGGAACACCTTGATTGAATTCAGTAACTTTATTCTAAATTAACATAATTGCTATCATAATTATTTAGCCTACAGAAGCATCTGGAGCCCCTAACTAGGTCAGGGCACAATTTCACTAGGCTCTCTGCATTACACACGCACATACACAGATTAATATGTCAGAGAGCTTCATATATACACTGCCTCTTTCTGAATACCTTGCTTGGGGCAAAGTAAAACAACGGCGAGGTGAATCCACTAGTCTGAGTGGTAGACTCTGTGATTGACTTCACTGCAAGTCCCACAGACTTTCTGTGCCTCTGTTTTCTTTCTAGAAAATGCTGATGGTAGCGCTTCTCTTTGTTTTATGAGAATAATTGCATTTAAAATTGTGAAGTGCTCAGGCACCATGGTAATGGGGAGATGCATAAGCGTTGTGGATAGACAAGGTAATCTGCATCCAATTGTTCATGCTTTATAGCCCTTAATGACAGATACTTCAGGGGAGTTGCTTATATCCTGAAGATGAGATGTGCAAGAATATTAGATTCTTTTACTACTGAGGGGTAAAAAGGAAAATATAAAGTAGCTGTAAAATAATAACTTTTCTGCAAACTGTAAAGACTTCAAGTTTAATAACAGCAATGATTGTTTCTAAGGTTAGATGAAATCACAGTATTGTCTCTACAAAGTGGGAATTACATACACCTCATATAGCACAGCTCACATTTCCTGTAAATGTAAAGCACAACTTTTTGTTTCTACTCAGAAGTTTGAGTCTAATGATGCTGTAGGCAATAATGAAACTTCTTGAAAAGAACATTATGTATTGTTCCTTAACTCTGCCCTGTCTGAATTGTCATTAATTTGTTGTGCCTAGCAAATGGAAAGTACTAGGACAGGAGCCGAGTGGCAGTTGCATCAAATTAATTTGGGATTCTGAAGTATCTTAATGTTCTTAGGATGACTGGCTTCAGTGAAGCTAGGATATAATTTCAAGACATTGGAAGTTGACCTGATTAAACCGTCTTTTTATTTCCCAAACTATGAAGAATGACAGATACTGTCAGAGAGAACTTCCCAGGTTTCTATGCTTTCAGGATCTGACAATTTTTGCTAGAAAGGAAAATGAGTTATGTAGAGAGAGAATTTATTTACCCCTTTTTTTCAGCAGGACCAGAAAGACCAGCTCTTCTGATAACACATCAGTACTCCTCAAGCTGTTGGCACTTATATGACCAGTCACCAGAGTGATTGAATACATTGTGATCATTCTTCTGATAGCTGTGTGAAATACAAAAGTCTTTATGTGCTTTTTAGTGATACAGAATCCAGACTCAGAAAAAGTTCCTCATCAACCTTTTGTAGCTGTTCTGCCCCATAAGGGATCTGGGCACAAATGAATTTACTCCCCAAACAGACCATTTACCTCTTGGTAAATGAGAATGGAATTTGTGTCCTTCCAAAGTTTCAACTACTGCCTCTTCACTGAGCAGTTTTTTTGGCTGCAGGCTCTTCAGGCAGCTTAAGTTAAACTTGGGATGACCCAGTGCTGTACTGTAAGTGATGGAATTACAGGAACATGATCGTGCAGCAAAGGGACTGACCAAAGTTTTCTGTATCTGGATACCTGAGTTTAGATATACTTTTTAAAGAACAGCCTTATATTACTATGGACTATGGATACACAACTTTTTTTCAATTACTAATTTTTAAATTTGTTTTTCTTTCTTTCTTTCTTTCTTGCTCGTCCCGAGTTCAATGGCAAAACCTGAGAGTGTACAGTGAGGCCAGAATACCAGAGTCTTCTGGATGCTTGGTTTTGGTTTTCTTTTAAGTTCCTATAAAAGACCTATTTTTCTTACATCTTTATCAATGCCTTTTCAGTCTGCATTTTAAATGTTTCAATACTTTCTCAGTAGCATATTAGGAAGTGTAGTTTAATGGCGATAACTCTTAGAACTCTCTAGCCAGGACAAACTTACATGGCTTGTGCATTCTTGCTGCCGTGGTGGTTGATTTTTTCTTAAGTTTTGAGGATACTCTCTTTTGAATAAACAAAATGCTTTGGCTACAAATTTCCAAGTATCATGAGTTTCAAGGGAAAGGCCGTGAGGAATTCATTTTATCAAGCCATATGGTAAAAGATTAATGGATTATTTGCTTTAAGAGCAGTTGAAAGAAATGTAGGACTCTGCTTTTAAATTTATCAGGAAATCTAACTATATAATTGAGTTAAAGTGTGAAAATGTCTTAACTGTGATTGGTGTTTGCCACTTGACTTCTCAAATGAGGGAGACTTGTGCAGTTGATCTACGCAAGACCAAAGCATTGGCTTACTGTGCCATATAAAGAGCAAAAATCTTTTTACATTGCATTGAGATGTTTGTGTTACTGGTTTTACTTATGCCACTGTTACTAATGTACAGTTACTGTAGTTAGCCAGTGATGGAAAAAATAAAATTAATGCTATTAATTCAGCTACAAGGTTTGTGGATCTGTGAGCAATTGAGCAACATAACTAGGGGTCACTAGCTGGATTAATGATGCTTCATGTCTTGGGTTGATCATATCGAAATGTTAATCAATTCCAACCAAAGGCCTGATGCTGGTTCTTTACTTTTTTTTCCCAATTTGTTATTTGTAAGTAGTATGGAATCAAACAAAGATATTAAGCTCCCATGCCAATTAAACTGCTGTTGCTACCATAATTAACAGCTGCTTCTTCTTATGAGAGATTTAATTAGAAATATCTATACTTGTTTTTACACAAATACGACAATTTGTTCTTGATCAATTAAAGTAACTCTGCATTTCTTGTATATTTTTATGAACAGATAGCATCCCAAGGCTGCAGTTATCTTATGTGATGGGCAAGGAACAGGGATAAGTGACTTAGAGGACAAAGTGATTTACCTACTGATATAGAAGTATTTTGAGACTAAACCAGAGGATGGCAATGTCAACTAAAGGTGGCATTCAGGTCAATAGAATGATAAACTTAAAAAAATTAACACTGAAAATACTTTCTCTGTACTTACTAAAACAACTTCTTTTCTGATATTGAATGAGAATTTTTACAGACCAAGTAGGCCTTTTGTGTGTGATGCTTATTGGACAAGGAAGATTGATATGCCGTTCTCAATGTCTTACATTAAAATGATTTTTTTTCTAATCTCTTTTCTAGCAGTAAAATTTCATCTGGTCTTGGTGAAGCATTTAACTCTTAGATGCCTTGATCATAGCTTTCCAATCATTCTTGGAGACAGAAAATTTTTATCTGAAATATGAGAGTTTACAGGGAGACCATATGCCCTGTCATTGTGGCATGAGCTATATAAGTGATTTTCATACTCCTGATTATATTCCAGCTGGTGTCAATGACACACAGAGTACTCATAAAATGTATATGTAAGAATAAGACTAAAGGATGTAGTAACAGGGTTGAGACAGACATTTCCAGGAAAGTACTGCTTTCCCCTTTTCTCTATATGAGTGCAACAGCATCTCTTTCTGTTCTCTGGTGTTCACTAAATCTCTTTATTGCTATACAGAATCACGTGAGCAGGGACGAGCAACACTGTAGGATAAAGATTTTATATCTGAGTCATAGAATTCAGAGATGGAGAAGACCTATTTCATGTTGCAGTTCTTCTTGCTGTTCTGGATAATTTGTCTAAATATATTTTCCTCTTACTGCTTTCAGAGCATCTGCACCAAAATAGTATACAAACACATGAACTGGAGTATGGTAGAGAGTTAGTATTTTATCACAGAGAGCTCTAGGTGCCTATGACAGCAGTGTGAGAAGCTCATTTAAGAAGTCTGTGAGTGTTTTGCTAGTAGGATTGTACTCATGACACCTGCTTCTTGCATAAAGTAAGATTTCTCTTCTGGTTGTTTGGACGAAGATGCTTGCTTTTATTATCTATTTATTATTGAGGTTTGACTCTCCTAAGAAGAACAGCTTCTTTAGTATAAAAGAGACTGTTGAAAGGAAAGACAGTCTATAATTTTTCTGCATTTTTCTTGACTTCTGTAGTTCTAATGAGTTACTAGAATGTAGTTGTAATGATAGTAGCCATACAATATGTTCATTTTGGTTCCATTATGAAATACCTAGTTTCAGTTACCCAAAGCTGCTAGTGAAGGCAATATGCTTGTCACCAAAAATAGACTTTTGTCAGTAGACTAAGTACCAAAAATTATGAGTTTGGCTTAGTAGTTATTCAAACCCTTAAATTTCTTATCCTTCAACTTGTATTGTAGCTACAATTTCCACAAACCTAATTGTAAGAAGAAATTGTACAGAGATGGTCCCAGACAAGAGAGAGAACTGTACACACTGCTTTCTGAAATGCAGACAGGTGGTGGGGTTTTTTTTCCCATCTTTTTCTTTTGTTTTGTTCCCTTTTGTTTGTTTAGTTTTTTGTTTTGTTGTTGGTTTTTGTTTGTTTGCTTGTTTTTTNAAAAAAAAAGGAAAAAAAGCAGCATAAAAACACTATCTCTGGATTTGGAGACGTTGTGCTATTTTTTTTCCCCACAATGATTTTAAAAAATTTATTAAAATAATTTGCAAAAGGCAAGTGATAGCTTTTTTTGTGACTCTAAGAATAATATTCAGTGGATTTTGCGCCTATTATTCTAGCATTTCAACTTCTAAGGCATACTTCTCGTTATCATACTAGGGCANTTGTTTTGTTGTTGGTTTTTGTTTGTTTGCTTGTTTTTTTAAGGGGAAGGGGTGGGGGAGGCTGGTTTTGTGCTACTATTTATTTTCATGGCTAGTTCAGTCTCCTCTGATTCTATCTTTTGACTTCAACTTCTTCTGCATAAAATAAAAGATTTTACCTTGCCATCTGAATANTGTTACAGAGTTCAGTGACCAGAAGCATCAAGAAGTAATTAAAAAAAATCTCAAATGATATCTAATTAAAAACTGTTCCAGGCAGAATGAATTAAACAGCCTTAAAGTTGCTTACTGCATCCATATTCCTGATGTCTGAAGGAGCTGAGTTGCAAAGGTTAGTCATATAACGGTAAAAAGCTCTTGCAGTAGGTAACTTCAGAAATGGAGTAGACAACAATAAACTGGAATTACAGAATAATCAGGAGTGGTAAATTACATCATCAAATTTCTTGACTTGTCAAGAAACATTAAAAAAAAATGTTTTATTGGCTACCAAATCCAGAGCCATAAGAGCCGTAGATGCTTTTGTGGCAGTTGAGGTGCTGTAATGACATCAATCAGACCCTTGGGTGGAAGCCAGTACAAGGTATTAAGAAGATGGCTAATAGACTGATATGCTAGGTTGGTTTGATATCTGATAAAGCCATTTTGTCAAATGACATCCTAAAATGACTTCCAGTCTTTCTGCTGGAAAATCCGTTGAACTCTCTTCCATTCATCCCATTTCACTTCCCTATTCTTTCTTGCTCCTTCCCCACTCCCAATGTAAGTCTCAAGAAATGTGTCTGTTAACTACATACAGGTTATGAAAGGCTAGCAATCCAAATTCTCATCCATTACTACACAAAAATTTTGTGTCTGTAAAACTACTGAAAGCTATAAGTGGAAACCCAGTTCAGAGTCACAAACCTAAAATCTCAATTGTAAAAGTCAGTGACAATGTCAAAAAACAATCAGACCTAGCTGGCTCGGCCAAATTAATGCCCACTAAGTTAACAGTTTAAAGAAGTGGTGGCTTTGCTGTCTGCAGAGTTTGGTAAGCAGTAGTTCATAACAACACTAGTGTTTAAAATTGCATAAATTATGTATGTGCAAAGAAGAGTATCTGATACTTACCATTTTGTGTTCTTTACAAAAGAATACTTAATTATTAAAAGAAAAAATCAGTAACTCACTGTCCTGAGGTATATGGACAAATTACACATTACAGTTACTGAACATAATGCAGCTCCTATTCCAAACACTTTTAATTTGTCAGTTATTATATAGATACAATAAATAAAAATTGATTAAACTCTGAATAGATAGAAAATAATAAAATGTATTTAATTCACTAAATGACTCACTAAGAAGAAATAATTCTACTGCTAAGTCCAAGAATGGCCATCTATGACTTGATACACTGCAGAATATGAATTGTATTATAATTTTAAAATTTTATTTTATCATTCTTTAGTGAGCACTGTTAGGATGCTGCTGTTTAACTAATTGCTGTAGCAAATGCCCTATTACTTAGACACTATGGGTGAGAGCATTATGCAGACTTCAGGAGCCTGGGGACAAAAAGTAAGTCTAGCAGCAGAGCCCACTGCACTGAAGACATATAAATTAAAAAGATTAGAACTGACTGCTCTGGGCAGTGTAGAGTAATGATTTTTAGGCCAACACAAGATTCCAGATGCTCCAGGAAAATCCCGTGATGAGCAATGTCAACTGATGTCAAATGCTACTGAAAGATCTAAGATAATAAATGTAGCAATGCCAGTTGGTGTTGAAAGCAGGTGGTTAGCCATGTTCCACAGGGCAATCTCTATGCTGTGAAAAATCCTAAAATATGAAGGAAATATGTGTTTAGGAAACCCAAACCCACAACCAAAGTATTATTTTTCTCTAAGTGCCCCTGAAACTACAAAAATTTTTTTTTCTAGTATTAAAGGAAAAAGAATAACCCTTAAATGTAAATATTAAACTCAGCATGGTGTAAATATATATTAAATTATAAACCAACACTTTATATGCAGCAAGTTTTCATGATATAAAAATCTGTCTTCCCAGTAATAATCATTAGATGCCCTAGTGAGTGCACCAGGTTTGGTGATTTTTCAGAGGAAAAATTATCATTAAGAAGGTGTTATGGAATATGTGACTAAGGAGAACTGGTTGTAAAACAGGCGCAGACAGAAGCATTTAAGAAGACTGAAGTTTAAATGAGAGTTTTAAGTTATGTTGTATCCATGATATGAAGTGACAGAAACATGTCTGGAGGAGCTTGAGTAGATTCAGCACAGGTCTACTGTTTATTTTGATTAACAAAAAAAGGAAATGCAGACTAGATGCCAACCCTCATTAGCAACCGCTGCATAGTGGAAACCAGGCAGATAAAGATGACTTTGAAAGAGTGTGCTTATCACATATCATCAAACCACAGACAAAAAATATCCAAGCAATAATCAACCAAAATATAAATTTTGGTGTAAGGTACAGTGAACCAATGCAATAGATATGGGGAAAAAGGCAGAATCTAACAGTTTTGCCTTACAGACATAAGGCAAAACAGGCTGAGGATTTGGTTTGCTCTTGAGGAAGATATATCAGGATTCCATTACAGTTGGGTGTTTTGGTTTTTGTTTTTATTTGGCAGGGAATTTGTTACTGTAGCTTTGAGGTTATGTGTTATGGTGTAACTATACATTAAGGAGCAGACAATAAAATATTTTTGTTATTTATTTTAAGTGACTTACTAGATATAGGACAACTGAACTGTGGGCATGGTGTGCAGGAATGACTGGTGCAGGCATAGTAAAACTTGCTAGGATATGGTCACATCTTGAAGACTGATGGTGCAGCTGAGTAGTTAGACCACTGCATTTTATCTTTTTACAGAGACCCAGGCACTATATTCTTTAAACATTGCTCAGTGGGAAACTAACTGTTAATAGAAGTCTGTGGAAAAGTTTTATGACTCTTAGTCATTGGCCCTGGGTCATATCTAATGAGCATGAAAAAGAGTTTCTCCTATATCCGCTAATATTTTTCCTACATAATTCTGAAAGTTCTTTTTGTATATAGAGCAACCAGCTAATCTAAATACCCAAAGTATTTTCAGTGGGTGCAAAAACCAAAATAAAAAAATATTGTCTCACCCAGAATCTGAATCAATCTGTGAGTGAATTTGCTTACCCTACCCAGGATCTGGCTTCTTTAAGAAGGTTCTATAAACTAATCTGCTACATTTTTACATTGGTTATATTTTGGTTATCTCTCAAATACCACTTTATTAGACAGTTTTGCCTAATTACTTTTCTGTAATCAGGATCTGCTGGCTAAGAAAAAAGAATTGTCATATCTTGAGATATGGTATCCCGGGAGGTCCATATCATTTTTATAGGATTATATTAAGAGTGGATTAATTGAATGAGTCCCTATTCTTATTACAATATCTCCTTATTAGAATGGATTAATTTATCACATTTTCTCTTCTCTTCACAGTCTTTGACATAAGAATGAATTATCACACTTTTCATTGGTGTTTTTCCAACTGGGTGCTGGTTTCCTTGCTTTTCAGCCTGTTCAGAAAAGAGAGGAACATTAGTAACTTGTTGTAATGAACTTGTATGTTGGAAGATGGAGGAATAGAGGGGGGTTGTTTTATAATGGACTGCAGTTTGAACTCTGTGCTTCAGAAGAGTCTGGCAGATTTCTGTTAGTGGGATTCAAGAAAAGATGTAGAGAGGAGGGTGACTTCTTTACAGCCATATTCTTAATTTTGGTTTAAGGAAAATAGCAGAGACATGAGCAACTACTGTTGTCTGCTGACTTGTCTTTCAAAATCTTCATATCTACAGTAGCATATTTCTTTGGATCAGTCAGCTTTCAAGTCCATGCACACTATAGCAAGTGTGCTATGCTAAGGTGGCTACTCACGCAGTCATTTTTTGATATTGAAAAACTTAATTTTCCTTCTGAAATGAAGGTGCCATGGTGGAAGAGCACCTTGCACATAAAGTATATTTATTCTGTATTTTAACGTGCAGATCAAGTATGACCTTAATAGAGCCAGCTCTGATGTATTTTTAGGGGAAAACACAGAGCTTTGTGATAGAATCACACCATCATTAAAGTTGGAAAAGACCTCTAAGATCACTGAGTCCATCCATTAACCTAACATTGCTGGGTCTACCACTAAACCATGTCCCTGAGCACCATATCTACACAGTTTTTGAACACTTCTAGGGACGGTGATTCCACCACTTCCCTTGGCAGCCCATTCCAATCACTGCCCTTCTCTGGACACACTCCAGCACCTATCCTGTAATGCAGGGCCCAAAACTGGACACAAGACTAGAGCTGCAGCCTCACTAGTGCTGTGTACAGGGGGACTATCTTTGCCCTGGTCCTACTGGCCACACCATTGCTGACACAGGCCAGGATGCCATTGTCCTTCTTGTCTGCCTGGGCACACGCTAGCTCACGTTCAGCAGGCTGTCAGCCAGCACCCCCAGCACTCCTTTTCTGCCAGGAAGCTTTCCAGCCACTCTGTCCCCAGCCTGTAGAATTCCACGTGGTGGTTGTGACCCAAGAGCAGGACAGGACACTTTGCCATGTAGAACCTCATACCCTTGGCCTCAGCCCATCAATCCAGCCTGTCCAGATCTGTCTGCAGAGCCTTCCTATGGTCCAACAGATCAGCGGTCCTGCCCAAATTGGTGTCATCTGCTTGCTGAGTGTGCAGCCAATCTCCTTATCCAACTCATTGATAAAGATATTAAGCAGAACTGGTCACAACATTGAGCCCTGCGGAACACCACTTGTGACTGGCCACCAACTAATTTGACTCCATTCACCATCACTCTCTAGGCCCAGCCATCCAGCCAGTTTTTTAACCCAGTGAACACTGCACCCATCCAAACCATGAGCAGACAGTTTCTTCAGGAGAATGATGCAAGAGACAGTGACAAAGACTTTAGTAAAGTCCAGGCAGACAACATCCACAGCGTTTCCCTTACCACTGAGCAAGTCACCCTCTCATAGAAGGAGATCAGGCTGGTGAAGCAGGACTTGCCTTTCACAAACACGTGCTGGCTAGGTTGTGCTGTACATACTGTGTGATGGTACTCAGGATGATGTACTCTATGACCTTCCCTGGCACCGAGGTCACACTGACAGGCCTGTAGTTCCCAGGAGGTGCCTCAGTACAGCACTTACAGGCCTTATTAGAGCTTCAATGAGACCAGGAAATGCCAAGGTACAGCTACATCTGACTACTTTCTTTAATACAAGTGCTGATATGCATTGTGATTTGACACTGAAGAATCAACACAAGCAGACTCCCTCACAGAAGGGATAAACATTAGCACTTTAAAGTTTATAAATGGAGCTTCAGAATTTGTTCTGTGACCCCATAGGAACCCTTTGGAATGTGGGTCACGGAGTACAACAAATATGCTTCTAAACCTGTGTTCTGGGAAGCAGTATAGCTGCAACTGTTAGGGTAAACGGCACAGCCTAGAAGCATGAAGAAAATGTTATTATCATCCTGTTTTATGTTATTAATATGTAAATAGTATTTGATTTTATGTGGTTTTTTTCCTCCAAGCTGAACTAGGATGGAGATCATACTTTTCTTGAATGGCTCAATCACTGCAACTCCAGCAGAATGAGTGTAGTCTGGGCACTGCCAAGGAACTAAAGACGCTCTAAGATGTAGACCTGGATTCTGTATTCTGGTTTAGGCATGCAGGGATTCCTACTCCAAAATGGGTTGCATGGGTAATTTTCTCTGCTCTTTCCTCTTACATTAGTCAGTGTATTTTATGTGCTTCAGAGGTGGTAAGTCACATCTCATGCACAGCCACGCACAATCCTCTATATTATATTTTGTTTGTATACAAAGCGGTAGAGGAAGAATAATTTCCTTCTTATTTCAGCTAGTTATTAGTTTGTGCTATAAACATGAGGAGTAGTGACCTTTGTAATTTATTTATTCTTTCCAAGCTATTTCTTTAGTAATATCTTATAGGGGTGAGGCAGTTATGGCAATTATATGGTGCATAAAATCTATTCTCCTTTATACATACGAAATTTACTTAGTTTTAATTTCATACAGCGTCTCCCCATGCTTGTACTACAAAGCCATATGAATAAAAATGGTCTTCAGAATACAATTATAGGCATACTGTAGATGTTGTCTAAGTCTAGTGCCTTCCATGCAAACAAAAAAATGGTAATTTTCCACATGACTTTTAAGGAAAACTACCAGACTCTCTTTTCTTTTCTTTTTTGGCTGTTAAAAATTATCCTCCTTTTGTTATATTTTCTAACTCAATTTTAACTCTATTCTTTTCAATGAGATGCCAGTCAAAGGAGATGATTATCCTGCTCTGCTCTGCGCTGGAGTGGCCTCACTTGGAGCCCTGCATGCAGTTTTTTGGCACCACAACAGAAAAAAAAGACATTAAGCAAACAGGGAGCATCCAAAGGAAGGCCACAAGGATGGTGAAGGGCCTTGAGGGGAAGCTGTATGAGGAGAGGCTGAGGTCGCTTGGTCTGTTCAGCTTGGAGAAGAGGAGACTGAGGGGAGACCTCATTGCAGTTACAACTTCCTTTTGGGGGGAAGAGAAGGGGCAGGCACTGATCTCCTCACTCTAATGACAGCACTCGAAGAAATGGCATGAAGCTGAGTCTGGGGAGGTTTAGGTTGGATATTAAAAAAAGTTCTTCACCCGGAAGGAGGTTGGGCACTGGAACAGGCAACCCGGGGAAGTGGTCACAGCAACCCTGACATACTTCAAGTAAGTGTTTGGACAGTACTGTCAGGAACATGTGTGATTCTTGGGGTGTCCTGCACAGGGCCAGGAGTTGGACTCAGTTATCCTTGCGGGTCCCTTCCAACTCAACTTACTCTATGATTCTGTGATACTATGAATTAGCTTTGCACGGTATTGTCCTCCTGGCAACACAATCCTGGACACTTGACTGAGGATCTCCCTATTAGCCTGGTGTCTAGGAGCTTCCTAGGCCCTATGATACCTAAATTCCTTAATGATTTCTTCAAATTCTTTTTGTAATGTTTAGAGTGGGAGAGGAAAGCTTAGAAACCAGCCATTACATCTAAGTATATTGACTGCTTAATTATGTTCACACAGTAAATGGCTGATATGAATTATGGTTCTGGTGCCATAAAAATGTTCATTATTTCCTGTTGAGGGCTTTCAAGTCATACAATTTCCGGATCTTGGCCCAGAAGTTTGGAGCTGTAGATGCAACGGCTGTGCCTCCAATGACACTTCACTAATTGTTTTGGCATGTAACATTAATTACATTCTGTTCAGGAATTCTCTTCTCCTGATTGAAGTGCGCTTCATGTGTGTGGTGCCAGTATGTTGTTACATGCCCTGGCAGAACAAGAGGGGCTCTTTACTGTGTGCCCTTTTAACTTGAATAGTTTCTCTGAGATGAAGAGGTGTAGTTTTGTGTTAATTGAAGACCTGCATACTGTTTAATTTTTCTTTAGGAGAGACTCTTGTGGTACAGAGATATAATTAGGTGGAAACAAGAATGGTTCATTTCCATTCTTCTCTTTTCATGGCAATTTTAGAAATAAAGATATTGAAGCTTGAGACTCTATGAATCAATCCTTTTTCAACCAATGTTCTAGTTGTCTCAACTTGTCTGATTAAATAAGGCAATCAGACATAAAATCTGATTTTTCCTTGTTATTAAAGTCAATGGAGAAGTTTCCAGCAGAAAAATTCCAAAAGACTTATATATTTTAATGTATTTATTAAACATTCAGTTTAATACACAGGTAATGTCTTTCTTTTGCTTTTTAGAGTTCATAAGAATATTTTTATCCATAGGCATCTCCTACCAGTTTTATTTATGTACTTTGGAAGCAAATTTGTTGCTATAGAGATATTTTTCTTGGAATCATTACTGCAATGAGAAACAAAGGTGAAAAAGTAACTTGTAAGGCCCTTGAAAAACACTTACTTGATATAGTGACTGATTCCAGAAAACATCCAGTATTTGTTTCTCAGCACTAGAAACTGTTCCATCAGTTTTGACAGTTTCACTTGGAAGCCTATCTTTCAGCAAGATCCCAGGATCTGTCAATAGTATTTGTATATAAATGACAAATAATTTCTGTTTGCCAGCTGTTCAGAAATTTTCTGACCAAGCAGACAAAATTAACACAACTCCCGCTGCAGATTAATGTTTAGCTGAGGTTATGGACCCTTAGGAAGATGAGGAACCTGTCTCTCCTCTGATTTGAACTTTCTGCTTTTTTTCATTTTTCTATGGTTTTGATCTTTTTAGTTGAAACAAATAACACTGTACTGTTTGGGTCTGTTGACCTTGATCTACAAATCAAGCTACTATTAGCAGACGTCTGCATGATGGTGTACCAATTAAAATTAGGAGAGTAAATTCCAGTTTGCACACAAACATCAATTTGCATAGCTCTTCAAAGAGAGGAACTCAGATATTTTAGGAACTCGGTGCCATTAATCCTTGAGGCAACTGGGAAAGGATCATAAAGTGTTGAAAGGCAATAGGAGATTTAACTTTATTTCTCTGTAGTAAATGTAGATTGATGCTGCAACTTTACCTATATACCAGATACCTGTGATTTCTCCAAAGTTAGCCTACTATTGATATGATTATTTTGCTTCCAGCTATGGTGTTCAGAGAACTGAGATATATGTGATGATTATGGCAATTGGAAAGCAGACAAAGATGAGAAATAAATATTTGCAGCTACTGAATTAAAGCATGATTAAAATAGTAGTTTACCAAAATGAAGAAAAACAACTGAAAATCCCTGTTGCTATTTGCTCCATTTCATAGAGAACGCAAGGGAAATGAACATGAGTTAAAATGTGAAGTCAAAAATTGGCCTTAAAGAATCTGTAATGGCAGGACCTTGTTCAAGCAAGTTCTTACCTGGCAGAGTACTGAAGCCATTCTCCAAGCAAGGGCTGAGAAACCTTTTGTTCACTCTGGCAGCCAGTAGACCTATATACAGTACTTTTTGTTACCACAGTTATTTACAAGTGTTCTTACACCTCCACTGGGATCTTTGAAAATTGTCAGCAGTTCCTTGGGATTCTCTGAGTTCAGGTATGCTTCCCTTCCTGCGATTTTCCTAGAATATTTAGACTTCTAACATGCTGAGACAATTTTCAGCCTTGCTCCTGCCACGGCAACAGCAGTACAAATACAGGGGGATGATCTGTGGCAGATACAGGCATTTTACTGTGCGGCGTCTCCAGCCATTGAACAGGGCTTAGGTGAGAAACCTTGAGTGGTTCACATCTATTTTTCAGTTATGAATTCTCCATCTTTTTGAACTTCAAGCTTTTGGGCTGTTAACACGTATGGAGAGTTCAAGTCAATGAACTCCACCCCACAGCCATCTAGGCACTGCTGCAGTATAGAGTCTGTTATTTGCTGGGTTTTTTTGGGTTTTTTGATTTTTCTTTCTTCTTTTTTTTTTCTTTTTTCACATGTTGTTATATGGGGGTCAAATTTACTATGAGGATGAAATCCAACATTTAATAAGGATTGTGTTTTTACAACAGGAATTTTCAAACAGTTCTCAAGTGATATGTAAATTGTGTTACTATCTGTGAATATCCAGTGCAATGGACATATCTTCCTTATGGTACACTTGACTCTGTGATGACAGTGATCTATTAATAATTTGGAGTCTACAGAAAAATAGTGAAGCTGTGATCTTATTTCAGGCCTGTGAATCACTAACTTGGAATCTTTTTCTAGGGGAAGAAGACCCCGGAGCTATTTGTTTCTCTTTACCTCAATTCTCTCGTCTGTGAAAGAGTAATAATACTTGCTGTGTGATTGGAAGGTCTGCCTCATTAATGTCAATGACTGCTGAATAGTAGGCTGAAAGAAAATGGTGTACAAATGTTGCAGTTTATTATTTTAGAGATTACATGTAACTATCTAACAAAATGACATAGCTTCACATTCTGAAATAATTTTCTCTAAATAACCGTAAGAACATAATTTTCAACAGGAGGTGCTTATGGTTTGAACAGTTAGAAATATTAGCATCTGAAACAAATTAAAGAATCATCTACAGACCAGCATTTTTATTAGTAGTAATGAATAAATATATTTAAAAGACATTTCATGCATAATTGCTCCACAGACTCATTTCTTGGGCTTCACTTTTAACACAGTACCTGGCAAGATACCAGTGCAAGGTCTTGTGCTTGAGTGCAGTTAATGCGTTCGTTCTATACAACAAAAAGTTAAAAAGAGCAAAAACAAAAGCAAAGAAAAAAATCTAATCTTGAAAGTGCAACATGTATTTCCATATGTATTTTAGTGCCACATGAAACCTCTACAATTCACTGGAATTATGGGATTTGAGAGCTACTACGGGAAGTTACAACAATCCAGTGAGATACTGGCAAGAACAACAAAGTGCAGGGACAATTTTTGATGCTATACTACAAAACCTTTCCTTTTCACATCATCAGGTGGCAGGTTAGACCTCTGAAGAGACTTCCAGAGAAGACAGACAGACTGCTTCTTTATAAGGTGTCCAGGATTGGATTTTTGTTCCATGTAAATCCTACCACAGTGATGCTAGGAAGAAATACAGTATAATTACATATTAATAGCAATATTTAGAAGCTAAAGTTAGTTTAGCAGAGCAGGAAAACTTGTTTCACTGAACTTTGAACTCTTTTGAGCATTGTTAATGTCTATACACGTACACGGACATGTATTTTTATATATACACGTTTGCTAAACTGAATGCATTAAAAAAATTGTTTCTGTGGGATCTTAAAATTTCAGCTTAATTATAAAAAACCAGAAAACCAAATACAAGGAAAATTACCCTGGGTGGACACAGGATACAGCAAAATGGTGACAGCAAAATAAAAAGATGTATCATGTATGAAGTGAACAGGAAGAGACTTAAGATTTTTCTTTCCCTTTTGTATGGTACCATTGATGATGGAGGTGGGGGCGTAACTGAAGCAACATGGTATTTGGTAAAATAAAGACAGACTATAACCTTAATACCCAAGCTAGCTTGCACAAGTTTATATGAAATTCTGTAAATGGCTGTAAGGATGTTGCCAAACACAGTCACTCCATATACAGGGCAGCACTGAATAAGAAGGTGCCGGAGGGACAGGTAGAGGGAATAGGTAATTTTGACAATTTTGCTTTTCAATGGTTTGTTTGTTCATTTTCCTCACCATTGTAATCACCATACATCAATGGCTGTATGATGTCTCTTGTGTAACATTTTGGGCATTAGATACATGCTAATGTGTTTTGTAGCTAGATTAATCTGTTATATTTACTGAAATTTAAAATTATGACTTTGTACTTAGTAAAAAAACCCAAAACCCCAGAAGTGCTTGCACAGTATTTTGTTTCAATTAGCTATAACCAGATTTAACATGTAATGCAAATGCTGTAGTTTTAACTTTTAGCACATAATCTTAATGACAGTAAACTGTGTTTGATGTATTCAGTATTTTTCATCACCAATTATTTCCTTCACACATTAGTGGGAATACTTTTATAAACAGTTTGACCTGTGTGTTTCTGGATGATTCAGGGAAAACAATGAAGCTGTTAAAAACATTACTGACATGTACAACAATAATGAGGTGTGGGACACTTTTAATTATAATTGTGAAATTAGACTGACTGTAATTTAGACATGATGGATGCTTTCACAAAGATACAAATCATACTTAGATGTTCAGTTTTTTTATTTTGACCTAGTAGAATCTTCTCTAGCTTGTTCAGAATGTCCTAAAGAAGGACAAATCGCTTTTTGTTGGTGAAAAGCAAATTCGAGTTTATTGTCAACAAAAAGCCAGAAACCGAAAATCCACAAAAAAATAAGAATTTAAAAGAAAACAAAGTCCGGGCACGGGAATTGACTCCCAAGGCGGCCGCACGACCGCCCAGAGCGGGGGTCCGTACAGCACCGAGGAGAGCCCAGTAAGAACAAGGCTCACAGAAGCAACTTCTAAGAGCTCTCTATAAGAGAGTAAAAAGGCCAGCTGCTCGGCACTGGGCTTCTCAACCACTGACTTGCTCGGGAGCAAGGGGCAAAAAGCAAGGCACCTCCCACTGCAGGTGCTTTTATAGTGTGATAGCTCCTCCCCTGCCCGCCCCTGTCCTGCCTCCATGCCCCTGCGGGATTGGTGGTACTGTCCCGTGAGGTAATCTTTCCCAGCCTATCATCTAGCTTGTCTAGGGGATGATGTAATCTGTGGCTCGAAGGCGGGAAAGTACCTCATTAAAATTCTAGTTGGCATGGAGCCAAGTTACAGGGCTGGCAGAGTGGAGCTATTTTTAGCAAGTAGCAGTTAAGAAGCCCAGTGGGGGCAGCCTTAGAGTTTAATCTTGACAACTTAAATCATTAAATAAAACATATATTAAACAATTTATATATGACTTTTCCTCACTTAGAACATCACATACATATAAGAACATACACCTTCCAACATTTATAAACCTTTAAAACTGCGTGAACCATCTGCAACTCTTTAAAAATACAAAACATCTTATAAATGGGGAGAATGGCCACTCCAAAGGGGTGCTCGGGGTCAGCTCAGGGCAGTGTGGAGTGGCCTGGGAGAGGAACCGGTCACTCCAAGGGGATGCTCGGGGTCAGCTTATGGCAGTGTGGAGTGACCGTTAACTTTTAACCAACATTAAACAACACAACAGCTTTAACCATAATAATTCAACTTAACTAGGCAACTTTAGGTACTTGGGTTAGAGCCTGGATGGACAAGAGACGCAAAAGTTAGTTTTATATGTGTCATATATGACAAGAAAACCCAGGTGTATTTAGGATAAGAAATGTTTACTTATTTATGGCTTTTTATTTCAATGCTCAGGGTTGGTTCTTTGTCTCTCTTCCTTTTTCACATAATTTTTGCCTGATTGTCATGAGAGAAGGGTCTAAATGGTCTTTTTTTTTTTTCTGGAATAGCTACGTAAAATCCATTTTTTCTTCTTTGTCTTCTCTGTACATTTCTATTTATTTTAGAGTTCAAATATTTCTCATTGCTTTGAAATGGAAAAGCATTCATAAGTTTGAGTTGTTTGAACATTCTACGTTTAACTAAAAATTACTGTCACCTGAAGTAGCTATTCTGAAAGGTAAAATTAGTGTTGTAAAGTCCCTTACTGACATGATCTGACCCCCAGTTCCTACAGACATGTGCAGCCAGTGTTCTACAGGTCAGCTACTGACTGCATAAATTTCTTTTGTCATTTTAAAGCTGCAAAAACTAAAATTTTGTAATGAGGTTTACAATTCCAAACACAACTTTTGTTGACTAGTCATCTAAAAATGGCGGAACCTCTTTGTTCATCTCAGTGGAATGTAAGTAATGACTGCCTAAAGATAAATATTCCACTGGAGGTTGTTTTAATATAGATAATATATAATTTTGATTAAAGTATAATAAGTACTTTAGGTTTTATAATTTGTTTATAGTAATTTTCTTGGGTCGAGGTAATAAATGTTTGCTCACTGTGAACTCAGTCTAAATCAAAATATTTATATTTTACAACATCGTTTGCTACAGAAAAAAGGGGAAAGAAAGACCTTCTGTAGCTTAGTGGACAGAAGGTCATGTGGGATCTGGGCAGCCAGAGTTCATGAGCAATATATTCTTTGTTAAGAGTGGAGTCATGCCAGCAACAGAAAGAGAATTCCATCAGGCAGAGAGGGACAGGTACCACTCTCACATCTCTAGCCTGAATCAGGGGACATGTCTCTGCCTCACATCAGGCAATTAGTCTGGACCCAGCAACTTCCACTTCCAGACCTGGTGTGCAAGTGCTCTTCTATTTTATTCCAATTTTATTTTAGTTTTCAAGCTGTAGTAAAAACTCTTTTTCAGAAAATCCTTATTTAATCAGATTACTTTTGTTATCTTGAGGTTTGATACTCCAAATTACAGCTGTCTACAATGGAGTGACATCCAAAATTAAGATTAAATGATATAGCCCCAAAATTTTTACAACCTAGTTAATGTGTGTTTTAAAAAATATTCCAGGCCAGAGGGTTTCAAAAATTCTCTTAGGTTATTGTTGCTGTCCTATAGCATAGCAACATACCCCTTGCATGTCAATCACAGAAGTTTCAAGTCCTCTAACAGGTCAGCGTGATTTGAAATACCTTCTAGCTGTCTTGTTACTTGTTGGTTTGTTATTGTTCCTCCCCTGAGAGGTCTTTATTGGTTTACTATCATGTACCTTCTTTCATGATTGGTTCATTCTGTTATCTCTACCTGATGATGTAACACCTTAAAACTCTCTGCGAGAGAACAAACGGGGTCTCTCTGCTTTAGCTTCCCTTCAAGCTAACTGGCCCCTGCCCTCTCGGGGGCAGGAGAAAATAAACTTGGAATGCAGCTGACAGAGTTTCCACTCTTTTCTCCGTACCTTCCGCTGCTGGCTACAGCATGCCTACATGCTGTGAGGAGGCGTTGGGCTGCACTGGTAAACTGAGGCACGCAAACCTCAGTTACCATCTTCCCGTCGCTAGCTCACGCGGGCTCGGACCCCGTTAACCTGCAAGCCAGGCTGGGAGCAGCCTGGCAGGCAGAGATTTTAACAGGTTATGACTATTGTTTCCAGCCCAAAGAAACCAATTCTTGTCTCAGAACCTTCATATAATTTCTCTAGGGACTGACAGTAAAAAGAATGGAAATAATCTATAAACCACACATAATTGTAAAAATACTGACTTTGCTGTCTACATCACAGGGACATTTTAAAGCACGTGGGCAGTCTGTCCTTCTACATTACCTGCTGTTGTTTTTAGCTATGGCATGTTCAGAAAATCTTTCAAAAGTTTTAGTCTATTTCTGGCTCAGAAAAACAGTAAAATCCTCCAATGATTGTAAATGATGGAGTTTTTTCCAGTCATTGCAGAAATTATTGCTGATACTTTGTGGTCCAACTAGGAACACACTGTCCTACAAAGATTAACTAGTAATCATTTCTTCATTTATTCAGTGGCAGTAGTCCCAGGTTTAAATACGTATCACACTGTTGATCCTAGCAATTATTGTTTGAACTAAATCTACACACAAAATCTCATTTATTCAGAGCTACATTAATGAGTCAATAAAGCTCTGATGAATCTGGCTCTGTGTTCCTATATACATCATCTTGAAATTTGTGTGGCAACCAGTAATTCAAAGAAGGTTGTTTATTTGGTTGGTTTGTTTACAGTCTTTCATACATTTCAAACTTTTCTAGTACAGAAATGTGAGATTCCTTAGACTTGGGATAATAATAATAATAATAATAGTTTTATCATCTTCAGTGAACTTCAGACAACACATATCTCTCTTATGTTTATATTACTGCATCAGGTGTCAGTGAGTGTCAAGGGTAAGCAGATTATGTCCAGTCATAATTTGTCCAGAAGATGATTTATCCAATTTGTATGTGCACGCAGCAGAGGCATGCACTCATATAGGGCATCCCATTATTATTCATTTGGCGGGGCTATAAAACTGTGGGTATCTTCACCTGCCCAGTTCTATGAAATATTTTTCTTTATATGACTTCTTTTTATGGTTTTAAATAAAGTGAGCATTTCTGCATTCCTGATCTTACAAAAGAAAAATTCCCCGCTTCAGTATCCCCAGTGTCACATATTTAGTAACCACACATATGGCATGAAAATCTTGAGGCTTTATTTTAACATAATACATGCTTGATTCTATTAATTTATCTTGTAATTTCTGGGGTTTTAAGGGAGGATTTTCCTTTACAGCTGTGCTGGTTAGTCATGAACAATATTTTTTTTTCAAGAAAAGATGAGATTCTTACTGATTCCATCAGCTTTGGGGATTTAAGAAAAAGTAAAAATTATGCAATAAAATTTTATGAAAGGCTGACAAAGGTTTGTGAAAAAGCCATAGCAGTTAGTAGGGCTGAACTCCATAGGCTTTCTTTTTATGAGCACTATACTTCCACTTTCATGATTTTTTTCTTTTAATGAATTTTACTGGAGAAAGACATTTATAGTTGTGCATGGAACATGATGCTTAGTTGAATGTGAACTGATTACAATTCTACAAAGTGGAGTTTAGTCAGAGCACCTTAGATTTATTCCTATTGTTTTGCCTAATTATGTTTTTTTAAAGTTTATGGGAAATAAGAAAATCTTTCCAGTGACTTTTTTTTTTTTTTTAACAAATTAACTTACTAATTCAAACATAGTCCAGTATTGCTAGATCATAATTGATTCAGAGTCAATTAGGGTGCATCTTCCTTGGCTGTAAAGTAGAACCTTCTCATACCATGGTGTGGGGTCTGGCTGAGAAGCTCTGAACTGCATGAAGTTGAGATCTGCCATGCCAGGAACATTTTCAGTAACTTTAAGAATTTGATATTATTAGGCAGAATGACTGCATTCCCATGTATTCATGGCAGTTCTGTGTTCTTTAAGCACTCTCTGTTCCTAGTCTAACATCACATATTATCTCCCTAACAATGCCTCAGCTTTCAATGTCTAGTTTGTATAAAATAATGAGCTTTTGAGTTCAAAGACTGTGTGGAAACTTTGTGATTTGTCAGCTGAGATGTATACTTGGAATAGTATGAGCACCTTCAGAGCTGCTGTATAGTATGATATTGTAGAATAAATATTGGTGAAGAATCCGATTGCTAGCCTTCTTTCCCTCTAAATTTGACGTACAGCTAAGCAAAAAAGACTTTTTCCTGTTTATCAAGTTTTTGTGAAGAATGCAACAAATCATTCTCATTTATTATAAAACTGAAAACTTCTGGTGTGCTGAGAATGCATCAACTGGAAGAAAATATGGAACAAAATCAAAATGGCTTTTTAAACTGAAATTTAAAAGATGAAATCAGTGTATATTTTCAGAGTTTTTAATTGAAAATAAAAACTTGGCTTTCTGGTATACTGCCATTATCTCTTTATATAATGATATATTTTCGATTACATTTAAATTATATATATTAATTATGAATATAATTATTCATATTTCTGCCCTTGCAGTAGTTCATGTGAATCCACATTCATTGCTGTGGAAAAAAAGGCATAGAAAAAAGAAAAAGAAAATGTGGTGGTGGGTTTGTTGTTTTGGTTTTTTTAACAGCTCTCTGAGGGAGGAGCAGGGACTCTGCCACATTCCCCCCCTACCCCCAGGCCATGTGAGATGTGCCCACATTACTTTGTACAGCTGCCTGACTACTGTGAAAGATTTTCTCCTTCAGAATCTGCCTGTGCTTGCCCCTGCTGAGCCAGGAGAGACCAAGGAGTGAGTGTCTTGATATTGATCACCTGTTGTGACACGGCCAATGCAGAACTAGTGCCTTCCTTCCTGCAAAAGGAGGCCCTGGGACATTTAAAGCACCTGGTTCCATTTAAACACCTTAGCCTGGCTTCTTGCCAACAATGTATTTCGAGCATTCCAATGTTGTTTTCTTGTTCAGCTTTTAAAAAGCAGATCACAGTGACAAACTACCAACCTGTAAATTTGAACAGCCTATTAATCTGCAATTAAGAAAAAAATCATTAAAAGGGTAAGTAATTTGTAGGTATTTTTGTTTGTGCAACACTGATGTAGGTAGTTACTTTGTACTTGTTCTTCTAATGAACAAGCCTTTTCAATTTGTGATACTTGGACTTTGCCTTAATTTTTATTTTTTCCCCTAAACAAATTGGTTCCTTGTTCACCTGCTAGATGGTATAGCAGTGATTCTGCCTGTGACTTTTGGAGTGTTCTTTGGCATCCCTAGTAAATATTAACAGAAAGACTGTTCTGCAGGTACTCTGTGTTGTCACCTCAGCTTTATGTGAACTATTCCTGAATCCCATGTTATTAAGTGAGGGCTGAGGTATGAAAGAGTGATGTATAAAAAGTTTCTTTAATATTGAGAATGAGAGGTGGATGTTACCTAAAATATGAAACCCCAGCTGTATAAATTGAAAGCAAAATAATAATTTCATACAATTAATTAAAACAAGGACAAAATGCAACTTGGCATGGTAATAATATTAAAAAAAGAAAGATTTAGGTTATAGGTTGTCTTTCTGTGTTACATGCACTTTCCTCACCATAATTCTCACATAGGGTACTCAAGTATGTCTTCAGAGGACGTGTTCCCCATAGAAATAGGCTGATCTTGGCCAGCTGCCATGCACCCACCCAGCCACTCTGTCACTTCTTGTAAACGGGACATGGAAAGAAAATAGGATGAAAGAGCTTATGGGTTGAGATAGGAAGAGAAATCACTTACCAAATGCCATCAGAGGCAAGAGAGCCTTGCCTGTGGAAAAAATTACTATCATTTTTGCTACTTAAAAGAGTTGGACAGTGAGAAACAAAAACTAAACCACCTTCCCCACCAGCCTCCACCCCTTTTTCCCAGGTTCAGCTTCACTCCTTGCCTCCTGACTTGTCCGTCTACCCCACCCCCTGAGCTTTGCAGGGAGGTGGGGAATGGGTGCAGCAGTCAGTCCAAAGCACTTCTCTGCTGTTCCTTCCTCCTCACACTTTTCCCTTGCTCCAGTGTGGGCCCTTCCCATGGGCTGCTGCTCCTGCCAGGAGAACCTGCTACAGCATGAGCTCCACAGGCTGCCGGTCCTTTAGGGAATATCCAGCTGCTCTTGGGTGGGTTCTCCTGCTCTGCAGCGTGGATATCTGCTCAGACATGCTCTTCTCCAGTGGCTACTGGGAAACACTTGATCTGCGGTGGTCTCTTCCATGAGCTGTAGGAGAATCTTGGATCCAGCACTGGGAGCAACCGCTCCTCCTCCTCCTTTTTGATCTTGGTGTTTACAGACCTATTTCTTACACTTGTTTTTAACTTGCTCCTCTCTCCTGGAGAGCATTTTGCCCTTTCTTAGGTATGTTTTCCTGGAGGTCCCACACCCGTGGTGGCAGGGCTCAGCTGTGCCCTGCGCTGGGGCCAGTGGCCGGAATCACTGAGGCCATCCCTGCAGCCCCCACTGCCACTGCTGGGGCACTTCCGATCCTACCTCCCTGCTCCCTTCTGTGTGGTGAAACTCCTGCTTTTCCGGGCCTCGATGTTTCAAACCTTCCTCAAGGAAGGTACAAGCAGTCTGTGCTACTTGATTCCCAGCAAGTGTAATGTTTTAATGTGAGTTTCAACTAGAAGAACACACTGAAATTAACATTTGATGTCTTGTTCTTTGATATCTGGCATTTTTCACAGGCAGACTATAATAAAGAAGTTAGGTATTGCTATTAGACGTATTTTAAAAGAATTCTTTTTTGATGCATATCTCCACTCAGATTATTAAATTTAAATCAGTGTTGCTATCAGTTGGAATACTAATGATACATTCTGCCAGATGGAAGCCTTTAATAAATTTTCACTTTTCTCTAACAGTCAGCTGTAAATCTTAAATACTAGAATTGTTGGGTTATGCCAGTTTTAATGCCTTCTGTCCACACTGATTTCAATGTCATCAGTACCTGGGAGGCAGGTACTCTTTAATTAAGTGCCATCCTTTCCCATTTATTGAGATGCAAGGCAGTAGCACAGTCAAGGCTGCTCTTTTTCTGTTTTCTGAACTGCCAGCCACTTTCCTGCTATACTTGTGTGCCTGAGACAGTCCTTCATTGTTTCAGTTGATGTATATATCCCTTATATTCAGAGTTTTGAGCCCTTTCCTGTCATTTTATGTGAGGCACCAAGTGCTGGGGCTTGTGGAAGAGGAGGGGGAAAGGGGTGTGGGAGCTGCCCACTTACCAAGTAGAAATATTTCCCCCACAAACAGAAATATTTCCTGCTGATTTCAGGTGATTAGTGCGCTTTGGAAGGCATCGACACCCCAGCACGGGGGCAGCTGTTACCACCCAGCACCTCAGGTGCAGAATGAATGAAACTTAATAACTGAGCATGTCTCTTTTATCAGTGCATTTGATGGCCTGTCTTCATCAGTTAGTAATAATTTCCTCCAGAGCCATCTGCTATATTCACTTTTAGACTTCTGAATTTTTGCATGGCGGCCATACAGCAGCTAAAATCTATGCTGTTGTGGGGAAATGAACTTTATATAGCTTAACCTTTTTTCTGCTATATTCTAGCTAGCTGGGAATGGCTTCTTCGGGGAAAAAATGTCTATTACACTGCCAAAAGTATAGGAAAAGGTAAGTTGGAATTCCTGGCTGTAGTGGGGAGGGAAGAATAAACACTAGATAACAGAAGAGAAAATGAAATCACAGCATTCAAACTTTCTGTACCTTGGGGGAAAGAGAGAACTAAAATACTTATGTGAGTCAATAACTATTCCCAGTAGAATCCTTGGAAAAGCCTACAGGTAGAGCAAAATTTTCAGTTATTGAGTTATTTTCTCACCAGTCTGTTTCACTTATTGATTAGTTTTGTCATTAAACTTCAGAGCTGCACAGTGAAATCTGTTTCATCCATGCACCAGACTCTCCAAATAATTCCATTATCTAAATGATTATCTGAAGTACCAATTACAATAAAGTAATTAATAATATTGTAATGCAGAGAACAGGTTTTGTTGAGATTTGTGGTGCTGCTTTGTTCATTAGTTTTCTGGTTTGTTCTCTTTCTGCTTCAAAGTTAATAAAAAAATGCTCATTGAAACATCTCCATCATGAAACAAAAGATGTCAATTACAGAAAAGCATGGACACCAACAAAACATTTCAAATCGTTTTAAGAAATTTTCTGACATAGTAATGGCAATTAGTGTATTTCAGTTTCAACAACTGTAATTAAACCTGACCTTTAAGTTAATTATGTCTTGACATTTACGATTTTAAACTAGCTTTCCCTGTGGTGATGATGTGTTATATACAGATGCTAATAAATAGTTTCTGTAGTGTGAGCAAGCAGATTTCAGATGTGCCTACACTGCAGTTCAGAAAACAGCATCATGCACATAGCTTCAATGCATTTGTGCTGCTTTAGTTAATGCTGTTCCTAGATTTTGTAATGGCATCCTGACATTCCTTCTTATGCAACAAAACTCACTGACGCAATTTTGAAAGGAGCTTAATGAGCAGTAATACATGCTGGTATTGTTTCAATTTGCTCTTTACATAAAACCATTAAGTCACCATGGATATTAGAGGCAAATAAGTCCAGCTCTTATAAAGGCTGCAGCATAGCAAAGACACAACTAGTCAACCATGGGAGTTGGAAACAAGACATATGACAGAATAAAACTTGAGAACTGTTCTTGCTAACATAGAACATAAAGTCTAGCTAGGTTCAAGATTAACTAAAAGGTGATAGTCAATAGTTCTAGAAGAAACATCAATGATGGAACATGTAAGGAGAGGCATTTTTGAACAGGAGGACTTTGAAAAATGGCATAGCAAAGGTGTTTTTAATGAAGATAATAACAGTGATGTTGATAAATTATCTTCATGACAATAAAACCCCCACTAGTCTATTACAGAGAGATCTATCTTGAGTTTAAAAAAGATCAGTAGACTTCGGGAAAGGTCTTGGCCATTTTGAAAGTCCAAGGGGGCCTTGTTCTTTTGAAAAGGCTGGTAACTTTGTCTCCAAAGACATGTGCTTCATATGTGATGAACACTAGATTTCACAGCACTAGTGCTAATACTGTGCTTTGAGAATTGACCTCTCAGTTTGATTAAAAAAGCCCTAGCTGCCCCTCTTTAAAAGCACAACAATTTATGTAGTTTCCTTCTTGATCCGTACATTCATCTACTTTGTATGCCATCATATGTGGAGAAATATCTCCTGCCTGCTTTCAGGCTTCAAAACCTTAGATCCATATGGAATTATTTGTATTTTATAGCTACATATATATACACACACACACACACATGCACACACACATCTATCTATCTGTCTGTCTATCATCTATCTATCTTTGTTTCAGGTGAGACCAAACCAAAATTCAAAATCTGTGTTTATATGGAAAGCTAAGTTGGCTAAATAATACAGCCATACCATTTTCTAGATTTGGTGGTTCTAAGCTCTCAAAATATATGTCTGATCAGCACAGGCTACCCAAAAACATTTCCCTGAAGCTCACAACCAGTACAGTGCATGTATTTATGGGGAAATCAGAAATCTCACCCTATTACCAATTTATTTTCTTTCCTATGCTGACAAATCCTCTAAAAGTTTTCTTAAGCTGTTTGCTTATTTGGATGAGTTATAATTTATTTCCCGTTTTGTTTCTTCACAAAATTTTGACATGTTTTTATGGTGGGTCACTTATGATAAGGAAAGGGTCAACAGAAAGTTTTACAAACTGAAAGAGCTAGTCTTGCTTAGGATATCCAGACTGTGGCTGCCTGACCTGTTCATTGACTGTGTTTTCTAATTGGGTTGTCGTTGCTATCCAACCAGCAGTCTAATGTTGCTAAATGCTAGCTTGGTGAGAACATGAAAATCAATCTGCCAGTAAAGGGCATAGCAAGCACCATGCCTTTAGAGTATTGTGTGTTTGGCCTTGGCATTCTAAAGAAGCGTTTCTGTTTCTGCTACTCAGAAGGAATAATCTATTGCCAAAGTGAGTGACTCAGAGCTTTAGATACTGTCTTTTAAATGTCTTCCTGCATTGCATTAAGAAGTATTTTTTGATGTAAGACAAATTGCAGAATACATATGTTTAAGAGGTATGTTACAAAAGAATGTCATACTTCTTGAGTTGTGGTGCAAAGAATAGCTGTGAAGTGCATCCTGACATTTTTGGCCATTATTACTGCAGTTTTTCCTTTCTGGAATAAAGCTTTAGACAGCATGGCATCCACCAGAACTAATAGAACACATGAAAAAAACAAGTAACATTGTGCAATAAGTAGAGAAGCAATAGCTCATTTTTTCCTGCATAAGTTTCCTCCTAACTATGCTGTTTTTGGCATTTTAGAAAAATAAAACAATTGATCTGATCTGAAAACTGCATGAAAAGCAAGAATGCTTTCATCAAAGTGAAAGTGAAAAAAATAAGCCCTTGAATTTCTTATACTTAAGTTTGTCAGATACAAAGGAAGTGAGCCAAACATTTACTTGGATTGGAACTTGATTATAGAAGTGACTTGGAGCTTAGCCTGGAAATAGTACTAAGCCACCCCACCTCCATTGTTCTGTTTCTCATACGGTTTTCTTTTCCGTTACATCTTATGACCTGATGAAAAGGTAGAAGGTGTTTGCTCTTTCTTTGTCCTTTCTGTTCTCCAACTAATAAGTATCAAAAGCCTATTTTAATCAGGTAAAAATAATTTTATTGGAATGTTTGTACCATTCTTTTCAAATTTAAGACCTGAATTATCTCTAACATATTGACATCAATTCAGGATGTAAAAAAACCGGAAATATCTCAATTTTTTTTTTTTTTTTAAACCAGAAATATATTGCAGAATACTAAAAACACCTCAAGAGGTAGTGGTTGGGTTTTGGCACAGAGGGTATTCAATCATATGCTTAGTGTACTGTGTACCACATACCTCTTTTGAAAATGAACCAAAGGCTGTGAAGTCACTGAAGCTCCCATGTCTTTTTAATTGGTTTTAAATCTTTGCTCTAAACAGTTGGGAAAGAAGCAACTGAGAGAGAATATGACCAAAGTCATTAGGATAGCAGGGTGTAAATTGTGGATAACCAAGTATGAGCTGTTTTCTTAAAAAAAAAAAAAAACTCCAGGGAGTATCATGTAAGATTAAAAGGTGGCAGTACAAGGCAAGCAAAAGGCGACATTTTTTGTGAAGTTGTAGGTAACATGTGGGACTCCAATGCCATTGGAAATTTGGGATGCTGCATGTCTACAGAAGTGCCAAAACCAATGGAACAAATCCTCGCCGTGGGGGGCCAGAGCTATTAAGCACACAGACATGATGCCAAGCTCAGGATTCGTACATTACTGGAAGCAGTACTCCCAGGAAATAGTGCTGTGCATCTCCACTGCTCTGCTTTTCACTGCATGCCTGCTGTTAGCCACAGCCAGTAATGGGTGGCCTGACAAAGCAGACCTTTGGCATGACCCGCTAGATCTGCTTATGAGTTCTTAAACGGCTCTGAGAGCATCACAACTGGTGAGTCTGTTTTTCCATAGCTGGGTGATACACATTCGATTATGCAAATAAAAGATGTGAGCTCTGACTGATGTTCTCCCCTCAGATTTGAGTGGTAAATACTGTGCCTATCTGTCATTTTATAATATCTCAAAAGAACTGGGCATGTACTGCAGATTTCATTCTCAGGGAAGTAGTATCTTCAACACGCTTATTTTCATGAAGCAGGGTAGGTATTTATTATCTCTGAGCTCAATTGCATTTTGGGAGAATGTAAATATAGTTAACTTGGACAGAGTGAGCTAAAATTTTGATAGTACAAATGTACAGGGAGATATGCATAGATTTGATCATATAAGCCTTGTTTAATTTAGAAAGGAGGCTGAAAACAAGATGTCTGTTTCTCTGTAATGAGCATCATAAAATAAAGGACAAGAGGCAGTTTAATATTAATGTAAGTGCTGTACACTCACAGTGTTAAAATCCAAACAATTAGACAAGGTCCACACCCTAAAAATCTCACCATCTAATTAGCATGGTTTCAGTACAAACAATTAGAAACCTGACAGAGGGAGCAAAAATGGTCACAGGAGTTTTATGAATGTGAAAAAAAAATAGCTTCTATAAAGTGTGCTAAAAAGACAAATGATGTAAATTTTCTTCCAGAAGTGCACTGTGTGGAGGATTATCTTCTGATAAGAACTAAGCAGCTGGGATTTTCCTTATTCTTATGACTTTTTTTATGATGAGATATTGCTCTGAATACTATGCCCTATATTCTTAGGTTCATCTGTCTTTCACAGGAAAATTCGTGTTAAATCTTGGGTTCAGTTGGTTGTACAACAGGGGCATCTTTTCCTTCATGTGTATTAGGCCTACAAGACTTTGACACAAAGTTTTAAGGTGACACATGATCCTTCAGACATGGAGGAAATGTACAGCTGCCACTGAGAGTGTGGGTCCATATCAAGGAGTAGGGGGAACTTTTCCCAAGGACATTGATGCACTGCCTGATATGTAAGAGAACTATGGAACCTACACTTTCAAAAATAGTAGGGCAGACTTCAAAAATACATCAAAATGTGTGCTCTGTAGTTTGTCATCTTAATGATGGCTTGACATCACTACAATTTTTATGAGTGACCAAAAGCAATAAAGAATTGCACCACAAATACTTAGACCTGAAGATATTTATCTGAACTCAAGTTTTATAGCAAGTTTCCTTCTCAGAGGGGGTGGGGTAGGGGGGGAAAGGGATATTAATACTTCAGCTAAATTTGTATTAGACTAATACCAATTTGTCATTTTATCTTTATTTGATGATTTATTTATGAGGATGATTTAATTTCAAGACCTATACTATTTTCTGAGCTGTTACCATTTGAAATACTTCTATACCTCATGCTGTTAAGCCTTTGAACTTACACACAATATACTTCTCTTACATCTAGCTTTCTTACATTATGGGAGAAAGCAAACATTTTTAATTTATCAAAGAATGTCTTTCATTTCTTGCCTGCATTTTTGTTTCCTTTATAAATAATTTTTATGTACAGTTTTAAAAATATAAACAAATCCTCCATGACATTCTTTCTGATCATTAGTGTTCACAGTCTCAGATCAAAAGTTTTGCTGGGTTTCTTTGTGAACATGAAAAGTCTTAATCCACATACTCAAGAAACTTGCATTAGAAATCTTTTCCTTCCGTTACTTCTGGTCTGTCTCAATAAATCTGAAAGGTAAGTGATGAGTAATATACTTCTGTTCAGATATCCCTTGAATTAATGGACACTACACAGTTTAAAACAGGTTGAATATGACTGGAAGCAAATGTTGATGGATTTTTCTTAAATTTTTTGAAATTCCAATGTTTGTCTTGATACTATTAATGTTGCTCATGCCACATAAAATTATTTTTTTCAGCAAAATGCAATACAGTTATTGAAATGAAAATTGGTAAAAAAATAAGCAGGGTACTTCAGGGCACTGACTTACTATTCTGCTTGCAGGTTGCTCACATTTTCAAGATTAGAAACTGAACAAAAGTTAATGCAATGAAAGCAAATGTCTGCAAAAGATGTCTCCATTAAAAGGTAGCTAGTGAATAAGTATGATTTTATGGAAAATGTGGGAAGAATGAGAATGCCTGTTCTTTTTCTTTGTCCTATATTTTGTACCTTCAGAATGAATTGTCCCCCAACTTCACAGCATAGGGAGCATTGTGAAAAAAATGGTGTTTCTTATTGCTATTGTGTCCTTATTATCGCTGCCATTTCCTCAAAGCCAATTCACAAATTCCCTTCATTTCATCCTGTTTATATCCCAACTGCCCCCGACCCATTATACCTCAAAATTTCATGTTCTTCCCATCCATCAGTATTTCAGAGAATTTCCTGTGTAACTTTTTTCACCCAGTGAACTCTGAAATTTTCCTCTTTGTCAAAGATGCCTTTTTTTTTTTTTTTTTTTTTTTTTTTTTTTTTTTTTTTTTTTTAATTTTTATTCCATGATTGTATTGTCAAATATAAGTATTTCAGATCCTGTGCTCTCCCATGACAGTGTCATGACTGGCTAGCTTTGCTGAGTGTGTAATTCTTGAGTAAGAGAGAAGTGAGACCCCTTTGCTGCCTGTGTGTTCAAAGCAGCTTGTAAAGAAACATGCAGATTGCAGCATGGTTACATCTGGCTTGCATGATCTGGTACATTTGCTTGGTGATTCAGTGAGTCTGTTGCATTTTATTGGGGATTCATGCCCAAGTAGAGAAAACTGGTGCCTGGTACATACCTCTATTCTGAGGGTTTTTTTCTGTAATGTGACAATAATCACAATAGCTCAGATTAAAACACGGACCTAACTAGTGTTTGGGACAGAGGAGGAGCTCCAAAAAAGACATTCTGAAATCATCAGAAAAGAGCATTCTTCATTCTGTTCCTAGACTGCAGGTATGAATTATGCGTCTAGCCATTTAAACTCCCTCTAGGTGTCTTCCAGAGGCCAATTTATACCAAGTCTGAGAAAGGTTTTTCCAGAGAGTGCTTTATCCTTTATGGGAGACTTTATGATGAGTGTCTATCTTCCACTTGATGGTGGGGGCATCTTTGATTGTGCAGCTGTACTATTGAATCATATGAATTCTGCTTGAAAAGTACAGCTGTATATTGTAGATGAAGCTGAGTACCTTTAGTGTTTCTAGTCCAGTGATTCCTGATAGTGTTAGGCACAGAGGGATGTTTTCGAAGACATTTAGATGCTTAGAGGTACCTAACAGGATTTTAAAGATCACTAAAGCAGACTGGACATCTAACTTCCCCTGATTTACCTGACACAGGTGACTGTTTGCTTGTATATGAGGATTTTTTCCTTCATAATCCATCTCAGCACTTTTCATAATCTTGTCCACAAATCTTATTTAATTTCTTAGGAATGTATCCTATTTGTATCTATTGTATTAGACTATATCCAGGTAAAATGTGTTAAATCTCAATCTTTAGATTATAAGAAAAAGAGTTTTCATCAAGCTCTTGTACAAAGTCATCAATTTTGCCGTGTAGTCTGGGGGGCTGTCATGCGGAGTCATCACTTTTTGAGAAAACTGCTGGTACTTTTATACTCCAGCTGCCATGCTGTGATTGCTTTGCAGTTGGGTCAGCTGAAAATACGTATTTGAAAAATGCTGTGCTCTTTCAGGAGAAACATTTTCCATGTAGTGGAGCATGGTGCTTTAAATATGGTGGACAGCAAAATACTGTGTTTTGAAGGACTGTTGCTCTGAAGCAATACCATTTGTTCTTTGTTGTTATTCCCATGACAATAAAAATCCATTCAGGAACACTTTCTGAATGAAACTTCTGCTGGTGCTAATGGGATGACCACCCAGACAGGAGACATCCGCTTTCACTAATTTACCTTCAATAGTTTCTTTAACAAGATCAGCATTTATTTAAAATAATGACTACCTGTTTTATTCCCCTTGTCCCAGTTTTCACTTTGCTCTCATTCTGCTAGTGTGGGGTGACAAGAATTTTTCTACTTGTCTTAACTTTCTTTGGACAGTAGATTTTATTTTTTAAAAATGTTATTTTTAGATGGGTACATTTTTTAAAGGACTGCCTGTGAATAAAACACATATACTTGATAGAATTTGAAACAATTTCTGTCAAATCCTAGATAGACATACCTATGCTCTGCAAATTACTACATATTTAAAACCTCAGTTCCTTTTCAGTGTCATTTTGTCTACCTTGTTGTTTCCCACTTGCAAGGAAGTAGTGGAGTAAAGTCAATTAATTAGTGGCAACACATATCAAAAATAAGATCTGCTTAGACTGTTGTATGCTGAAAGTCCCTGTAAGTGCTGTGTGTTATTTCTCAGAGCAGCACTTGGGGCCTTCTCTTCATTCTGCTGCTGCAACAGAGGTCGGATGTTTCCTTGTGCCCACACCCTGGGCTTCTCATGCCCATGTTTGTCAGAGATTTTGCAGCAGTGAGAGTTACAGTCTTTGGAACTTGCTGGCAATAGGGATGCCAGGGCAAGATGCTTGGGGAAGAAAAAAATTCCATGCAGATATGATGATGGTGTAATTGCACACTCAGTTAGCAGCTAGGAATTTATCTGCTGTTGTAGGATCTCCCAGGAACTTATACATTGAACACACACTATTAAAGCTTCTGCCTGATTCCATTGGCATGTGACAGAGAGACCGAAATCAGTTCTAAAGGCATTTGCAAGCAGCTGCTGCTGCAGCAAAGATAGTATTGGCACAGCTTTTCAATTGTGTAAAGAATAGGCAGCATTATTTTAAACTTCCATCTTACAATTGTGTCTTATAGACAAAATGCTAACTTGAGTAATTTTTAAAGCTAATTATGTAACAGGGATTTTACAAAATAGCTCTAAATACTTAAAATGGATATTAAAAAATTCAAAATCCTGATATGACAGCTGCAGTAGTAATACCTATTGTTACGTTTTGCTAGAATTTCCTCTGTCATATAAGCTCGAAAATACCTGTCTTACTTTTGAAATATCTTCTTCTTTTCATGACCTAGGTACAACACTTATTACATGCTATTAACATTCAGTAGCTATGCAATAAACCACGTGCCCTTGAGTACATATTTCATACGCATATAATGGAATGATTTCCTACTGAGTGAATTAAGCAGCATTTTTTTTTTTTTTGTCTTACATGAACTATGATGGACCACAGGCTTTCTGTATGCAACTGTGGCAAATTAAGCCTGACCTTTGCTAATGGGGATTCCAATCAGTTGGAAACTGTGAAAAATAATCTGTACTGGTGCTTTTCCTGTAGACTTGAAGTTTCATGCTCTTCAGCAGATATATTCTGATATATTCCACCACAGTATACTGGAGTGGCTAAGGAGAATTTGGGGGCAGTCCAAGTTCTCTCAATGTTGTGTTTTATTTTAATGTCAGACACTGGCCAGTTTCTGAAATTGATTTTATTTCTACATGCAGTGAGATCTACCTTTAACCTTTCACTAACATATGTAAGACTTGCAGAGATACCATTAACATTCGTGCTGTGTTAAAAATAATTAGTCTTCCTTATAGAGGATGGTGTTGAGAGCAGCATTCACTCAAAAGTCCCATAAATGTCTTGTTTAATTACATGTGAGTGAAAGAGTTACAGCTTCTAATTTGAAAGTCAGTCCTAGGGACAACATGAACTTTACCTCTGTCATGAAACATTAGAATTCAAGACCCAATTGTGAAGTAAACATTGACTTCATTTATCTTTTATGGAAAATTATTTCTTTGAAATGTTGTGATCAGATTCTGATAGCCTGAGCATTGATAATGCTGTTCTATGCAGTTTCCCAATTAAAACCCTCTACAAAGGTGTTTAGAATGCACTGTGTATATCATATGAACAGATTGACATCTGAAAATTGTAAGCTGGGTGCTCGATTGCCAGGCTGGTTTCCTGAAAATAAAGTTTGGCTGAGTGCCAGTACAGGCACCTAATGTCTGGATTATACACTTCAATAAGGCCCTAATCACCTCAGAGGCACATCCAGATAAGATGACAGTGTCTCAGTCTGATGCTCACTGTCACTTAATGATCATGCTCAGGTATAATGATTCTGACTTTAGTTTGAATTGATAAAGTGAATTGTCAGTCGTTAGGGTAGTCTTGATAGAGACGATTCTTTAAATCAGTCTGAAAATGGAGTTGTTTTTTTCCTGCTAGTGTGTCTGCATGTAGCTCTTATTAACGATTCATCATTAGTTTCCTAGCTTGAATTTGACAATGGATTGTTTTGTTCCCACTGGGCCGCTTCAGAGACTTGGCTCAGTGCAAGCAGGAGCAAGTCCAAGCTCTCTTGATGCAGAAATAGCAGAGCTGCACCTATTGCAGGCAGATTAAGATGAGAAGAGAAAAGCATGAAAAATCCAGTTAATTGATCTTTTGCAAACATGATCAGTGAAATCATGCGCTCTGTTGAAGTCAAGAGTAGCTTAACCATTAACTTCAGAGAAGAAAATGTTTTATCCAGTGCCTAGAATGTCAGATCATGTGAAAGGTAAACAAAACAAGATTTTTATATGTTATTTCTGAGAACAAAAATACTTTTTTTCTTATGGTATATCTGGAAAGACCAGGCAAGAATGCAGTCTAAAATTTTTGTGCATACAGAAAGGAGCAAACCTGGAGTTAAGGAACTTTACCTTCCAGATAAGAACTATAAATGGATGTATTACACTTGGGGACCTCAGTCTCAGAAAGATTAAATTACTCAAAAGGTGTCTGTCAGAGCCAGGAATGAACACAAATTTTCTGAGTTTTAGTCGAGTGTGTTTCAACTTCAAGGCAAGTTCTTCCCACTTTTAATATATGCTTCCTTTATGGGTTTAAGTGTGATTTCCAGCTTAATGAACTATTTGTAGCAGATTTATCAATACCAGGATGGTCAATTTAGTTGGAGTTCATGCTGGAACATAGATATATAAACCTGCAAGTAGCAGATCAAAAAGAAAGCATGGGGAAACAAAAGCATTTTTGCTAATGTCTTGGGGCAGAAGTCAGTTCAAAGAAATTCTCATGCTTCTGTATCAAGATCAAATTACCCTAGTTGCATAGTTATGCAGCTAGAAACAGGATTGTTTCTAGTTTGAAAGTTTCAGCTTGAAACAGGATTTGGACAAAATTATGTAGCTAATGATTTACCTAGCTTCCAAAATTAGTTTGAGGGAATGAATATATTCTGGCATTTTCCTTTTGTTTTAGTTTATTCTTATTGTTCATATTTATGATATAGCCACCTTTTCTTTTTTGTGCATATTTGTGTTACATCAGTAAATTAGAAAATACTATAAATTATATAGAAATTTGTCAGATCATTATTTGACTGAATTCTGTGGAAAACCATGTTTAAAAAAATGGCACATATTAAAAAAGAAAAAATTAAACTGATCAGAAAAGATGCCTTTTTTTTTTTTTCACTGAAAATGTACACTTTCTCCATGAGAAGGAAAACGCATTTCCTGAAAGCGGAATTGTTTTTGTATCTGCAGAAATTGCAAAATCATTATGTATTTTTTGTGTTATGTTCTGAGAAACTTTGGGGCTTATTCTAATGCATGATTTACTTCAATTTATGATTCAGAATAATGTTCAATGATTGCTTTCATGGAAACCAATTCAGAAGGGCCATTCTTGTAGTAGAGACAATGACATTTCTATCCTTGTAAAATTAAAGAATGGAGATAAACACTGTTTCTAGGGAAATATTATCTTTTTTATTGTATAATGTACTTTAATTAAAAAACTTAAATACTTGCAACTACATATTCCTCAATGAATGAACTAACTGTGAAACAAAGTCTGTTTTTTTCACTGAAAAAACTCTTACCAACAAGCCTGAGCTGTAATTCTGCAAACTTTTCTCTGCTTGAGTAATCCTATGAAGCTCAATGGGGCTACACAAATGCAAAATCATATAATTGAAAACACAATTTTAAGTATAGTTGAGCATTTAGTACACAAAGAAAACAGACGTTCAGATAAAATAAGAAAGTAAACCCCTTGTGTCAAATCTGCAATGGATTTTTCAGAAAGGCACACTTGGAGAATTTGTGTTGTTATCTTTATGCCTTTCACAAGATTTGTATCTGTCACTGTCCTCCAGACAGAAAATATAAGTGAAATAAAAGTTATATGAGGTTTAGAGCTGTGTTTACCTCGTCATGATTTAAGTAACTTCACTATTTAAGATTTGGAAAATGGAGTCCCTTTCACCTAACAAACTGTGTTATTGCCAAGGCAAGTAACTTATACTTTCTGACAATTTTTTTTAACATATTTTAGGTAATATTATTACTGTAACTGTAACGATCTGTGACTAAAGGTGTTGCAATATTTATGGGCAGAGATAGTATCTTTTTTTTTTTTTAAATCTCATATAATTGGAAGGATGCAAAAACTTTCTGATTATAGAAGATTATAGACACAGGTTTTGTAATTTAAACCTGAATTAGAGTTAACATGTGCAGGGCTGCTTGAAGAAATCAGAAGACTAACCTTTTTACTCAGCCTGTTTTTACTTGGATCTGTGGATATCATCTCCAGGAATCAGGTGCAACTCCTACCTGTTCAGCCCTTGATTTCTCTGTTTGCATCCATTACTAGTGTGGGTACTAACTACATGGCAGTATTTCTGAATATTAGAAAGACACCTGAAAGACTTCCAGTTGAATCCACGTTCGTAGGCGTGATTGCTCTGGGTAAACAGCTTTTGGTCAATGCTACCCAAGACTAGCTGGCAAAGTTAGGAGTGAAAACTCTGTAAACCTGTAGGATTACCTTAGTTTTAATGCCCTTGCTTTTATTGGTTTCTGAAATGGCTTTTCCTAGTTGTGATGTAATTCCTCTTTTGTATCTGGAAAATCATATACTACTAAGTACAAAATGAATGATTGTGACTTATTTTCTAAGGAAGACAGTGTTGAACTTTGTGGGTCTTATACTAAGAAGAATTTTTTGTCCTTTTTATGAAATTTTAATATATCAATGAGCAGATGAAACTCATGGGATTCACTCATAACTTGCAAATATCTGTCTGACAGTTCCATGCTTGAATAAATGTTAATGACTTTTTTGTCATTTGATGAATTCTTGAAGATGACTCCTAATTTTCATCAAGGAAGGAAGAATGCATACATACCAGTGATCTAATGGAGGCATGTAAATTCTAATTGTTTGTCTGTGTTGTCCCCAGAAATTAATGCTTTAAAAAATTATTCTGATCATCCAACTAAATAACAAAAAGAATTGGAGGTTGGCAAAATTAATGTCCTCACTGATAAATTGTCAAGCAGGGTCTATCCATTTTCTCCCAAGATCATAGTGAATTTCACACTTAACTTCTCTCTGCTTTCACTATAGTTGGGGAGAAAAAGAATGGATTAAAAAACAGGAACCAGAATTTCTCATTAAAATGGAAATATTTCATAGAGAAAAAAAGGCTGTTTGAAAAATCAGTTCCATATGTAGTTCTTTTGTCTATGTGCTATAATTCTTTAAACTCATATTTTTCTATTGTCATTGATTAAACCTGTGGTAAAGAAGTAATTCTGAGTGCTAAGTATATATTGCAGAAATAAAATGTCAGAAAGTATTTTAAGTCAGGTATAGTATTTTGAATCATTATTTATTCTGAATTCTCACTTGAACTTTAAAGAAAAATGCTTGAAGTGGTAGAGAACAGGTTAAAGATATATATTCTTTTCAGTTTTGTTAGTAAGGTATTGACAGCCTCCTACTACCTAAAGGGGGTCTACAAGAAAGCTGGAGAGGAAGTTTTTAGAAGAGGATGTAGTGACAGGACAAGGGATGATGGCTTTAGACTGAAAGAAGGCAGGTTTAGGTTAAAGAAAAATATTCTTCACTGTGAGAGTGGTGAAGCACTTTATGGGTTTCTCAGACAAATTGTGCATGCCCCATCCCTGGAATTGTTCAAGGCCAGGTTGGATGGGGCTTTGAGCAATCTGGTGTAGTGGAAGGTGTCCCTGCTTATGCCAGGGGAGTTGGAACTACATGACCCTTAAAATCCTTTCCAACCCAAATCATTCCACAATTCTTCACAGGCGAAAAATAGTTCGGAAAAATATTAGTTTGTTTAATGTAAAGTGTAATGACATCAGTATCCACCAAGACATTCAATAGCTCACAAATTATTGACTTTAGATCATAATCTGCATTACAATTGCAGCTGTATTCAGTTATTTTATGAAACCAGCCATTTTAATGGCAGAAAACATACAGTCAAGTAAATGATGACTGAAATGTCTGCTAGCTTTTTCTTTAAACTGTGATTTCAGTTTTAATTTTTTAAAACTTATTATATGGAAGATTAAAGCACATTTTTCATCCTATCATTTAAATCAGTCATGACTAAGTTGATACCAGTGGGCAACGTGTTTGAATATTTCATCACAAAATGATGGAGCATCTTGTCTTGCTTGTTAGAGTGCTTTTACTCACCAGTCCATTCTGCTCTCTTATTTGACATGACCTGAATAAAGAATGACCAAAAAGTTCAGCAAGGACAGAATAAAAAAGCTATATCAATAGAGGAAAAAAGTATTTAAAATCCTGATGATATTATTGCCTTAATTCAGTCAGTGCTATGGAAATAGTTTTCTGAGTTATTCAAAGCCATGTAATGATGTTTGGCTTGCACAAATATAATTTAGTAAAGCAAAGCAAATATTTCTTCTTGTAAACAGAAACTAAATATAGTTAAAATTGATTTTTTCCTGTAAATTATGGAGCTCACACTTCAACTTAAAATATTTTTTTTGCACTTCAATCTCTTGTCAGACTAGGGAAGAAACTTTCCTTTCTTCATGATTCTCTTGAGATCAAAAACCATTTCGAAAACCTTAAAGACTTTCAGAAATGCTTTTTTCTCTAAGTACTGTAAATCAGCTAGAACACCATTCTGTCTATAGGCCATTAGAATCAGTACAACAGTCTGACTCCCTGACTTACTGCTCTACTGAAATGTTTAGACTGTTCCTTGTGGCAGTCTCAACAAGCTGAAATTATCCATTGACAGTGCATTCTCTACCTGACATGCTTTTTGTACTGGCAGAGTCCCTTTCCAAGGGACACTGCTTGCTTGATACTCTTTCTGTGAGACTCTAAAGCCCAGGTCAGCTTAATATGACAATGGCTTTTATAGATCAGTGAAAACTCTGCAGAGTTCAGATTTTTCTTTCGACTTTCAGATCTAGAGAACAAAAATCACAAAAAATTCTCTGTAGTGTGTCAATACCTGCCAAGAGTCAGGAGCTCTCTGGGTGTAGGAATAGTAACTGGAAGTCCGAGAGGGAACACCTAGCTGTGGCTGGGAGTACCTGTACTGTCTGCAGCTGTCACTGTTAAATCAGAATTTCTTTTGTTTGTCCCATATATCTCAACAGTAGCTGGTAAGAAGATTGACAGATTCCAAATCAAACAGAAAATCCATGCAATTGTTCAGTTGGGACTTTGTGACCTGTTGTGATGTCAGAGGAGATGGCATCCAAAGTAACTTTCCTTAGTCCTGCACAGAAGTCACCCTGTTGACTCACTTTGCTGGGCAAGGGAGAAATAGAACCTAACACATCACCCTTAGCAGCCATACAGAAAAAGAGCAGATGCTGAAATGTTTTACTGCCTTATGTTGTCACAGTCTGTCATCAATGGATTTTGCTCTCTTAACTGGTGATGTTGTATTCATATAATGCCTAGAAGCCACAAAGAAAGAAAATGAATATGTTGCTTGTCAGCCTGCAATTTGTCTGTATTGGCATTTCACCATACATCTTTCATCAGATGTATTCAGTTTGGAAAACTAATCTATTTATCTTTGTGTTCACTCACAAAACATGTTGCAATAAATAGTATGAAACAGTTCTAGATTTATACTTCTGCTTACAATATTATGAATATCATAGCATATTAATTCTAGTAAAGAATATTCAACATAAACCAGCATTTGTGTGACACAGTTTTCTAAGAAAAGAACAAGTAGTTCAATGAACAGTGGCAATAAGACCTGGCTCTTGTGAAGTCATGTCTTGAGAGTGAGCACCTCTGTGGATGTGTGTTCACACTCGAACAGTACCAACAAATAGGCATGAGGGGCTGTACTTGTAGGATGATCAAAAGTGTTGATGAATCTGAGTTCAAGTTTCTTATTTTCATAAGTTGGGAAATTAACACAAACTATTCTCTATTACGCTGCATAGAAATTTTCATAGAAATTAGGCAGAAGAGAAAAATTTGACACCTTTTCTCCTTGGTCACACTTATTGTAGCTGGGTGATAGTTAAAGAGAGAAGGAAACTAAGGAGACTGGTAAACATGCACTGAAGGGCACTGCAAAGGTGTTTTTTGAAATTGTGATGAAAAAGTTTATGAGATAAACTACATATATAAAAGTGAGATACCACAGTTGTGTAGATTAAGGACTGTTTAAATAATTCAGAAAATAGTCAAAATGAATAATTTTCTGCAAACAGAACACTTCAGAATTCACCTGACTCTTTAAGAGGGTTTTAAAGTGATAATTAAGTGTTTGAGAGGAGATTGGGGGATTATCTTACACATGAAGAGAGTCCTATTTACTCTACATCAGTCAAATAGGCATAATTTTGAAATTTAAGGAAGTTATTAGAGAAAGGTGATGATTGCCAAAGCTCCTCAACGTGCCATCAAGAGAAATAAGATAACATATAATATCATTTGATTTCAGTGGAAAATAGAGTGATATAGAGGGGTAGCATTTGCTGAAGCAGGTGGAGTTTGGCCATGCGGTGTAATGAAAATAACTGTCCAAAATTAACAGTGCCACCAATTTGTGAACAGTCCTTCCTGACTGTGTTTGCATAGCATAACACAGAGCTGCAGAGAGAGGCTACGGCTGGATTTGAGTGTCCTGTCAAGGACTGTGAAGGCAATATAGCTGTGTTAGTGTGGCACTATCAAGGTTAATGAGCGCTTCTTAGCACACAATGTAAGATTAAGTGCAGTTATAAACCCAGTAGTATTGTGTTTTGTGTCTGTGCTGGCCAGGTATGTTTGCAATGCAGTGAACTGAGTTCCACAGATGAGCACCTTGGAAGAGATGCAGTGCCCTCAGCAGTGACTGGCTGCTGTTGCATGTGGCTATGCATGGAATCCATAGGAATAATGCAACTATTTTTAGTGAACCTACAAAAATAAAGAAATCAGTGTATTTCTAGCATTTCCAACTAGCATTTCAAGTTAATACAGAGAACTATATTCTACCTTCAATGATTTAATGAGAAATCCAATGCATTATATACTCTGTAAATGTTCTGTCCTATTCTAAGCAGTATGAAATGCTCCAGGACCTTATTCTAATGGCTGGTTATTTTTTTATTTAGAATTTTTAAACTCTGTTTGCATATAATTTGATTTCTGAGTGCTTTGATCTGTTTGTCCAGAATGTACAGAATTTTTACAGAGGATACAGATATGTCTGAATCCCTGCTGCTCATGATGTAAACTGGTAATGTGAAGTATGTGAGGAGATGATGTTAAATGAAATAAAACCTGAATTTTTGATTGAAAAATGCTTTATTGCCTCATCTCCGTGCTGTTCCTGTCTGAGACAGCAGCTCATCAGCTTAGATTTGACAGCCACAATTATGAAATTGGCATGCCAAAGAGAATTTTTTTGTTTCAAAGAGTTAAATCCCAGTTAGTGTTAGAGCTACATTATTGCACATCTCTCCACAAGAAACATTGCATTTCTCCAAGGAAACACATCGGAAAAGAAACAATGAAAAAGTTAAGTTTAAAATATATTTCAATCACAGTGATTTCTCATGGCTTTTGTACGTTTTAACAATTTCTAAGAAGCACAGGCAGATTGTTTTTTCCTGCATTGATTTGTAGCATAGGAAAAGGGCTTGAAGACTAATTGCCTACCAATGAGAATTTGTACATTACATCTGAATTTATCTTTTATAAAGTGAATAAACGTGGAAATGTTCCAAAACACTAAGTTGCACCACATAACTTACAATTTAAAAAAGGTGTAGATCCGAATTTAAGTAAGCTACACATTTATTGTAGAATGGATCTGACAAGATCTGTGGTTAACAACATGTATTCAGTGGTAATAGAAATAAAAACATTTTTAGTCATCTTCCTAGGCCTAATTAAGGGATGAATACCTGAGAGAGAAGAAAAACATAGTCTGGAATGCAATTATATGGGAAATTTAATATTATGTCTGACTGCAAAGCTTTGTATGTTTGTATGCAGTTTGTAGGATTATAGTTGAAAGAGAAATATTCCTGTATTCTTTATCCCTGGTTCATCCTTGTTAATAGTTTTTTTTTTCTCTTTTTCTTTTCTCTACAGTTTAATGATAAAATAATTCTTCAAAATGGACTTGGATTTAACCCTCTGTATCTGCCTCTTGCCTCCTGGATTTTGGCAGGTTTGAAAACCACAGCCAGGTATGAATTTCTCTTTGAAATTTCTCTTCTCTGGTCATATTGCCAATTCATTTGCAGGACTCTTGTGTAGCAGTTTTCATTGGTATGCACATGAACTCTTATGATGAAGTTTAAATATTTATCAGCACAAGTTATCCAGGTGTAATGGTAGAACTTTTCCTAGTATGTCTTTCACATACAGAAGGAAGCTTGGGATAATATACTGGTATATCAGTAGTGTTAGTGTTAGTATCAGGTAGTCTTCTTTCACTGTACCCAGAAATACACAGCAAAGATGTCTGGTAGTGACAGCCTTGGAAGTTAGGTAACCAAATAATGTGGTGTCTTCTAGTGCCATGGAGTGTTTCACTAATTAAGTAAACATGGCTCTGCACTGTTATTGGGTGATGGTGCATTTAGATCTGTAATTGCTTTTCCCTCAATTGCTGCATGATACCTTGTTGTTGCATAATATCACCTAAATCATGCAACTACAATTGTATGATGTTATTAGGCCATTGTCCTCAGAAATCAAAGTAGCACCAATGTATATTCTTGCAGAATTTGGTTGAGTGGGAGTGCTCATGTCTTGCTAGAAAGATGGGTAACTTGGTGATTTTCTCAGGCACCCAAAACAGAAAGGCCACATAGAGGAATTTAGGGAGACCAGCAGTCAATTCCCTTTCCTTTCCATGCTTGTTGCCTTTTTTTCTTTTAATTTTTTTTTTCAATCAGTGGGACATTGTTTTAGCTTTTAGCAGGTGATGGAGTGAAATCAGAATCCTGCTGAATAAAAACCAAAATGCAACATTGGAATAAGAAACCAGAAAATCTATGGTAATGAAAAGTCAATAAACATGAGCCAGGGATACTTAACAAGCTATCATAATGATAGGGTTTAGGTCAATGTAGTCTGTAAATAGCAATCTCAAAGTAAATTTTATGTCAGTTTGAAAAATCATATATTTTAAAAAATTTTCTACAGTTGATGCTGATTATCATTCTGTGACAGTACTGGGGGGAAAAAAGTCTGAAAAATTTAATCAAAACCTTCTACTTTTATGTTAAGGGTAGATGCTGATATCATCTACGACAGGTCATGCTGGGACTAAGTGTATTGAAGTAAATGCCATGAGGTATTTTGAAACAGATGCATTTACATCAGAGTAAGACTTGCTGTTCAAAATTCTCTTTGCAGTAAGAGAGAGTAAGGTGGCTTAAACACTGATATTGAAGTAAAGATCTTATATATAATCTTAGACTCTTAATTATCAGCAAGTTACAAATAGATCTTTCCAAAGGGTGTTGTGTGTGGTGGTGACTGAAACCACTGTAACCCTCTAACAAAGCGAAATGAATGGTTGCGCTTGTTCTGTGCATATGGGGATCCCCTACAAGTCAGCTTGATCCCATAGAATCAAGTTGTGAGTCAATTAATACATATGCATTCAAGCTGACTAATATCCCTCTAACTAAAGTAGAACTTCTGTAAAAGCATCATCATACCCATAGTCCTCTTGTTTCATTTACTTGGAGACAAGTGTGTAACACACGTGATTTTCTAAAGTAAAACAGAAATTAAAAACCTTCAATGTTCAAACTACTATTTAGAAAGAAAAAAAACCTCAAAAAGCCCTACATAAAACCACCACTCTCTGTTAATAAAAAGCTGAAAAGGTTGATAAAAGTAAGTTAAGGACATTGAGTGTTACACTCCCAAGCTGGTGGTAACACTTTATGACTTCCCTGTAACACGTACAGCAGAGTACAGCAGTTTTTGTGTTGAGTTACTAGCACATTGTAATCATTCTGATGAAAGAGTGAGAAAATGTAATGGCATTTAATCTTTGACTTGCATTGGACTCTGGAACAGATCCATTTTTACTAATTCTACATTGCCTATGCTTGCAAACTGGGAAAAATGCAGTAGCAGACTGAAAGCACAGCAAACAGCCTGATGAAATTGTCCTCTCAGTGCAGAATAGTGCCAATGCCAATGTGGTTATTATGCATACAGTTATCACTCCTGCCTTCCTTCTCCTTTGTTCTTATTCTTTCTTTTTCTTTCTGCTAAAAATTACCCATTTGACAATTTCTTAATTTCCAAGTTGAAGCTCTACATCTCTGTCACAGTTTAAATATTTAAAAATTGACCGGTGTTTCTATAAATTGAAAAAAAAGACACAACCAAAAATCTTTCTGCCAAAGCCCTATGAATCTGATCTATATGCCTGGGTAAATTTTGAAATGTAATAAAGTCCTAAATTCCCCAAGGTTGCATCATACAAGACCCTTGGTTTCATGTGGGAACCTAGAAAGTTTAACACCTGTGGGCTCTGAAGACTTCGGAAAATATTAGCAGAATGTGACAGAGATTCACATTCAAGGTATCTAAATTTTCAATCCATCTTCAAGTTTAGTAGGAACAAGAACCTACTTGCCTTAGTAAGAATATTTATTTGACTAAACCTGGGCACACTGGGGAAAGCTGTATTAAAGACAAGAGCTGCAATTTACATGTGGAATCCATTATTGGGACATAATACCTATTTACTGTTTGAGGTCATCACACAATTCTAAAAAACAAAGCAGTATAAATAAAATCTTTAGTGCTTAATGGGTAATGTAACATCTAATGTACTGACTGTTGTCACAGGGTAATGCTATAAATCTTTATACTTCAATTTAATTTAGGACACAGAAGAAATCCATTTACAAGCACTTAAGCTGTGTTAGGATGTTGGTTGTATTTGCTTGGTGATTTCCTTAGGATTTACCACAATGACCTGAGTTGTAGAGACACTATTTCAAGTTAAGGGAAAAACTGACCTGAGTTCAAGTTAAAAACAAATGTTCTGACAACTCAAGTTTGACTCATCTGTTAGTATCTCTGAGTTCTTTCCAAGAAACAAAACATTGTTTTTTTTACTGTTATGTTGGTTCTTAATCTTCAGTAGGTACCAGTACACTGGGGGCAGGAGAAAGAAGCTAGAGAAAGAACAGGGAAAAAAAGCCCTAAATGAGAGAACGACTAGCAAAATGGAATCTGAACTTTAATTGTGAGTAATGGAAGCAGGCATCTTCCTGAATGGAAATTCTATACAAGAAACTGTTGTGTCTACATGGAAATCAAAATGCTGTTGACAATAGTGGCTTCATACTTTAAGTATGATAGGACAGGTATAGTGAACAATTATTGCTATTTGGATTAGATAAGAAATAGCAAATCTACTTTAAGAAAATTGTCAAAAGGTCTGGTGCAGTTAGAAGCTGTTGTCTAGTAAATCAAATAGAAAAAGATGACAGGTGGTTTGCCTGTCTTAGTTGAGAAACATAAGAAATAGCTACCCTTTCCACTGCACATATGAATAGATTACAAAATACAATTTAATTCAGATTGGTAACTAGGGGAGGGTGCACAACCAGTCTTCCTAGCAGACAAAGACATCTGTCTTATCCATCATTCATTGTGGACTAACAGTGTTGTGTCACATTGCACAAAATTGGTACACCCTCATTTTCCAAAAGTAGGAAAATTTCCAGAGGCTTTGTTTTGTCTCTGTACTTATTCATGTATCCTACCAACATTACTTGCTATCTCTGAGATACGGGATAAACATTAATTAATTATTCCTTGCCATAAATCTGTTAAATAGATTATTATTTTAAACATTGTCAACACCATCATTTTTGCTAAGGGTAAAATTGAAAATTAGACTTTTAAAGGCAAAAGTGACATTTTTGTTCTTTCTGCTTGAATTTTTTTTGTGGACTGGTTTGGTTTAAACAGCAGTGGTAAAATGCCCATTTCTCTTTGTAAGAGATCTGTGAGGGATAAGGATAATCTGAGAATGTGAAGAACATCAAAACCTTATTTCCCACTCCCTGATGGCTCATGACATTATCAGGCAGGTTATTGTTATATAAAGAAGGCATTGCTTGTGTCAGAGGCAGTGCTTTTCAACAAGCAGTCACAGCCAACATGAAAGGTCCATTTAATATCTTGGAAGTGATGGCCAGCTTTTGGAAATGAAGCCCATTAAAAAACACCTTGGGACATTGAGAATTTGTTACCAACCCTCCCCAGCTGCATCAACAATTCCACTGAGTCTTGGCGGAGCATGGTACTCAGATTTTTAGCCTCAGATCCTTTTTCCTGCTACTACTACTCTAGTGGGCAAAGCTAGTACATCTGACAAACTTAAAATTAAAAGACCCTTTGCAGAAGACAAAAGATTAATTTATCATTGGAAATACAGGGACCAAAAATTGTAGTTGAAAATCTGTATTTATTCACCCACAGATGAAATAAAAGCAGTTGACTCTGAAATGATTGTTCACTATCTGAAGTTTAAATGTTCTTGTTTGCTTGGGAGGATTTTATGGGAATTTTTAATAGAATTTGAATAGTTGACAATCAAGAAAATGACAATTTTTTTACAATTCTTACATAGGAAATTGCCTCAATGCATTGAATGCTCTGCTCTACATAGCTTATTTGGTTAGTTTAATTGTAAAGAGGAATAAATATTTTGGTTGTGCTGGAGCTGTCTAACAGAAATGAAAGACGGAAAAGGCATATTAGGTCACCTTGAGGGCAAATTCACAGGTGCTGGAAGCTGGTATAGTTGCACTGACGTCAATTCCCATTCTTTTCTGTTGGAACTGCAGATGCTCAGCACCCCTGAAATCCCCGACGTGTATTCAGATTGTTCTTTTTATTACAACACAGTTTTTAGTGCATAGTCCCCTACATTTTTGCTCATTAATGTGGTGATGTATTGACTAACATAAACATTCCTGTGCTACTGTATGTTTTCATATTTAGGATATTTAGCAGATTTAGTTTGGCAACTGAATGCAAGTAGAATGATACTTGCAGCTTTTATACCAGAAATCCAAGAGTCAAACAAGCAGAACCTGCTAATGCATCTACAGAAGTATAAATTACCAACATGGCTTCAAGTCTGGAGTGTTTTGATTGTGAGGGAGTGAAGTGAAAATGTGGCACAAAAGAAAAATGCTTTGCAGAAACCATCAATAAGTAATGACTTTGTAAACAAAAATTCCAGTTATTTTGGATTCATTGCCACCAAGATATACTTCAAAGAATGTTCTGAGCAGAAAGTTTAAGAATAAGTGTTGACAGATTTCTATATATTATATATGGAAATTTTAATTTAAATATAATTAATAAATTATAAATGGATCTATTTACCATTTTTTCCAATTGTTCAAATTTTTTCATTTTTCTGAATTGTCATCTAGAGGATTTATGAAAGGGCAGCATAGGGTAAAATTAAGCAGTCAGAAAGGGATATTTTAGAAAATGTTAAGTGTATTTTAAATGACTAGCAAGTGGGATAGTTTCTGGGTTAGAGTTGCTGCTTAGAATCATAGCACAGCAGTAACTTGGACAGTGAGATGGAGAAATCGCTTACACTTGTATCTACTCTGCGTTCCAAGGAAAAATGTGGTTGCTATAGCAACTGCCACATTACACTTATGCAGTCTCTGGAATAGATTAAATTGCTGAAAACCTCAAGGTTTTGTTTGACTCTGTTTAGAACTGCAGCTATATGTGCTGAAGTTACTTAATCAAAGGTATGTTAGTGTGCATATTCTTACCTGTTAGTTACTGAATCTTCGGCTTGTTACTTTAGCTTAGGCTTTTTTTGTAGCATATAGTAATTCCAAATAACTTTGTCATGTTCATTTACTGTTTAGGTGGAATCCACTTGGCTATATGTACATATAAGGTAGACACTGAATGTGTGAAACATACTATAGAAAATTTCCTGTCATGAGATATAGCCAAGGGGTTTAGAAAATCAAAGTATTTAGTTACTCTAGGAAGTTTGTTTGGAGACCATCCCAAGATTCTATAAAAAAATTCATCATTAATCACTATGGGAGCAGAAAGCAAGTCATGTGTTTTGTTTTTGGTGGAAATTCACTCTGTGGGCTCAGTGCAGTTGGTCAAAAATTGCAGATACAGTCATCTAATATCCATCCATTATTTGAACACTATTTCATGCTTTATGTTATAAGTGCTTAAATGCAGTGATTCTGAAGAGTGATGATTTATGCCTTCCTGATTTGTTTAAACACTTCAAAAGTTTAACTACCTAAGATGCACAGAAATTCTGCTGCAAATATTTTTTGGATGGTGTTCATGCAGAACAAAATACAAAATAAACATAGGGTGCAGCTGTAGAAAACAACATTTTTCTTTGAACAGCTGAGATGCCACACCATCTCATGCTGTGCTAGGAAAACTGTAGATATTTTGAATTGTAGGCCTTTTGGGCCTCCCCAAGCAGTGACTTCTGACAAAGAAAGTAGGTATTTTAGTAGACATACCTAGAATCATTTAGAACTGAAATCCTGGGGTTATATGCATTTGTATGTTGTAGTAGGTGTTTTTGTTGTTGTTATTCTAGACCATTTCCTCTGTTCTAGGGAGGTAATATTTTAGCACTGTGGTTGCTTTTGATTCTTCCCCCTGCTTAATGAACAGTTTTTGTTTTCTCCTGCTGCCTCTGTTCTGGGCTTGCCCCGCTGGGGCAGGGAGCAAAGCACCTGGCAGAGTCAGGGTTCTTGGTTGCTTTGGTGCTGTTTTTCTTCTAATATGAAATGGAAAACTTTGCCTACTTTGCATGTTTACTTATTTCTCCCTCTCAGTTAGATTTCCCACAATGTTGAGTATGTGGCATTTCTCCAGAAAGCAATTGGGTATGGTTCTTCCAAAGGTCTGAGTTTTCACCTGACCTCCTAGCTGGTCACCTACTACCCTTCATTTTCTGAATTTAACTCTTTCTTTAGAGTTCATTTTTCATTTTTCATGTTCCCTTGGCAAATTCTGACAGTCTCTGAAGCTTTACTTTGTTCAGATGTTCTATCTTTGTTTTATCTTTCTTTAGCCGGTGTTTCTTATTGATTTTTTATCTGTTTGGTGATTATTTGGTGATGTGACTGTGTGGTACTCTATTTTCTGTTTATTGCTCAAAGTTTTAGACTGAAGTAGTGCTTTCTTCCACCCTTCAAGGTAATTTCTGTTTTTCCCTGAGAGGACACAGACGTCTGGTGCTGAAACATTAGCAAGTCTTTTGTAATGACTGACAGTTATTTCATTTACTTTCTGTACCTGATACAATAACTTTTACAGCTTATTTGAATATGTCACTTGGTATTTTACATAAAAGTGCTGCATCATTTTCTTTGCAACATCCTTACTTATAGATTTAACAGCACCAGGTTATTTAGGATTGCAGTTATTGGCTCTATGTGTTTATGAAATACATTATTATAAATATTCATAATTTCTTGTGTGTATTCAATATCAGTTTGCAATGTTAATCCTGCCTCAGGACCAACTTCCATCATGACAAGTACAAGAAATGCATTCTACTTGCCTACTTTGTGAGCTTCATAAATTAAAACCTTTGAAATACACATAATGTAATTTGCCTTGCTTTGTCCCCTATGGTATTTGTATCAGTACTTTGTCATTGAGTTTTCATAGAAGCTGCATTTTTTTTCCTTGTCCGGTAACCTGGGTTCTGTATTCTTTGTCAAAAACTGTCGCTTTATTCTTTTGTTATCCACTTCATTTTGTCATCTTTGAAAATAGGTTCCTGTGCTTCCACCTCCATGGCAAAACACATCCTTGTGCTGTGTTGGAGATGGTTAGACTCAGTGATTATTTGAACGTGGAATACTGTTCTTGTTTAGAGAGCTAGGGAAATTAAAAGAAGAGAAAAATGGCTTCTATACAGAAGGAGGCTGTCTTCAACTCTTTTCACTGTAAATCCAGCTGAAAGCAAAACTTGTATAAAACTGCAGCGGACCGTGGGGAAACTATTCCATGTATGCTTCATTCACTTGGGTTGGTTTGTTGTTATTTTTTCCCCCAAGATTCTCACTCTTAGTCGATATTAAAATCTGGGTTTGGCTATGGTAGTATCGTGATATATTCATGTGAAAATGTGTGACATCCAGCTTAGTTTTCTGAGCAGACACAGGGATACAGTTGAGAATTACAATTAGCTGAACATTTCTGCTCAGTTTTCTTGATTATAGGCATCAAACGTATTTTTATCTGTATTTCCATTAATTCACTTTTTGCTCAGTTCCCATAACCAGATAGCTTTGAAATTAAGGATGATTTTTAATGCATAAAATACTTGAAGAAAAATGCCTTCTTACTACTTTTATATTGATGATAAATTCTCAATATCAAATGAAAACATTTTACCACTAAGAAGTCCTACAATTTTGTATATCCCAGTTTTCATTCACTATTAGCAAGATTCATACTTGTCAGGACCCTTCAGCTTTTTCACAATTTGCTTTACTAGTATTTTAGTTACAGTAAAAACTTAGCTCATTGTTTATCCTGCAAAACATATTTTGCTCCCTTGCATTGCTAAAATTATGTCCAAGTTTGTTTGCTACTGTTTTTTCACTTCTAAATACATCCGTAGATGCAAAAGTTGAGAAAACAATTAGACATTCCAAGTGACTTTTAGAAAGAGTCTGGGTTATAAACAGGGCACACTATGTTTTGGCACACATTGGGATGAGGATTGGGGCTGTAACAGGGTGTCCTCTGTGAGAACAGCCCCTGGCTGTCCCTGTGTTGTGCAAAGTCAGTTTCAGCTGGCTCTGAAATGAACCCACCACTGGTCAAAGCTGATCACAGCAGCCACACTTGTGTATAAATGTACTTTAGAAAGAGTAAAAAACGCTGCACAGCAGCTGTGAAAATGAGGACTGAGACATGAGAAAAAATGTTGAAACAACCCTGCAGACACCAAGGTCAGTGCAGGAAGGGGAGTAAGTGTTAACAGGTGCCAGAGCAGAGATTCCCCTGCTTCCCAAGCAGCAGAACATGGTAATGCAGGTTAACCCCCTGCAGCCCGTGGAAGACACGGGTGGAGCAGATATGCTGCAAACTGCAGCCCATGGAGGATCCCAGGATCATAACCAGGAGGGAGGGGTTATGTCATAAAGGCAGCTGCAGCCCAGGTGGAGCCCACACTGGAGCAGGTTTGCTGGCAGGAACTGTGGCCTGTAGAGAACCCGCACTGGAGCAATCTGTTCTGAAGAACTGTGCTCTGTGCAAAGAATTCATGTTGGAGCACTTTATGAACAGCTTCAGTCCATAGGAAGGACCCACACTGAAGCAGTTCAGGAAGGGTTGTATCCTGTGGGAAGGACCCCATGCTGTAGCTGGAGAACAGTGTGAGGAGGAAGCAGGAGAAGACATGAAGTGTTACTATGGACTGACCACAACCTCCATTCCTTATCCCACTGTGCCACTTAGAGCAGGGAGAAAGTTGAAGAGTGATGAATAAAGGAGGGATGTTGAGCCTGGGAAGAAGGGGGTGTGAGGGCAAGGCTTATTTAGTTTGGTCTTTTTCTCACTGTTCTGGTCTATTTTTAATTGGCAGTAAATTAAATCAATCTTCTCCAGCTAGAATCTGTTTTGCCTGTGGCGGTTTCCTGTCCTTATTAAGCCATGAGCATTTCCATCTTATTTTATCTCCTTGTTTTGCTGAGAAGGGGGAATGAAGAGTGGTTTGGTGGGCATCTGGCAGCCAACCAAGGTTAACCCATGGACATTGCTTGCTTGTAGCATTGTAAGAAGTAGAAGCTATCTTTGGTTGACAGATTCCTCATGCATAGAAACACAGTTGTGTTTTCTATTATTCCAGTGTTTATTGCTGTACTATTTGCTGCGCTCTGTGATATGATGACAGGAGAATCTACATGTAGAGCTTCCCTAACCCAGAGTTCAGTAAATCGGGGAGCTGATACTAGATGAAGTACATGTAATTGAAAAGGCAGGGCACCTTGATGTATTCAAAATGAATTTTGAAGGACACACAAAGAAAGTACCTTCCTTACACATTCTAGACAGAATTTTTTAGCACAGAAGAGATAAGTGGAAAATTATAATGCTTTTATAGGGATGTCCACTTAATCTATTTTTTTCCCAGGTAATCATTCATTCTTTTATCTCTTACCGATCTGTTTATCAACAAATTGCAATCTTTTCTTCCACTGATATTCTATATACTAAAGCGTAACATTGCAAAATCACCAAGGGCAAGTAAAATTAGCACAAGGTATACGAGGCTTAAAAAAAGGGAGAAGGGAAAGAATAATGAAAATGCAATAGGGTGAGTTAAGAAGGCAAAGAACAAAGATAAGTACTTAAATATGAAAAGGACAGGGAGTGAAAAGAAAGAAAAGAAAAATATTCTGAAGTAATAAACAGTAGTTATTCACTTAATGAAACAAGTGTATCTTTGAGTGTACATGCAGGTAGGTGTCTAGAGGACTCCTGAAGCACCTGTCAGCTAATTTTCTAGAGAAAACTATAGTGATATACTTCAGCTATCAACAAAGTTCCTACTTAGATGCCACAAATGAATGTTTTCTCTGCAGTTTGTGGCTTTTTGGTACCTGTGGTAGATTAGATCTCACTTAAAATTAGCTGTTAAAATTTGTGAATCTTTAAAGGACCTGTTGCAGGGTTAATCAAACTGGATTGAGTACAGGAGCTGTTGAAGAGTCTTTCAAACTGTACAGAAAAAAAAAATGGGCAGAGAAATAGGGTGATTTCTGCTGTGGAAGGGATTACAGGAAGGCAAACATCTGTAGGGAACTTGACTGAGGAAAACCTTCAGCACTGAGTGCCAAGAGCTATGTGAAGGATCTCAATAAAATTAAAAAACCCATTCATTCAGAGTAAAAGACTAGACAGGTATTACCAAGCAAGAGCAAAGTGCGTATGCTACTTGGGAAAAAGATCTCTTAAAAGTTGCAGGGAGACATAGCATGTGACACAGTTTAGGATTGGTTTTTGAAATAGCATTCCATCTTTTGGTGTAGGACTTAATCCATGTCTTGTGGACAAGCTCCTACTATTCTTTCCTAATTCCATGGTCATCTCTTGCAGCCCCATTATATCTTCCCATTGTTTTGTATTTTTAAACAAAGATGAACACCTGTTCTGCCAGTGCTAATGTCTGTAAGCTCACACTGTGTTTTAATCATCTCTGACTAGGAAAATCATTCAGGCTGCAGTTTTTCCTTCACATTTATGCTTATTGGAAAGACTAAATACTTCATCTCACACTCAGGGAAGGAGCTTGAAAATTCTGCACTGTCTTGCTGACAGCATTGCTGTCTTAGAATCATTTAACATCATTGTAAGTATCAGCATGAATATACAGAAATTACTCCAACTGAGCATGCTTTTTGAGTAGGAAGAAATCTCAGATTTTTACACACAGAGGTGCCAACCAACTCCAGTGTCAGTAGTGATTTTCCTTCTCTTTCATAGGAATACCTAGTAATGTAAACTGTGAGTTCAAGACTGATTGATCTGCCGGGCCTTCCTTAACAGAGCTCCTGAATGATCCCTCCATCTGTATGCCAAATGACACTTGAACAACTGCTTTTCATTTCTTTTGAGGTTTTTCGATGTGTACAGATTAGATGAGTATTAGGATGTCCTAATTAATAATGCAGGGAGATAGGGGAGACTAGTTATATACATAACTCAGACTCCTTTGTAGAAAGGCATCTCCTTCCCCATTTCTCTCTAAGTTCGGTCCCTGTCCCTTGCATTCCTTGTCCCATTCCCATTTCCTTCAACTTCAAAAAATTATTGCAAAATTTTGTCCCCCTCAAAGTGAATGAGAAATTTGAAAGCAGCCAGTTTCCCTTACTGAAGCTGCTAAATTGATGTACACTGGACCTAAATCCCTAAATCATCCCTGGCATAATTCTGTTGCTGTTAACTGGGACATGTATGCAAGTTATTGGGGTGTAAACAACAGGTTTGTTCAGTTCATAATGTGCAATACTTTCAGCTTGGAATGTTAATATTTTGTTTCTGAATGGTTTTTACAATGGAAGGCATTTCAATAAAGCTTTCATAGGCAAAGTACTACAACAGGTATTTGCAGTTAAATAATATAGGATATATAATATAATAATGCATTTCAAGGTAGAAGAGAAAGAACAAAGTAGATTTAATTAAAAATGGTTCATTTTTTTGGCAGGAGTAAATGTTTGTTTTCTCAATATCACTTTCTCTGGATTGCTTTTAGTTTTTTTTCTTAATTTTCTTATTTTTAGGAGCTATGCTAGTTCTATTGTATTAATACCACATTCTCTAGTACTCTCTAGGTATTTCTTGGCAAAAGTGCTGTGTGTGACTTATTGACAGCAAGTACTCATAAGATTGTAAAACCTCAAAAATGCAAAAAAAATTTCACCAAAGACATAATTCACATGAAAAATATTTTTTGGTGAGATTTTTAGGTCAGTGTTACAACTCGTTTTATTTTAGAGCTTTTCAAGTAGGTGCTGCAAGGATTATTTTATAATGCAAATATTTCCCCCTCTTTTCCCAAACTGATTTTATTCCAGTTGGTTTTGCTTCTGTATTTTAGGGTTGTGCAGAAATAATGGTTGCAGTCCTGGTCAGATTGAGTCATATCATTGATTAGTTTTAGTGGGATAAGGGATAAGTATCAAGGTTTCTTACTATATTTAAACTTCTGAAAACTATGTGTAAACAAAAAAACAGAGTTTTTGATTGAGTGATCCAAACAGCTTAATGTGATTTTCACTTATATACATGAAAAGTAAGTCCTAAAATTACAGCAGGGAATGATGGAGAGAAAAATAAAGAAAGTTATGTTTGAGAGTAAATGAAATTAGTCAGAGTATTGTGATTCTACAAGAGACTAAATGATGCCATAATTAGATCTAGCCAAAACATTTTATGAGAATGGCTTTTAAACCCACTAAACATATTGATTTATTATCTTAATGCATTTGATAAATAGCTTCAGAAAAGATAAAAGCAAACAACACGATTCAACAAAACAAACATATTTTATTCCCTCTCTCAAAATAAGAAAAATGTGATATTTAGCTTTACACCAAATGAAATTTTGAGATTAAACTCCCCTAATAAACAAAACCACCCCAAACAAAGCATTCTATTTTAATTGACTGAAATGTTTAGGCTAAGCAAATGCCATCAGAGGGAGGTAGACTGAAAAGAGATATGAATTCATTATAAAGAATTGTATTCATATCCAGAGGTGGGATGTGGTAATTTGTGACATTTATACTTTTTATTCTTCCTAGTCATTGATGCCTCTGGGTTTACACTGAAAATAATGCAAGAAATGTCTATCAATTTGGGTAAGTAAGTGAAAAAACCCAAGTTGTCTTAGGTCAAATGGGTAGGAGCAATATTGTGTGGATGTAATTTTTTTGTTAAAAATATTTCAGGGCATAGTCAGTGAACCTATGCGGATCAGAGTTTGTATGATAAGATTAATACTAAAGTGCATGCTGTCCAAAGTATAATTTTCCATAAACTTATTTTCATGCAAATTTAAACTTTTATGGGAAATCTAACCTCTTTGTCTATATGAAAGCTGGTAGTTTATACAAATGGTTCTGAAAGTCATGACTACACGTTACTAGGATGTGAAGCACTGACAATGTAGTCAGAAAGGTTTTCTCAATCTAAAGCAAGTTATTACTTTTAGAAGATTTATCACAGTTCTATAGATCTTAGAATTATAAGACTACAAGTAAGAAAAGAAGTGGATGGCTAACAGATCCTGTTTGTTTGTTTGTTTGTTTAGGAAAAATAAAGACTAAAAATGTTTTTCAGTGTTGGACTCAAATTTATTGCTGCTCTGATTCAGCTATTAAAAAACCCACTTATCCACAATACAAGGTGACACAGTAATGCATTTATAATAATCTGTGCTACCTTTATGCTACCAAGCTTTGAATGCTAATAGAGTTATCTCTTGTTTGCTCAATACAATGTACATGTCCTAGTTAATACTATGTATAGTGATTCTGTTGTTGCATTTTCAAATGCCACTTGTTTATAATGAAAAAGGATTTCCTATTTATGTGCATTTCCTGGCAACTGCTGGGTTTTTATTTTTTTGGTTTTGCTTGTTTTCTTACTGAGAATTGATTTAGTCAAAAGCTGTTATCTAAGTCCATCCCTTGACCAGTTTGACCGATCCAAGTAGATCTGGTTGTTCCACATGTTGCTTTAATCCCTGATGAGGAGAATTTGCGTGACAAAAGAAGACAGTAGAAAATTTCAGTAACTTAAAGATGTTAAGTGAGCAACAAAAAAGCAAATGAAATTCAGTGTTAATAAATACATACTGAAGCTAAAATTAAACCTAGTGGTGCACTTTACAGCATTCTAGGACAAGAGTATTGCTTGAAGAAAGGGAGAAAAATAATTATAAGCAGTTCAGTGCACAGCTCAGCTACAATCAGGAAAGTTAGCACGATATTGGGACACATATGAAGTAGGGTGAAGAATAATAAGAGATTATTACAATACATTTTTGAGTCAGTGGTAGGAGCTCTTGTATAGTACTGTATGCAGGGCTTTCCACCACACCTCAGAGAGATATTAACCCCCTATAAGGGGATTCAGAGAAGGACAATAACAGTTATAGAGAATCTGGAACACCTCTCATGGAAGAAAATTGGGAGGGTTTTCCTTGGAAAGAAGATGAGTAAGTGGGAACACAATAAAAGTATACAAAGTACTTAATACTGTAGAAAGATTAAGAACAATTTTTCCTCCTCTTTTATAATACAAGAGAAAAGAGGCATTAATGAGAACATTTGTTTACTTATATTTAGAATAATAGAGATGTCTATCCAAGACAGGATGTAGGCTTCCTTACATAATTATGCAATAAATATCTTCATGTAAAACCTAAGCAGCATTAGGGTAACCTATTCCACAAGGACTCAGACCTGCAGAGACAAAGATCTACATGCTATACAGAAAACAGTTCAGGGATGTATGTAATAAAGATGGTAAATTGAAAGCTGATATTTTTCCCCCATGCATAAAGTAATTAAATGGGAGAACTATAGTGCAACAGAAAGTGATATAACCAAACATTTAGCAAAAGTAAAAAGAGATTGCATGTTTATAATTTTAATGCTATACAAAGTCATTACAATTAATTATAAGAACCTAGTAAACCATAATACGTCTTGTTTCAGAGCTTAAACTTATGTCTAATGATATGAGACCAAGATGAAACTTTGTGTAGATTGGTGTAGATAATTTTCACTCTGGAATGATTTTACACTTTCCTGTGAAACAATTGCATTGGATGCTCTAAGAGATCATTAAGATTTGATGGACTTTGGTGTGATCTAATATTTTGATTCTTATGTTTCTGTATTAGCAAATATGTTGCATCTAGCTCTGGTAAGGCAGAGTTGTTATGAAGCACGATGCTGAGAAGCATAGAGTGTTAAGCTTGCATCATTAGAGAGCAAAATTGTTTCAAACAGGCATTCCCGATGTTAAGGAATTTTAAGTTGACTTGTGTATGGGGCTATGAGTTGAGTTGCTCAGAGAGAGATGGTAGTTACAGGGCTTAAAGTGTTATTCAACATATTTTAACTGACTATGAAAAATGTTTTAGGCAGGACCAATTTTTAGTGAGCATCCATTTCAGGAAAAAGTAAAATGAATTTTTGCTTCTCTCCCTATTTTTGTTGTTAGCTTTAAAGTACCTGACGAGTATATGCAAAAATACGTAGGGTCAGACCCTGGTATTCATTATAAACAATTCCCCTGTCAAAGAAGTGGGATACATGTATATGAGACACTTTAGATGCCCTTTAATACTATAGCATTAAATACTGTGAATGAGAAATTCTTGGCTGCTGAAAAACATGTTTGAGCTGTGTGGAAAGCTGTAAAGGTCTTTCTTAAGAAATACAACATAGAATTTGTTTCGGTTTTTCCATACATAACCTATTAAAATCTCACACTAAACATCTTGCTGAAAGTATCGATGCAGACAATTTAATCTGGGTAAGCTGGTGTGTGAACTTAGAATGCATTACAGCTTGTGCACTAAGTGTCTGTTTATCTACTCTACAGTACACGCACTGGGCTGCTTTGTTTTTATCAAGACTTGTCACAAATTCGGAAGCTGTGTATTTAGATAAATATCACAGATAATTCCACTGAAATTTTTTCAATAACTTTTTTGCATGTTCATAGATTTAATTTGGGGGCTTTAGGGATAGACAATATCTCTTGAAAAACAAATGCAGAACATCGTATACCTATTTTGGCTTTTTCAGCATATAGAGAAAATACTCTGGGTTCAGTAAGACTGTTCATGACATCAAGAATAATCGAATTGCTCTGGTACACAGGGTAAAATGAACCAAAAAGAGAGATGCTGTTTTAAGGAAAACAGGATATAATTTTGTCAGTGTTTCTGAGAACACTGGAACATGCAAAGCTGAATAAGAAACTTAGCTTCCCAGTTGGCAACTTATTGATTAAAAGAGCAGTTTACTAATGAGATAACTAGAAGAAGCCAAAGCCAAAAAAGCTTGCACGATCAAATATGCTGACATTGTTTAACAATGAGCATGTTTGCACAGGAGCACTGGAACTTTGCTGGTTGAGGGGAAATGGCTTTACCTTCTCTTAATTTATTTTTTTAGCCCTCTGTAATATATTATTGAGCTTTATAACTAGCATAGTATTTAGGCAGAGTCTTTAATCAGGCCCAATTATACTGTCTCAACAGAACTCCAAGGAGTAGCTGTGTTTCAAAAAATATGTATGCTACATCTGCAGGTAGCTGACTTTTTTCTAGGCAAGAGGAGTATAGGATACTGCATAATTTGTGAGCAGTTAATGTCCATGGCAATATAGAGAAATTTGACTTGTGAGTACTGAGGCCACTCATACAACCAGTTTTGCTCTATACTGTCTTTGTCTTTCTCACCTTGACAGATGTTCTTTCCTCGATTGCCATACCTTTGTTGAGTCTCACACGGACTATGATAACTTGAACAGAAAGCTTTGGAAAGCCTGTGAGCTTACAGGGCTCTTTAAATCTGCCTGTTTTCTTAAATGACTGTTTTCTTCTCTTTGTCTAGACTTCCCATTAAACATTGACAAAAAAATACTTTAGGCTTGCACATAGACAAATATATTCCCAATATATTTGCTGTAGCTCTGTTCTCTTGATTGTTCAAATTGTGAAATAGGGAGCAAGCAACTGGGGCTCTTGTGTGCCTGGATGTGACCAGAATGTGTGCCAGGACCAGGAGCTAGGAAATGCTACTGGATGCTGAAGTTTAAGCATAGCCCATCCCACTCACCTGAAGCTCCAGGATAAACATGGTCTGACACAAAAAACTCTCCATGATAGTGTAAGGCTTATGTGTTCAGAAACTTGTGACTATGGGATGATTTTCCTGTATGGATTTCAAAATGATCCATCACTTCTGAGCTGGGATGCAGCTGGACAGCAATGATAGAACTGTGCAGCTGTGCTGGCTCTCTGTTGTCAAATGATACAAAGTGCATGCTGTATTGATTAATTCATGTTTGCTCTAAGTGAGCCATATATTTCTGTGGCTTTTCCTCCCTAAAATAATAGAAGGCAAAATGCTAGTATTGGTACATTAAAAGTACTTTAAGAATTGTATTAAATGAAGTGCTTGTGTACGTTGCCTCCTTTGACAAGAGAGCAGATGCTAATCAGGTCACTTAATGCACTGAAGTGAAGAGCATGATAAAAAATCTAAGCAGAATTTCCCTATGACTAACACAGAACAGGGTAATGGTGTAGCATTTATGTCTAAGGATTTTAAGTGGCAAAGATAAAATGCTCCATTTTCATTTTCTATGGAAGAAATATAGCATTTTTGTTTCCTTCTCACACATCAGTATTGCATTCTATGATAAATACTACAATGGGAAGATAATTATTCCAAGGGGTTAGTTTTAAAAAGGCTTTTGGGGGTAGAGGGAGGAGAATTTTTTGTAGTCATTTGAGAGATGAGTTATGCAACAAAAAGCTAGAAGTCTTTGTTGTTGATTTCAGTGTGCTCATGAGCTGGGATTAATGTTCTTTGTGCTTGCTGATGTAGACAAACATGCAGTAGTTCTAAATTTATACCGCATGTACTGGAATCAAGCTTGCCTTTTCATTTAAATGCCATTATGAACAGGAGGATTTTTTTGTATCTAATGACTTCTAAAATGGCACACACTGATGGGCGAGACTAGAAAAATAACAAGATAAATAAAGAAGATACTTAGCTACAGTCTATAGCAACCGTAAACATCAATTCTGCTGTTTGAGACCAAGCAGAGTTAACTTTTGTGAATTGGATATATGGTATTTGTTTTAATGGCTCTATATGTGTAGATACAGACATATATAGATTTGTGTATGTGATATTTACCAGGCACTTTGACTATTTCTTTTGCTGAGAGAGATTACAGAGCCTGCATTCAGAAAATTAAAAGGGACTGTTTGCAGGAATATGCAAAAACGCTGGCAGAAATTGGTATGCCACAAAGCTGTGGTTGTAATACTGTTTTAAAATGTGCACTAGTGGGGACACAGAGATAATTTCCATAACTACTGCATCATCTTATGCCTCTAAGAGGAACAGTTGTGGAATACAAAGTAGAGGCTTCTTATTTAGTGTTTTGGTGACAAGAAGGCAGTATTTTATATTAGGTATGAAAAGGAAGCCTCTTGAAAGAAGCTTAACACTTCCTTCTCATTTTAGTAATTTGAATAATGAAAAAACCCATAACCATCTGAAAACCCAACCTATGGCCACAAATACTGTCTTTGAAAACGGCATGAAAGCATAGATAATCACATAAATTTATACAGAGTTTCTCAGGTCATGGTACTTCTTTGTCATCATGTAAAGGAAATTCTTTGGAACTCTTATAAGAAAAGTATTCCAAATGCCTGTTTCATATTAATAAGGCAGAAGACAGAAATATATCTGTGCTAAGTTCTGTTTTAATCCGCAGAATATAAAACAAGTTTACTTAAGTTTAAATCTGGAAGAACTGACTTCTATTGAAATGCATATTACATAGATGGCCACCCTACCATACTTGCCATGCAAGAAAGCATCTGGGAAATTGATGTAATGACAAAACTAACAGGCAAGGATCTGTGAAATGCAGAAAGCAAAATCTAGAGGATATAGATGCTGTGTAGCTACCTGACTTTCGTAGTTGACATTAAAATCCTATTTTGACTTTTATTTAGAGTAAAATATGACAAATAATCAGCTGCTTACATAACCAGTACCTATGCCTTTTGCTTCATTTCTAAAAGGGGAAAATAAAGGTTATAATGGCAATGGGTTATGGGAGCTCTAGGGTCATATGGCCTTTATTTTGCCAAGGAGAGGAGAGTCTGGAACTCACATCCTGGGTGATTGTCTTTGCATGCTCATTTGGCTGCCTTTTAAAGCAGGTGTTAGCATGGCAAGGTGTGCTTCCTAGTTATTTTTTGGTCCAGACTGGATGATCTTTCACATGCACTCCAGAGAGAGCTCTGAACAAGTTGCTGGTTTTCAATAGCTGTCATGGTGCATTTACACTGCATGTATCCTCTAAAAGAAATACCTCTGTTTCTTAGTTGGCCTGAGTGTACTACTTTATACAAGTTATGATTACAAAAAAAATTTGAAGTCGTTAAGTGGGAAGTGGATATAAAAATATGAGATGTTTCTGTTTAATGTTAGGTGTTTCAATTGCCATAAACTGCATCCAACTATTAAAAAAATATTGTATCTTGCAGTGGCTTAAAACAATAGAATAATGGCTGAAATATTCTTTCTTTATAACACAAGAAGCTGTGAAGTCCACTGTAGTTCAGTTAAATTTGTATTAGGCCGTATGTTCAAAAAAAAGTGAGTTTTGACAGTGGTATGAACAGTGCTGAGAGTTAGTGTCTTTGCAAAAAGAATTTCAGAGAGATTACTTCAAATTAACATTAATCATGCCCAGTGGACTGAATGTCCATTTGTGTTTGGATTGTGTGAGTTGAGCTGCTGGAGTACTTCCCCCAGACTCATCCAAAAGACATACAGATTGTATACCCCAAGATTCCTCTGATTGGAGCCAAAGTGCAGTACTTAATCCCATTCAAAGCATGCTCCTAAATTAAAGCACTAATGCAGATGCATCCCTATTGCTCCCAGTCAATACAGTAACTCTAATCTGCCCAACATTAAAAAAATTCTTATGTGGGATCAAGGCTTGTTTAGGCACATCTCAGCTAGCTTCAGTTGCTCTTGTTTGGTACCAAGGCAGAGAAACTTCCTTGCACAAGCACACCAGACCCCTTTGCACTTAGGGAATCTGGCTCTACTGAAGTCAGTATCACTGTACCTGTACAGTTGGCACTAAAGAGAAGTGTCTCAATACCTGTACAAACTGCAGTGGAACCTCCTACAGAGGCAGAACGACTTCACAGGTGTAGGAATGAGGAGTATTCGATTTAACCCTGTAAAATGAAAAATTACACATTTGTTTCTCTACCTCTGTAAATTAGTAACTAAAACCAGAACTGGAGATGGTTTCTCTGTGACTGCTGCTGGAATAAGTTGTAGAATAGAATTTATACATTGCACCACATGAAACAAAAACTCCTAAGGATCCTAAGAACTAGCTGTGAGATGAGCTCTCTAGGGAGCAAATAATCACCTCATTGACAGTACTGAGCTGCATTAATATGCACCAAAAGTGATGCTAGCAGTTTCTGGAGAGCAAATTATGTTATTTCTTTTTCTCACATCAGCCAGGAGTCTCTTCATTGACAAATAAAGAGGACCTTATTAAGCTGAGACATACCTCTTTGAACTAGAGTAACTGTAGCATCATCTGCACATATTTCAATTTCCTCATTAGGAATATAAAAAATGCCTTTTTTTTTTAATGCTTTTTTCCTCTTATGAAGAAACTAAAATGATTATTTCGTCTACCTTTTCTTTATTTCAGGGGGACAGAATGTAGGGATAGACTTAGGTTTAACTTGTTAGTAGGTTTTAAAATAAATGGCTTATCATGAACCTATATGTATATTTATATATGCCTATATATATATATATATTAAAAATGTCTCATTTCGGAATGCTTTATTTTGGAAGATTTTTCATCACCTTTGCTTTTTTATAGAAGGAAACAATCTTAATTGGGAAACCACATGTTTTCTAGGTGTGGAAACAGAGTGGCTGCTATTTTTTAGGGTATATTTTAACGACAACTTCAAGGTGAAAGGCGCAGAAAACAAGCTGTGCTGTAGTCGTGTGGTTTGATGCTCACATGGCCTGAGCTCTTATTTACTGCTACTTCCTTCCTGCCAACGGCTTTTACATCACTAATGTGGTTCCCTTAGTGTTTTGCCTTGTTTCCATTGGCTCTTGACATGACTTTATGATGAGATGGAACCAAAAGGAAGATCAGAAGTGCATTGCTGTAGATGCTGCTGTGTGGAGTCAAAGCACAAAAATGTGGGGCTAGATAGAGAAGTATCCAAAAGGCTTAGAAAGCTCTATTTTGTTATATATTTCGGGGAGAAGAGGCATAACTGGGAACAAAGCCATTGGTAAGAGGGAAAGTTGTAAATAAGGGAATATGTGGCTTTCCTCTAGTGCCTGTACTCTAGTATGCAGAGCTTGGATAACAAGAAAGGTCTGGAAGCCCATGCACTTCCATTAGCCTGTAAATATCAAAATCACAAAGATAGGTACAATACTATGCACAATTTAGAGATTTCCATGAGTGTTTACAGCCTATCTAGGAAAATTAGGACAAGAGGAGGAAAGCTGTGGTAGAGCCCTCTCCCATGAAACTGGAAATGTGTTTGTCTGATGATTGATACTGGGGATATCTTGCTGGGGGTATGCTACAGGCCACCTGACCAAAAGGAGTTGAGGATAGCCAAAAGCAACTAACAGGAGGTTGCTGCCTATACATCCTTATCTTTTTGTGGGATTTTAACATATTCTGGAAGGGCAGCAATATGCAGTCAATTCGAGAAGCTGCTGCGCTGCATATTGGCTACTTCCCAGTGCAAATACTGGAGGGTTCAGACAGTATAATGCTGTACACGACCTGCTGTTCACAGGTGTCTGAGGTCAGAGTTTGAAGGAAAGCTGAAAAGGTGCAGAGCAGAGCTCGGACTCTGGCCTTCAGGAAACCAGATTTCAATCTGTTCCGGTGATTTCGTTGCCCAAATTTCAAAATGTTAGGCAGAAGTCCCACTAGAAGCTGCCATGAGGGAAACAAAGTGCATAAGCAAAATGGTTGTTTTTCAAAGAAAACTTACTGAGAGTTCAAAAATTAACTCTCTTCCATTTGTACAGGAAGATGAGAAATTTTGGCAGAAGAGTCATTTGGCTAGGCAGGCTGCTTCTGGATGAAATAAAACACAAGAACACACAAGAAGTGAGAACTAGGCAACAAAAGAGGAATACAAAGAGAATTGCTTGAGCATTTGGAGCAAAATCAGAAAGACCAAAGCCCAGCTGCAGATAAAAGTACAGATGCACATAAGGGGTAGCAGGAGAATATGCTAGAATCAGTGGGATGCTCAGGGAAAATGTGGGTCCATCAATGAGTGTAGGAGAAACAGATGGTTCAGAAAAGGCTGAATGACTCCATGTCTTTTTTTGCCTCTGTTTTCACAAACAAAATTTTCAGTACCAGAAAAACTGGGAGTGGGGAGGACAACGGGACAGAGTAGCAACAGGTTAGGAACTACTTAGAGAAACTGAATGTACTCAAAACCTTGTAACATATTAGATTCACCTGAGGGTGCTGAAAGGTTGGCTGAGGTGATGCAATTAGATAAGGTTGCCGAATTTAGTTCTTCTAATGATTTTCTGGCTTGTAAAACTGTGGCCAGGAATGCTTGGATTGACACTTACAGCCAAGGACAAGGCTGATAGTCCACACCAGAACAAATGGCCAATGACAAAATATTAGGCAAGCTGTGTAAGTTAGGTGAGGGGTCTCCAGGGAAGAAATAATTGCATATTGCAGAATGTGGGAAATAAGTGCATCCTGAGAAGTCATATATACTGCCATAAAAAAGGAAAAAAAAATGTTTTGTTTATTTGTGCCTAGCCTATTAAATTTAAAGGATGTGCTTTGTGCTGAATATTCTCATGAGGCCAGCAGTTAAATGCTTTCTCAGTAACTATTGCTCCATGAATAAAGTGTTAGGAGTTTCTACTTTGGCCTTTCTGTAGACCAGCAAAAACACTTGCTGTAGGGCAGCAACTAAATACTCATAAGAGATTATTATTATTATTATTTTCTTTACAAAAAAGCATTTCTTCCTGACATCATCACTGAAACTTGCTCTAGCAAGCTATCCAGTCAGTACTTGATCCAAAGTACTTTTGACTCTTGCCTTCATGTTGGTGTCTTTGAGCTATTTTTTAAAATTTAGAATATAGTGCTAATGCAGCAATCAACTTCAATGGTGCAGGGCACATATCTTGTTTGCTTTCTGGATTATTGGATCCTGCCTGACATACATCTTGTCAGGAGTGCTGAAATGCCTCCAACAGTGTATTCATGATTTTAACTGTATGACTTGCTATCAGCTGTTTGGCTTGACCATGTCTCTATTACTCTTTCATAGATATTGATCTAACTTAGTGCTAATGGATTTTGATTGTGCAAACACCTGGGGATTCTCAGATTTGGAATAGAATAAGAGCATTTATGCATGAAGAAGAATATCTGCTGTTCACTATTTATTGAATCAGACAGACAACATAAGAAACAAACAAAAAAGTGTGACGCACTGCAGATAGAGTGAAATGGGATTTCCTTGATTGAAAAAGAAGAAGTGTAATTAAAATTATTAGAAGCATGATAAAAGTATTTGCCAAAAAGGCCACATTTACTGGCTTTGATTGTTAGGTTCTCTTTGCTAGATTTTGGTTGGAAGGGAATATTAAGATATTGTCGTCTAAGTAGTAGGCATGGTGATGTTTCCTTCTATCTCAGTAATAAAGTGTATATAAATTTGCTTTTAGGAGTACAGAACATGTTCCATATCAGATAACAATTTTACTGTAGGTAAAATTGAATGTCAAACTCCTGGAGCAAGTTTCTGAAACAGACACCTCTATTTTTCTCATTTTTAAAAGTATTTTTCTGAAAGGGTGTCCATGCTGGTCTTGGACATGGCAATGCCTGTAGTGATTTCTCTGTTTTGTAGCGGAGGGAACAAAGGGAGAGACAATAGGTTTATTAGAGAATAAGAGGTAGAAGCAGAATAGCAAAGCAGAGAGAAAGATTTCTGAAGGAAAGTCTCAGTGTCTAAAAATGAAAAGCATTATTCAGGCGATAGGTGCCATTCTCCTTTCTGCCTTTTTCTCACTCTCTTTCCTTCACATTTCAACGCATCCCTCACATTCCCATCTATTCTTGTGTCCACTCCTTTGCTTCCAGCTATGTGCCTTCACTTGCTGCATGGAGGGCACTGTACAAAGAGCAGACCGTATTATAGTTTATGATATGTACTTTAGGACTTAGCACTCGTTTGCCACCTAAACTTCCCCAGGGCTCACCAATTAAATCAGTATCCTAATAGACCCAAGAAAAGGTGTATCTAGTTACAAACACACAGTTGGAGGAATCTGGGAGGAAGCTAGTATTTCCCCTTCAGGCTTGGGATACAAATACATGTTGCCTCTCTTCTAAGACAGTTCTGTGACCATTTGGAAATCCCTACACTGCACTCATGGTTGTGTTGGTACTTCAGTTTTTGCAGCTGCTTGGTGAACCCAAGTAGGGCACTGACCCACCTAGCAAGAAGGCCAAAATCTGTGTATTTAAAGCTTCCCCTTCTGCATCAAGTATAGCTCTACAGATCCATAGTCCAGTGAAGAAGAAAAGAGATACGGGAATGAGAACCTCGTGGTGTGGGAGAGGGGATTCAGGTTTCACTTTAACATCCAGCTATGACCTCAGCCCTTCTGGATCTAGTTTTTGTCTGTTTGCTCCATTTTAGCTATATTATTAATCAATGTCTACTAGCAGCACTCCGAAGCCAATACAGTAATTAAATATTTCTAATTAATCAGTATTTAAAAAATAACTAGAACATTCAAAAAAACCCCTACATACAAGTGACTGATCCTAAACAGATTAATTGAATATCTTGGTGAACTCTTGACAGCTGTGCAGATATTTTGTGCAGCTCACAGGATCTTTCAAATATTTTGTGAAATACATGTATGTCCTCCTGTGTGCTGCTTTTGAGGATAGTATTTCATTTGTGAACTGCTTAGCAGCTTGATAATACTCGCTGGTGAATTTTTCAGCATCTTGATAGCTGTTAGTTATAGTTTCGTTTATTAACTTTGTCATGAGTACAATTAGTGGCTCACTAACTCTTGGCATAGAGTATACATTATGCTTTTAGAATATCTTCTTTTCTTGCCTTCTTAAAGGACTGAAGTCATGGCTTCTTAGTGATACAAAATGCTCCCTGAGTTTTATCCATCATAAACAGAGCATTAGTTAGGTAATCTGTAACTAGGGTCAGGTAACAGATTTATTAACTTGCAGATACCTGACTGAGAAAAATTACTGGACTGTATAAATGTGATCAGTCAGCTTATTATTTTGAGGCACTAATGGTATGTTTCAACTTCAAGCATCAAGGACAGAATCAGCATGCTCAGTAGATTTTTTTGGTGCCATTTTCTCCTTTTCATTTGCTGCTGTTTCTTTTTTATAGTAAGATAAAGCATGAAATGAAGTCACAGTATCTCATTTGACTGGGATGGAAATTAAATGGAAAGATCCATGTGATCACATGCATGTCTACACAAGTACAGTTTTATACACTTTCTTTAGTGTCTTAATTTTTTAGAGCAAATGAGGTAAGAGATTTTTGATTCTTTGAAGGTGAAAAGGAGACACAATATTGAGAGGGATATTGAAGAATCAAACAAATTACTAAAATTAGGAGGAATGAGTAGAAAAAAATTCTTGGCAAAAAGTGAGAAAGAAGAAACAGATGACAACTGACAAATAAAGGAAAATCTCTTCAGGAATGCAGTTACTGCTTCTGAGTTCAAAATTCAATAGCAAAAGGAAAGAATTGCACTAGCAGGAAGTAGATGGAAAGGAAAAGAGCTTGACAAAAAGAACAAGGGAAATTTTTGTTTTTTCTTGCCTGGCTGGTGTTCCCTGGAACGTGTTATTATCTTCTGCATGATTCTTGAATGATTTGGCCAATTTCGTTTATTGTTTCCTTTTCCCTGTGTAATGACTCCTAAGTGAGCAGAACCTGTCAAAATGGAGGTAATGAGCACCTGTGAGACATGACAGCTACCATGGATCCTGTATTTACCACATCCAGGGAGTGCTGAAAGGGAGGCTAAACAGCTCTGAAGTATCCAGTCACTTGGCATTGCCATGCAGTTGTGTATCAAAGAGCTTAGCACTAGTAAGGTTCAGTATAACTGGCCAGCAGCTGGTCCCAACCACAGGGTCACTCTTCCTGCTTCTCCTTCATGTCAGCAGTGACTGTGATGTGCCCCATGTTTGAGGGCTGTTGTCCCCACTATCACGCCAGCTCAGTGATACCAGTTCTGGGTATTATGATGATGCAGCATGAAACAGAGAAGCTGGGGGTGTTTTGAAGAACAGACACAGGTGGGATGCTGCAGAGAACTGGCACACAGGCTCGTGTAAAGAGTTAAATACGTGCAGGACTGCCAGGCAATGAGAGACACATTGAAATACTATGCTTCCTGTGAAAGAAAAGTCACATAAGCAATGTTTAATTTAAGTGCTGCTGAACTCAGCAAATAGGTGTTCTACATATCACTTTCCATGCTTCCAGATCTTTAATTCACTGATGGTTTCTGTACTCTCTTGACCTGCTGTAATAATCACTGCTTCACCTATCCAAGTGGCTGACTTGCACCATGGGGGAAAAAGCCAAGACTCAGGAGTCCCCAGCTAGCTGCTCAATACAGGACTCCAAATTCAGCATTCAGAGATTTTTGGCTGCTGCAGCAATTTCGCTATTGTGCTTCTAATTGTTTCATTCCAGAGGGGATATGTAACGTGTCAAAAGATGAAAATATTAATAGAGACTATCATGTATCATTCTCTACAAGTAGCTTCTTTTTGCAAAGGACAAAGCTATGAACTGATAAACTGAGGGTTAGGATTAAATCAGCCATTTCTATGGAGATAACTTCAGAGAAATATAGCTCTTCCTAGTGCTGATCAACTGCTGATCCTACTCTAACTTGTAATGAAAGGATTAGATGACAAGTGTCACCAGCATTATTTCTGATGCTAAGAGATTGCTAATAAAGTGATAGAAGTCTGCTCTGAATATTGCATGAGGAAGGTTATCTATAGCATAAGTTGAGCAGGGAACTTGCTTTTTTGTACCCTGACAACATAATTACAAATGCTTCTTGCTCCTTACACGTGTCAGCTCTCTGCTTCTGCTGTTAGTTTATGAAGTAGTGTAGTGTGCTATACAAATCTGTCATGGTCCTTCTTGACCTAGAAAAGTCTGAGACTGGATGATTCAAACTCATGTAAAATCAATGTGTTTTCTCCCCAAGGGATATTGCCAGACGTTGGGTGCTGCTCAAAAAAATAGATAAAGCGGGGATTAGCTTTTCCTAAAGGAGCTAGCAAAAGAATTATTTGAAATAAAAGCACAGTAGTGGGTAGCAGGAAACTTATTATCTATTTCAGCCCCTACCATGAAAATTCTTGTTGCCTCAGTTTACCCAGTTCTGTTCAACAAATGCCTCATAGAGGAGTTGCTTAGCTAGTACAGTTGAGTAGTTGAGAAGATTGTCATAGATCCTTGACAGAAGATACAATACAACTCTAAAGTATTATTTTTGTGGTTTTTCTCACAGCTTTATGAATATTACATAAAATGTTTTATTAGTTCTGTTTGATAGAAATAAGAAATAATTCACAGCTGGTAACAGCTTTTATGAGTATGCTTGTTTTAGTTGGGGTAGAGTTAATTTTATTCATAGTAGCTAGTATGGGGCTTAGTTGGGGTTTCTGCTGAAAATGTTATTGGTAACAAAATGTTGTGCTAGCCATTGCTGAGCAGTGCTTGTACAGAGTCAAGGCCTTTTCTGCTTCCCACTCCAGCCCCTCAGTGAGGTGACTGGGAGTGCACAAGAAGCTGGGAGGGGACACAGCTGGGACAGCTGACCCCAGCTGACCCAAGGGACATTCCATACCCTGTGGCATCATGCTCAGCATATACAGCTGCGAGGAAGAAGAAGGAAGGGGAGATGTTCAGAATGATGACATTTGTCTTCCCAAGTCACCATTACCTGAGGTGGAGCCCTGATTTCCTGGAGATGGCTGAGCACCTGCCGACCAATGGGAAGGGGTGAATCAATTCTTTGTTTTGCCTTGCTTGCGTGAACAGGTAAAATGTCTTCATCTCAACCCGTGAATTTTGTCACTTTTACTCTTCTGATTCTCTCCCCCACTCCACTGAAAGGGACTGAGTGAACGGCTATGTGGTACTTTGTTACAGGCTGGGATTAAATAATGATAACAAGAAGTCTTGCTAGCTTGCCATTTTTTTTTAAAATATATTTTGAGGTTTTTTCTCTACTTTTATCATTTATTTGATTTGATCCATTCTAGTCTCTGCACTTGAATTTCCTCCATGATTAATTCTATAATATTAAAAATGTGATGAAATGCAAACTTTATAGAATTGACGGATAATTATGTTTCTTATGTTCATCACCGAAATGAATGGTGAAAAAAACACTATGGCCTGATCAAAACCATTAAATAATTTAAAATGAGGACTTCAGAGTCAGGTTAGAAGAATTATATTGAAAATAATGGTTATCTTGTTTTATAAGCTTTCTGATGTGTCCTATCTTTTGCAGGGCTTTTCTCTTGAAGAATGTTAAGCACATATTTGTAGTTAATTTGCTGATACTATGTGCATGAGCTATTACTTTTCCTTTACTTCAAATTGTGCAGTTCATTCTTTTCATTCCTAAAAGGATAAAGGCTGGGATTTTCCAAAGAAGCTTAGAAAATTTACGTCTAAATTTTAAAAGGTGCCTGAAGATTCAGATGGATGCCAAAGGGGATTTTTCAGAAGCGTTCAGCTTTGTATTAGAAGAAATAGAAGTGGGTATTGAAATTCTTGAAAATCATACTGGGTTTGTATCAATAGCCTTAATTCCTACAGGTATTAAAATTTCCTTCTTTGGCTAGGTCTATTTTAGTAAGTAGTGCAACACAGTAGGAGCAGATTTGTAGAGTAAAATGATGCTGAGAAGCTGACATTCACATTATTCAGTTCTGAGGTATTTGTCTTCAGAAGAGCACTAGTCCTGTCCCATAGACTAAATTCAAATTAGCAGATGAAGCACATTAAATATGTCCCAGAATCCTAGAAAAATTTTTTGGAAAAAATGCTTGGAAGTCCTCTAGTCCAACATGCAGCTCAGTGAATCTACTGATTACTGAGTCCTGCACTCCTTTTCCAGTGAAGAGTACTTTAGAAGTCCAGCCTGAACCTCCCAAGCTGCAGCTTCTGTTATTTTTGGCTGCATCTTGTGCTATTGTTTACCTCTACCAAGATAATGTTGGCTCTCTGTTTTGTTTCTTGTCCAAGCTGTGAGCATTATTTTAGAAGCACATGAAGCAGGGTTGCAGCCTTTCCTATGCAGATTTTCTCTATATATACTGCTTTCTAGGTTACCTCTGGATGTGGACCCCTAGTTCAAAGCTTTCCTTGTTAGGCCACCGTGTCTGTCTCCTAGAGAACTATGAAGAAAGAAAACAAAGACTTACTGATGACTCAGGTATGCATCCAGTTGTTTTTCTGCCACATATATCTATTCATGTCTCAGTCTTTCCACTTGTCCAAAACAATAAAAGAGAACCCCATTTTGAGTTCTGTCCATGTTTTCTTTACACCATTATTCCTAGCAGCATGGTACAGTAGACTACCCTTGATAAGCCTCCAGGATTTCCCATTCGTCAGGGATGTCCTGCGTTGTCTGTGAGTTCTTGACATTTTGATTGCCTCCGAAGCAATACAGCTTAAGCCTGTCGGAAATCTTATTGACTGAAAGTTCTGGTTGAAAAATGTTAATTGAAAAAACAAATGAATAAACTCAGAATGGATATTCTACATGGAAGTTATTGAAGTGTGATATATTCTTGGGCATAGCTTTTGCTTTGAACCTCCTGTAGTCAGGAGCAGAGAATTCAGTGGATATGTCTAAACTGCCTGCACAATTCTGGTCCCTTGATTGTCCATCAAAATTATGTTCTGCTTTTATTCCCTGGCATCTTTCAAAAGCATTCCCCATTCAGTCAATCTAGATTGACCCCATGAGGTCTCTTACAGTCTTCTGTAGGAACACACTGGAAGGTCCACTGAGTTTCCAGCTTCACTCCTCATATTTTACTATTGGTATAGAGCTGTAAAGAAAAGTAAAAATACAGTTACTTGTAATCTGCAGACTGAGGTGTTATTTCCAAACTGATGTTTATTTACTGTGACAGTAGACCAGATACGTAACTTCCCTCTACCCCTCTACCCCTATATCTCCCATATAGAGAAAATAAAAACGAAATGTATAATTCATGACTGTCCATATAGGGATGCTATAGCAGTTACATACTGCTGTAGATACCTTAAATGTCAGTTTTGTCATGCAAAGTATAGCAAGTCAATTAGAATCGCCTTAAGCTTCTACTTTATTATTATGGTTATCAGATAGTGGGTGCACAATCTGGTTATGGTGAAGTAAGATCTAATTTTCCAGGCTGTCAGCTTACTGCTTGGGTACATTACCTTATACTATGGTGAAGTAAAATTTGTCCTTTCCATGGATTAGTTGCCTTTTTCAAGTTCCTCTCTGAGTTTGCCCCACAAAATCTTGTTTGAGTGTTCATTGCCTCAAAGAAATATATCAGTTGGAAAAAGTGCTTTCCTCTTGTGGAAGCTTTGCTGTTTTTTCCCCCATCAAGCTTTACTTTTGTTTTTATATGGTTTTGTCCTTAATTAGGCTCTTAATTACTTTCTCTGAAACCACAGTAAGTCTCATTGCTTTGTAATTCCCCTGATCTCCTGTGACTTCTTATTTTAAATATCGATGGTGTTTTATGTGAACAGATTGTTATCCTCAAAAATAATTGCTGCTGTAAAGCCTGTATTTTGCATCCTTTTCTATATCAACACTGCTTCAAACTTTATTTCATTCAAAGTTTTCGAAGTTAAGTCCTGGAAACTGTTTTTCTGGTTTTGTGCTATGTTCCCTGTAGTTCTCTGCTTACTTAAAAAAAAAAAAAAAGATACTTCTTCCATTAGCACTGTTCCATTTCTGGTCACCACTGGTATAAAGGAAACAATAAGTTCTCCCACAAAGAAACTGGGGAGAAATAGGCGAGTGGGTCAGCAGCATCAGCCAACCTGGGGAAGGCAGAACCTCTGGTATGCCTTTTCACAGGATGGAAGGGTGTGTACAAGGCTGTGTGCAGGAGAGTATCTGATGCTTTAAGGGTATCTGGTCAAGGACCTTTCCAATGCCAAAGGATAATTGGAAAAGGAGGAAGCAATAAACAAGAACACAGAAGGACACAAAGCTGATGAACAAATGATAAGGGAGGCAGTGATGGGAACCAAAGCTGATCAATCACACTAATTGATGGGGACCTATGAGAGTGTCAGAATGTTTATTCCAGGGAGGTAATCTAGAGATCTGATCAGGGACCTTGTCTGTTGGGAATCCAAAAGAAAAATGAGGAAGCCAGAAACCAAAATGTACCAAGACACAGCCCTGATAAAGCAAACTTGGAGACAGTGACAAAACACAGACCTCAACACTCACACTAATTGTGGGCTATCAAGGAACCACAGATGCCACTTCCAGGAAGATCAACCTGGACTTTGCAGCAGATAAAATTGAAAACCAGGGGGACTCTGGATCAGGAGGTTGCCAAGGATGAATAGATAAGTACAAACCCGTAGGGAACCTGCAGGGGAAGGAGACTGGTTGCTTGTAGAACGGGGCAGGTCATTGTCTGACCAAGCCCTGTGCCTGATCTCTGCAGTATGTCCTATCTTCTTATGTCTTATTAAATCTTTTCTCAACTGTCTCTCAGTGTACACTCACTCTCTGTCTGTGTGTGTTGCAAGGACTAAGTGCCAGTCGCTGGTCAGACCTGTATGTGTGTCAGTGGGTTCTGTGCTAGCTACTGGAGTCAGGCCAGGGCTGAGGGTGCCTGTGCTGGCAGCTACTGAAGCCAGTGGGGCTCTGTGCCATCTCTGTGCCACTCTGCTGGAGTGAGTGAGGATCTTCCAGCCACTCGGACAGGAACGCTGTGTGTTCCCAGCTACTGGGGAGAAGGGCGCAGTGGTGTGAGAGAGGAAAGTGAGGGACTGGTGGCTGAAGTGGGACTGTGGGTCACAGCCTGTTTGCCAGGTGCCAGCTGCTGCTCAATCTTCTCCAACCAGGTGTGTGTGAGGGGTGGGGGTTTTGTTAGCAAACCTCAAGGTGGTCTGGACAGTGAGGAGGGGGCCTCGAGGCTGGGCTGGGGCATTAGATGGGCAGAAGATCTGTGCTGGTACATCCGCAGAGACTTGAAAATGTGAAGTGCATGAGGGATGAATTTGTGAGCGTGTGTGTTTGCTAGTGAGCATCAAGCTGGAGTAGCTGGCAAGTAGAGGGAGTGGGTGCTGGATGGACAGAGTGCTACACGAGTACCCGAGGGAACAGAGAATATGAGTGTGCTTGTGAATCTAGAGATTGCCATGCCTGCACTACTGACCTCCTGTCTCTACCAGCTGAAGAGGAGGGCTGGCTGGCTGGCTGGCTGGCTTATATTTTATGAGCTCTGTGTGTAGGTGCTGTTGAAGGCAGCACCTTGTCTGTGGCAGCTTGTGTCCTGTCCTGTCAGTGTCCTCTGTGTCTGTGTGTGTGTCTCTGGGACACGTGCAGCTTTGCTACTAGTAGAAGCTGAGTCAGGAAAACAGCAACCATGTCCCTCAAGCTAGGCAGAGACCAAGGGTCCCCAGGCACTGGGCTGGGCTCCAGCAGTTGTGCAAGAGGGTCCTGGGCTGGAGCTGCTGGGGAAGGTGGCAGCAAATCTAACACCACTTAGTAGAATCATATTTTCAGATACTGCATGATCCCTTATAAATCCCTTTTAAAGTGCTGTGGGCTAATTACAGATAGTAGAATGACCTCCCATAGGAATACACATTCAGAGCCTCTGCCTCTCCTCTCATTAAGTTGTGATGTACCTGTTGGTCTGCACTGGGCAAGCACCCAATAATCTACAATTACTATTGATCAGAAGATGTGTAATAACAGCCTGTCTCTACTGCCTACTCCTTTATGCACTCTCAAGTGCCCGAGCCACTGTTGTGCTTTGTCCTTGTGAGTGGGAGCACAGGGTAGAGGCCTTGTCAGGCACAGAGTATAGGAATGGGTTAGTGCAATGTGATAAAAATGTGGGGAAGAAGATGCGGGAACAGGGGCTGGGGAGGTGAGAAGGGAGGAATATATCACTTTATGATGTGATAGAGTGTGTGACTGGAGGATGTAAAGGATAATGCATCTAGGTGGCAGTTTGCAGTTAGTGGAGCAGGGAGCTGGGGGCAGCCAGCTGAATATGGAAGCTTCTTGCAGGATCAAAGCCTGACTACTGCCTAAAATAGCTCCAAATAAAAGCTGTGTCAAAAGCCGTGTTATATATGTTTTTAGGACACTTATTAGGTGCTTTCCAAATCTTACCCTTATGAACAAATACTTTTCAGCGTGTAACTGCAAATGTTCAATGTACATGTTTTCCAGGCAGAATGTCAAAATGTGAGGTTTGGAAATTCAGATGTAAAGTAAATGGTCCTGTCTCTCATCCTGATGGTTGGAAACTGATCTGTTACTGGGACTATGGAAAAATGCAAGACTGTAAAAGTGTGTAGGGAGGTTCTCTGCCTGTCTAACTTATTCACTGATTTGAATGATGTTTTGGCAGCTGATGCCTGTTGATGATCCAGAGGTATCCCTTTTTATATGTTTGTATGAACTAATGGGCCATGTCTGTCATCTGAGTCAAGGTAGGCTTGTAGTTCTCTGGTTTACAATGTCTGATTTTTGCTCTGCATTTCCCTTTTGAGTGATCACTTATTTAATGTGTGAACTTTTTATAGTTGGTTTCTGTAAGAAGAAAAAATGCAAATGTGTTTGAAGGGCTTATAGATCATTCTAGCTATCTATATGATACAAAATTAATAATTCCTAACAATTTATTCAGTGATGCATTGGAAATTACTATGTAATGCCATCTGGTTCAGGAAACTTTAGAAAAAAAAGAATCTGAATGAAGTTGAGGATTGAAGAAAATGCCGGTAGCTCTCCTGTTTTATTTTGGTTTCCTGTAATTTTATACAATAACATGTCTGATCTTTTTATAAATATCTGTAGTGCAAAAAAAAAAAATCCCATATATGTATCCTGGTAACTGAACTAAGGCTAGAAATTTTTTCTAAATCCCATTTCAGAGCACAACACTGATTTTATTTTAGATATTTTTTTAAGGTTGCTTTTGTGAATTATTTGTCCATAAAGGAGAAGTATAGAACAATACATCTTCTCCTCTTTATGGATTCTACAGATGTGACACTATACATGGACCTTGTTCAAATGTTCCTATTGCAGCAGGAAAAAGTAATCCAAACCACTAGAAATACATAAGAGATTGCCTTGGCAGTCGTAGCTGATTTTTTACTGTTTATTTTTTTTTATCAGATGAGCACTTTTTTCCAGGTTTTAAATCCCCTAGATGGCACTACAGAATGCAGTATTTAAATGTTTTATACATTGCTAATAAATAGATGGTGTTAAGTAATTTTTCTCTTGAAAAATAAACATCTATGTTTTTTAACAAAATGAAATAAAAGGCAAAGATTTTGTTTGACACATTCATGGTATTTTGTGCATGTCCTGACGTACAAGAAATGGAACAGTATGCTAGACATGTGCCAGATCACATATAACCCTTTCTGCTCATGTGGTCCAGATGGTGGCTGTCACTTTCAAATCCAGACTTGGGCCTCCAGGTCTGAACTGTAAAATAAGTGTGTTCAATCTAAAGGGATTAAAAATCAGGAAAGAAAACAAGGGTTGCTGTTTTGTGTTAGAAACGTACTTGGCAATTGAACATACTAAAATTGTCTGTTGCAAAGAGTTGTTGTTTGAGACAACGTAAGAGATTTTAATATTTTAATTGCTATTTAAATTTCATGCTTTAGTTGCAGGTACCTTGCATGCTGGACCTCATGGGAATCCTGATAGTTTGTACTACCCCTGAGCATTTCTTTCGCAGTTGGTATGTCATTGTCTGCAGATCACTGCAGTAAATACTTTACTGTACTGCTGAAAAGAGAGAAAAACATTGCCATCTGCAACTACAGCTTGCAAATTACAGCTTGCAATCGTCTGCTATTAAATAAAGACACTTTAACAATATTTTGGGTTTTAAATTAGCAATTTACATCACAAGATGCTGAAAATACTAGTCTTTTAATACAGCAATTTTTGTTTCTTTTTAACCAGGCTTCAACATGTATTGAATTAAAAAAAAAAAAGAAAGTAACACAAACCAGTGTTTACTTAAACAATAGCCACTGACAGTGAGACACACAGATGGAAACCCAATCACTTGTATCTCAGTGGGAGGTTTCATTTGAGGACGTTGATGGGGACATGATTGGACAGGAACACTCTAATTTACATCTATCCTGATGTCTTTTTCATGGCTCTGCTGTGCCAAACTAGGTCTCTGAGAAACTGGTCACATACAGGGAGAAGAAAGAAAAGACTTTAGTCTGAATGAGAGGAAAAAGCAGAGCTTCAAGTACTGCAGGTTATCTTGCAATAGTCTGCTATTTTGTGGACATAAGTAATGGCAGAACCATGCTTTTGCATTTTTTTTTAAGAATGGTAAAGAGGACAGCAGAGGAGCTATAGGGCATATTTGATGTGTGGTGCATATTGCCCTATAGGAAGAAACAGAATCGCATAATGTCCTGCCAGGAAGTGGCCCAAAATGTCCTTTTTTAGTGTCACTTCATTTACAATGATAGAATGAAAGACTGAAGAGAAGTTGTCCATTATAATGAGTGCAGAGCTCATTCTTTCATCCAGGGAATCTTAGTGTCAGCAAAATATATGGTGAGATTCCTGACAGAAAAAGCCCTAGATGTAATGGAAAATGCCAGCAAAGAATTCTATGAGGTAAGCATAGTTTTCTGTTAAATTCTACCAGAGGGTCCACAAAGGCCTATAAAAGTGCTTTCCAGTTATAATTCTTACAGAATTTTTCCTCCCAGGGCTAATCTTGTAATTGCTAATCAGCGAAAGCTACAAGTGCTTTCTTTATCTTTGAGTACACACAAAGATGTTTTACTTCTAGTCTGCCTGGGCTTTTGGGGAAAGCAAATTCTTTATTATTGATGAGAAGGTAAATCTACTGGGGCAGGTGGGGAATAGCATAACATTCCTTGTGAAGTACAGCCAGAGCCCGCTTGGGCATTTGGTAACACGCTGATTGTTGTATGGGGTCCTTTTCTTACACATACTTTTGGGATGCTCTTAAACTGCATATTCATTTTCTCAGCCAGCTTTTCCAATAGAAATCTGTACAGTCTTTTGGTCAGGAGGTAGGAATCCTTGTTTCTCCTCCATATGATCCCTAACCTTTTTTTCTGATGTTGAACAGGTCTCTTAGGTTTTGTTGGAACTGATCTGTGGGTGTGGGCTGTGGCACTTAAGAAGGTCCTGATCTCTCAGTTCCCCTGATTTGCAGGCAATGGTCAGTGGCAGAAGCACCCAGGGTAGCCAGATATATGTGAGAGTGAGAATAGAGGGCTTGTGGTGCATATCCACGTCTCCCAGTTGGGTAGATGTGCCTCCTCTATTTCTTCTTTTTTGTTTTGTTTTCTCTATATATCTTATCTCATCCTGTCTATTTTAGGATCCTGGAATCCATTTTAAGACTGTTCTAGCCAGCACCATATAATTTGAGTCCTCTGCAATACTCTCTACATGAAGTCAGCAGCAGTAGTGATATCTCTAGTAGAAACTTTAGTAGCTGCCACTTACAGACTTACTGTAGTAGTCCCTGATACATGTCACTTATCCTGCAAACTCTTAGGATCAGGTTTATATCTCACCACTTGCCAATATAAAGCTTAGCATAATCTCAACTGGTCTGTGTAGAGACAGTTGTGATACTTTTCAAAATGCATCTTTTGTTATTGGAAATGTAAATTATTATCATTATTTAGGTCATTTCTTCTTAATCCTTTTTATTTTTTCTCTGATAAAAGGAACTGTCTCACAACAGTAGGGTATACAAATTTTCACAGTAAGAGAAGAAAAGAAGGAAAAAGTCTTTTAATAAAAATTTAATCTTACTGAAATGTCGGCAGTTATACTCAAAGCACATACCAGCCTCAGAATATTGTTATTTGTCAAAAGTTTTATGAAGTGCAATTCCTTCATTGTATATCATTCTCTTGGTGCCTGCTGAATAGCTAAGAAATTTCAGTCATGATTCTAGCAAAATAATGGTAAGACCTGCTTAGATTCTTATGGTGATTTGCCAGCAAAAACTACTAGTACAATTACTAACTTGCTTTTTAGACTGTTTAGTCTGATTAGTCATCTCTCTGACACTCATTATCACTCCACATTATTATTTTACTTAAGAACTGATGCCATACATTCTGTTTAAATGTCAGATTGGTCTGCTTTTAGTCTTGTGATTCCTGTTCAGATGATTTCTGTATCTAACTCAACTGCTGCTTCAGCTCTGGTTTTCTGCTTCAGAAACCAAAGCCAGAGGACACTGTTCATGGCCTTTTATTAGGTGCTATTTATAGTGCCTTTTGGTGGTAAGGATTGGTGGACAATTTTTATCTCTCTGCTGATTATGAAGTTTTATTTCATTTTCAAAGGTTTAAAAGACTTTGGGTTTTTTATGATTGACCATACATCCTGTCACTAAAGTGTAACTGAACTCACTATAATTTCTTATAACAAAATGCACAAATATTCCTCTTATGTGCATGGGGCTTTAAAAGATTGAGAGATACTATTAATCTACTACTAATATTTGGAACAAGAATATAGGTACTTATACATTTGTTAATGAATGGTCAGTCTTTTCTGAACCACTGATTCTGTATGAGAACTATGGATATGTTGCTTAAACTGTGGAATAGCTATAATTTTTATATATGCTTGTTAGGAGGCTGTGTTTAATCCTGAAGACTTCATACAGTTCTTGGCTTGAATTAAATATATCCTTTTCTTTTCCAAGAAGAAAAGGCCATTTTCCCTGTTTTATTAGTAATGTAATAATTATCTGTGGACTGTGGAAAAAAAAGGGAATAAAATGTGAATGTTTACATTTGCGCACATATAATTCTTATTACACAGCTTTTGATATGAATCCCTTGAGCTGGATGAAGGCCAGTTTATTTCCTAACCTATCACAGAACAGCTGGAGGCCACGTGTAACTGCAGACTTGCCAAATCCAACAATTTTGGCTCATGGGAATTTGGATCAGAGAGACGGTGGCAGTCCAAGACTTCTTCATAGAGAAGCATAATTTAGACATGGTTCCTGTAATCCTGTCAAAGACAGTCTGCAGATAGCCTGAAAAAGAAAAAAAAGAAAGGAGAATTTTCAAGAGATTAAGAAGGTCAATAAAAAGGCATACTGTATTCTGGAAAAGGACAGATTTTTATTTTGAGTTTTGTGATGGAGCAAAGATTTTGCTCAAGCTAAGCTTAAAACTAGTGGGCATAAAACTGGATGTTCTCATCCCTGGTGACTCAGAACCAAAGCAACACATGATTCTTCTCTAAAAATTCTCATGTTGTTTGTTAGTTTGAATGTGTCTGGACAGGCAGTAATAAGATGAAGTGTGTGCAGTCTGTTCCGTGCAAACTTTCCGAATGTGACCTTTATAAGAGTATGCTACAGTTTAGAGTGTAGTAGAAAAGGTAATTTTTTGAATAGTTGTTGACAGACTTCGCTTTGGGAGTTCAGATTCTTGGCAAACTTCAGTGTGTTGATACCACTGTTATAGACACTTCAGAAATAATAATAATACATCTAGATTACTCAGATACTGGCCCAAAGGGCTGGGTGTTATTGCCAAATTCTAAAGTGAGAATAGGGCTGTACAGATTCCCTATGCAGCTTGTGTTTAATTTTACAGGAGACATTGTTTTAATTTTTCTAATGATCCCCAATATAGAAATTATATTCTAATCAGTGCAAGAGTCCAAGAAATTTTGTGTACATGCCAGCAAAAGAATCTTCTAAATATGACATAGTATAAATACCTACTGGAGCTTGATTAGAAACACATTGCAGAGAGGTTTATGCTAAGTTTTTGCTATAGTACTGATACCCTCTGAGAAACAGGCAGTACTTCCAACAACCTGTCTTTGCTTGGAGGTAATCTTCTCATAGAAATTTCTGGTTTTACCTATCTTCTTCCTTAGAGTCAGGCAGTCAGCTGCCTGGATAGCTGCAGGCCTGCAGCACACACCCAGGCTCCTATTTTTTCCATGATGCTACATACTGAGAGCTAATTTTCATCTAAGAGCAGGAACATTCATGCATTTGGAGCACTCTCCAGGGCCATGGTGGCCACAGCTGCAAGGTTGGCAAGACCACTGCAGCTCCAGAGGCTCCAACTTCTTCTAGAGCACAAATGGCCAGTACCAAGAGCTTGATTTTAGCCCCTTTGAAACAGTGCTGCTCTCTTCTTGATATACTGGCTTATGTAATGGAATGATCACCTGGGGAGTGGGGAGTGGGTCCAGGTCCATGGATCCATGGATCATTCCCTGTTGGAAGATAAACCCTGTACTTCCCATTTTTTTGCTGCAAACTACGTGGTGCTAAGGAATTTTTCCCTGCTGAACCCAGGCTACTGTGTGAAAATAAATTGGTATCTCTGTGATAGGAAACACTGGGGGAGAAGAGCTTGAATCTGTTGTCTAGAACTGAGAAAATCCATCTGGGATGAGGTAGACTTGAGATACTGTCCTTGACTGCAGATGTTTATTCTTTTTAAACTAAATGGTTGTTGAATGAGAAACAGAAGCAGTATTACTGCCATCACCACAGTTTAAGTGTGTTCCTTCCTCTCCCGTTCGCATACTTGCAAAATGACCTCAGACAGGGAAGTGCAGTCCTGAGCTCTCAACCTTACTCTGTGGAGGAAATATTTTGTGCCATCGGAAGGGCCATCTGAAGCTTCCTTCAAGCTTCCTTCACAAGATCTTCCTGTTGCTGTGTGCTGTGAGTTACCCATCTCAGCCTTTGTGGCCCCAGATTCAGAAGTCACCCCTTGTGTCCACTACTGAGTTCCTCAATGCAACTGCTTTGCAGAGCCACTTTTTCTGCTGCTCTGGTTTGAGCACCTTCAATGCAGTGTGGGATACATGAGACCTGGATATGTAACACCTATTTAGTGACTTCAGTAACGCTTCTCCTTAACAGTATCCTGGAGATAACCTTTGTTAGCCCAGGAAAGGAGGAAAAACGTACATATCCCTTAAGTACAGCTATTATGCTGGTATGCAGCTTGCATCTAAGTGCTGTGAGGTGTTAGCCAAAGATCTCCAACTACTTCAGAAACCAAGAGCAACAAAACTGTGATAACTTAATATTCAACACAGGATACTTAGATTGGTTGCAAAGCTCCTTTAGAGCAGACTTGAAGTGCTTCTTCAGAGTATCACATAGTGCCATATAGATCCACTTTTAATAGGAAATTTAAAAAAAAAAATCCACTCCTGCACATTTCATGTTTGGCAATTAGCTTTTCTTTGCTATTACCTGAACTGCTGCTAAGGCAGATGGCACTGTCTAGTTCCTGTCATCAACTGATGAACTTCAGCTGTCTCTAAAAGGTGCTATTTAAGGAGAGCTTCTGCAGGAAAAGAAAATATGACCCTGTTGTGCAAGTGATAAAAATCAGTGTATTGGCTAATTGTCAGACAGACTAGTGATCATATAGTGATGATGGGCACCTGTGAATTACTGGAATTTAGTTACTGAATATAACCATTTCTCTTCTCTTCCTAGAGAGAGCAAAATAAATATGCTGGTATGTGTTTTTGTTCAGAACTCAAATGGCCTTGTCTACTATCAGGCCTTAATTTAATGGCACTTGTTCCTTGTCCAGAATTAGTCCCATACTGATTTTGTGAATAGATTTTTATTTTTTCCAGAAGATGTTTTATTTCCTCTTCCTTTCAAATCAAAAGACATTATAAAAAAATTATCCAGCTACACCTTTGGGACTGACAGGGTCCCAAGGTGGAAATTAAGGTCGTGAATTACCTCCTCCTCTCATTCTGATGCTAGAATTGGTAACTCTAATGCAGTGGAAAGAGACTTCTTGAAGATGAACTGCTTGGCTTTTCTGTCAGAAATAGAGAAGTGATTTACAAACTATAGAACATGCATGAAACCCTGAGACTACCAGTCTGCAGATTATTACTTGATTTTTTTGCTTCAGTGAACAATTCTAATCCTGTATGTTGAGTTTTACTTCATAATAGTGTCTTATTACCCAAAGATAATACATTTTGCAGACAGTCGTACTGCCTACACATCAGTATGCTGAATAAGAGAGAAATACTCCAAGGCTGTCACTGTCAATGCTCAATAAGAGATAAGATCTCTCAGAACACTTTGCATCATGGAAAGAAATAGTTTTTAAGGCTATGTAATGAAAGTCTGGATACTTGCACACCATAGACTGAATTCTTTAGAGTCAGAAATAATTTGAAGACGTTTCTCATCTGCATTACATTTGCAGTAGTTACAGCCAGAGGTCTCAGTCCTAATGTACTAGGCATTACAGGAAAAGTAGTGAATAAAGACTTTTTTTTCTGAAGGACTTTTACTCCTGAGCTAGAAAACACTTCCTAAGAGGCTGGAAAATGTTGAGTGTGTTCACGGTAAGTACTTCATGTAACAGAAGTTTTTTCCTCCTGCTGCTTAAGGACCGCAAGAATGGAGTCAAAGTCCTTTTCTATATATTTAAAGAATCTCAAAAAAACTATTATTTTGTTTGAAAATGTTTTAATCTACATCTGTCTCAAAAAATACCAGAGGAACGTAGCTTTGACCAACATGTTTAGCTGCTAAACATTTAGTTAGTACCATTTATTAAAGCCGTATGATTTATTAATATATTTAGTATTCTTTCCCTTGAGCAGCACAGCTCAGGCATCATTATAAAGTTTTGTGTGAAACACAAATATATGATGTGGTACTGAATAGACCTTTTACCTAAAAAATGTTTTATCACCTCTCTATCATTTTATATTTCCATAGTGGCTTAGCTTTATGTGGGATGAGACCTAGTTGCCCCTGAAGAGGTCTTGAATGCAGTGTGCTCTGCATCCTGCTTGACTGCCATCCACAAATCTGAAACGCAGACTCGAGTGCAAGCAGTATGCATAGCAGCATACAGACTTACCTGGCACACTTTCATGATTTAGAAGGCATGTGCAGGCTGTGCTTACAGGTTTGCTTTCCATTTAGGCTGAGTGTCTGGTCTTGAAGATAATTCTTATACAATTTCTGCCCCGAAGAGCAATTTAGATCAGAGGCAGCAGATTATTTCAGTTATTCAGGAGAAGAAAACTTTAAATTTTTTAAAACTTAAATAATAAAACTGAACACAAGGGGGAAATTCCATTCTTATTTCATTTAAAGCCTTTGGAGAAGGATAGTTTTAATATTAAGAGACAAATTTCCTCTTCTAGAAGAATAGACATGACTTCAGGTGCAGAAACTAAGCTTAAGTAGTGGCAGGTGAATTATCCTGAGGCTGCTGTTGGGCATAGTTGCTTGTCAGACTAGAAGACTCATTGTGTCTGGGAGATAAAGATATTTGAGAAGAGATTTCTAGAGCTGTGTCCACTAGATTTCAAAATTTTCAAGCAAAGTTCACCCAAATCAATATTATCTATTTAGATTCCAATTCGCCTTTCAAAAATTCCTTAGAATTGATGTTGCAAGAAACAAAATTGATCGCTTCATGAGTTCTTCTTGCCTGGCCTTCAGACCATGACCCCAAACTTCCAAACTGGCTAAAATATCTAATTTTCCATCAGCAGAGACAGAAGAACCTTGTTTCTGGTCCTGCAGGTGGTTTATGTCAGAAAAAAGGATATTGGGTAATTATGATTCTAGAATTAACCACAACAGTGCCTTAAACCAGAATTTGGAAAATCATGAGCTGACAACTTTCTTCTTCTATTATGCCAAATATTTCAGATAATTAATTTTATCTTGACTAGGACACAGGTGCTTTACATGGATATCTGGCCTTTGATTTTTAGTGGGATCCTTGATAAAGCATTTATTTTCTGTTGTCTCACTTCTTCAGTGGGAAAAATTATAGTTACTTACAGGGATACTGTAAAGGTCAATGGTATGAATTGTTTGGACTATGATCTCCGGCACATGATGTGACTCCTGGGGTGTCCTGCACAGGGCCAGGAATTGGACTTGATGATCCTGATGGGTGCCTTCCAACTCGGTGTGTTCTGTGATTCTGTGATTATAAGGCAGTAATGAGAGGGACTGTACAGTTAGTTGGACAATAAATTATGACTTTGGTTAGAATTCCTGTTTACTACAGTCCCTTCAGTCAGTAGAATAGGAAAAATATGTTCAAATTTTTTCCAAGAAAGTGCTAAGTTTAGAGAAGTGTTTGCTATAGCAGCTTTTCAAAGCTAATGAGAAATACCTATGTAAGGGGGATTTTAATAAGCATTCTCCTGCTGAGTTCTACATTTTTGATTAATTTAAAATAAGTCATCCAGTTTTAATGTATCAAAAGACAGCTACATTCCAGCACTGCTGTTGGATTTTTGCATAGAATCATGATTTTTATTTAGGTACTTGTACTTAAATCTCAAGGTCATAATACTTCTATTTAAGAGTCCATTTACATTTTCTGTACTGTTCTTTTCTACATCACAAAGGCTTGTGGTTTGCATCAAATCTGAAAACAGTAGCAGACTAGAGAAATGGCTAAAATTCTCTAAGTAAAAGCTTTAATTAAAAGCTATATTAACTAGCTTAAAATAAGATAAATATTTCTTTCAGTAGTGATATATAAAAATGTTTCATCTTTCTTATGTCAAGCTTTGATAGAATGTAAAATCAAGATTTTTTCCAAACAGCTGATAAGGCATAATCTACTCCTTTTCATAAGAAACAAATCTGTGTAGTTATAAGTCCCTAAGAGCCAGAGAGGTATGGATAAGTTAACAGACTTTGGAGGCTTTATAAAATATATCGTGGGCTGTTTGATTATAATTAGAGAGACTACTTTACTTCTATCAGTACGTTGTTTTGTTGACAGAATGTAAAGCGTGTAAAGGACTTTTACATGTAAACCTTTCAAAATTGGCTGCTTCACAAGCAGAATAATCTTTTGGATAAAACCAACATTTAAGCTCCTGTTATGCGGCTATTTCACTCCCTTGGAGAAGATAGCAGGGTAGGTTGAATTATCTGGTAGACAATTGTCTGAATGACAGCTACAGTGTTGGTGCTCAGTGATGAATTCCTGAAGGCTCATAGACATTTTAGAGTGAGCGAGAATATTTCTCAAGGTATAAATTTAAAAAAAGTTCTGCAATTAAAAAAAACCCCCTACAGCAGTATGAAGAAAACATTGCTTAATTCTATATTCCTTGAGCTAAATGCCTGCTCTGGAATCATCCTATTTCCTCGGTAAAAGCTAATCATACAGTAGCAACTAAATTGCATGTGTCCCTTTACTTACTTTGTAGAACACATAGGCAATTATGGGAACTAAGAAAGGTTATATTGGCCATCAGTCATTCTAATTTTATACTTTATTCACCCTGTGGTGCCTTATAATTGTTTCTTAAATGACCTTATTATGTTTGTGCAGCATGGAAAATAGCTTACTTCACCTGCTTAAAAATTATTCAGATTCCATGTGTTTCTATTAAGTCATTTTTATATGCAGACTGCTTAAATTACTTATTATAAACTGTACATCTGTGGGTTGCCTACACTAATTGGTAAGCCAAATTACCTAACCAATTGGTTTTTCTGGCAGTGATGCCACAGAATTTATTTATACCTGTGCCCTGACTTTGCCTCTGGTGGGCCTGCACTCACTGTAGTGCCTCAGGCATTTTGATGCGTCTTGGAGCCTTAGGAAAAAGGAAGCAGTGCAGACCCCATGAATCTGGTTTCAGTTTCTGCCTGCATATTCCTTATCACAGACCTTCCATTCTGCTCTTGCTTGCTCAGGATAAAAGCTTATTTCATGTCCATATCCGACAGGGCGAGCTGAATTCTGCTTAGTTAAAAAATCCTGTGGTGGCAATGGGACTTTTTTGACTCTGAAGTATATAACCTATATTTCAACGCTCTTTAGCTGAGTAGATGGTATCCAGTAACATCAATATAATGTGCTTTAAATATTTTTCCGGTGTTACTCCAGTAGCTGAGAAAGATTGATTCTGTGAAATGGCAGTGGATTCCATGTCAAGAACTGAGAGTCTGAAGTCACCTAAGCAGAGTACTTTATCTCCTAAGCATCCTCCCCAGCCTTTCTGACACCACCAGTTAGTAGGCTAAACCATTCTTTTGTGGGAATGATAAGCCGGAAACCACTGATCATGTTATGCTCTGTAACTCAATTAATGAATGTACAACCAAGTACAGTATCTTCAAGTCATATCTACCAGGAGTAGGGAATGCTCATCAGTTTCCTAAGTCAATTGATAGATGTAGGATGGCTTTTTTTTTTTTTTTTTTTTTTTTTTTGTTAGGAAGGATTTATTTCCTGGAGGATAATTCCATATCTCTTTTGTGACTGAGAGCTTGAGGCTTCCTGCTGTTAATTTTCGAGTTAATCTTAACCTCTAGTAACAGAGAATATATTGCTTCTGGGATGCCTGTTCAGGAAAGCAACCTTTGCCTTCTCTCTCTCCCCAGGAATGGAAGGTTGTAACAGCAAGGAGAAAATAATCTTTCTTGTTATTGTACCACGTTTACCACTTGGAACATTAGCTCTAATTCAGCTTGGTGTGTATGACAGCTGCAATCACTGGTAGTCTATCACTGGAACAATAGATCTTGAAACTGAAACATGCTTGTAGATTCCAGCATGGAATCTTTATTGAATCTGTCCTGCTATGCAGAAGGGGATGCAGGGTTAAAAGTGCTGGAATCAGTGGCCTAGCACTGTCAATTCTCAGCTGTAAGGCAGAAAAGATGCATTTGGCTTCTATACTTTTCCCTATATTTTCTCAGTGTCTTTACAATGCAGAAAAACATAGGGGGATACGAAAAGAAGAACCAGAACCCAGGAAAAGTTTGCAAAAAATCCAATTCAGGGTTTGCATTCTTTAAAAATGAGAGACACAGGAGGGAGGGGGAGAGGAAAAGCAAAGGAAAAGCAAAGCAAAGAAAAAGAGAAAAAGGAGTAACTTCCCTTACATGTTGCTTTTCTGCTTAATAAAAAACATTGATAACATTATGGATTTTTCTTAGCCAGGGTTAAGACTGCTTGATATTTTACAGAAAAGACACTGGGTTCTGGTGTAAACTCTACACCCAGAAAACTCTTAACTTTCAGACAGATATACCAGATACATGTAACCACAGAAATAGACATTTATGACCAATAGGTATTTATGACCACAGACAAAATAAGATTTTACATGCAAATTTTTTTTTTCTCCTTTCAGTGTTTATGATTTTTTTAACATAATGGATTTCTGAATGGATGCTACTCCCAAGCACTTTACTTTCTAAGACATTATGATAACTGGGCTGGGACTCCAAATTTCACCAGCAGAACTGAGCATCTGAAAATCAAACACAAGGATCCTCGGTCCTTCCAGGACAATGTTCTTTTCTAAAAGTGGTCTTGTTTTACTTTGAAATTGAATTGCTATATAATTATTATAAAATTATAGATATAAAGTTACAATAATATAGAATCATATATAATAAGATATATTTTCATATAATAAGATATCAAATAATATAACACATTTTTAACACTATCCCTATAAATATGGCAGATATCTTACTGTTGATGACAGGTGTCAGTAAACTAATGTATAATATTTTAAATGTTGCAATGTTTTTAATGCAGACTTTTTATTTCGGATCACAAAATGTACTTTGAGTTAAACAAGAACACAGAAAGCAGAAGCTTTTCCCATAAGAAAGAAAACTTAAAAAAAGAGATGAAAAACCAAAAACTTACTTTCAAAAAGGCGTAATATATTTTCTGAACAATATACAGTACCTTATCTTAATTGAATAGCTTTATCCTGCAACCGTTTATGGAATAGAAGAGCACAGAATGAAGTAAAAACCTCACACATAATCAGTTTTCTTGGTCTAATTTGCAATGCTTAGCAAATTAGATTCTGCAAGAAACAGTCAACCTTTGCCCTTTGCAGACTATTTATTATTTTCATTTTGAGATGAAAATACAGTAATTTCTTACTCTTTTGTTCAAACTTTTGAACAGTGATCTGTTTAGCATAGACCCAGAATAATACCAAAAAAAATAGAAAGAAAAGAAAAATAAAAACAGGTATAGATTTTGTTTTCTCAGAAGCCAGAAAATAGAGTGAAGCCGTACTACAAACAACAACTCAGAAGAAAATACAGGAGTGTTTAATCTGTTGAGAATCTGACAAACAGTGAGTGAATACTCAAAGACAACAAAGAACATAGTTTCCAGTCTTTTCTGTCAAAAAAAAAAAAAAAGCCAGGATTTTCCTGGTGTCACATAAGAAGACGTGGGGGCTTTGGTTACAGCCCTGCCCATGAGACATTGGACCAACCGTGCTTAAGCTATAAGAAGACTTTTGCTCGTCAGTCTGAAAGACGGTGACTTTGTCCACAGTGTGGACAGGTTCTTCCCTGCAGCTTTGCTCTGGGGTTCCTCCACAGTGTTACTCCCCCTGCTCATACGGTTGTTCAGCCTTCCCTACAAATTCAGCATGAATAATATTTATTATTCAGCATGGTATTAAAATCCCACCCACACATTCCTTCCTATCCCTTTCTTTCTCCAGTCATTTTAATACTTTGGCAAAACTAAAATTTTCCCTTGCAATCTAAACCAGACAATAAAACATTCAAATTATTTGCAATCACTGTTTTTGACTATTTATTAGTCTAGGATTCTGTTAAAAAAATCACAAATTCAATAGCTTGTGAGAAGCTGCTCACACATTCCCAAAGTATGTTGCAGAGGCCAAAACAATTTTTAAGAGCCCGAAAATCATCTAGCTCTCCCCCAAACTTACTGTCTTTTTATCCTGTGCCTTATTTTTATTTTCCCTTTTGTCCAGTTGCTAGTGCATTTTCCAAGCGACAGAGTTTCTAATATTTCTCTTAGAGGAGTAACAAGGTGAATAATTCCCCAGTCCAAATGATTTTCCCTCCTGATATTTAGCAAAATAATCAAAACAAACGCCCTTCTTAATTTTATCTCATTATTCTTCCGGGAGCTATATTCCCTTTTTGTCACTTGGAATAGTGCCTCTCCTTCTGCAATGCTTTCCCATGAAAAATTTGTAGGTTATTATTGCTCTCCTTAGTTGTTGCTTAGCTAAGTGATATACGTTTGACAGACTGTAATTGCATGAGCCCCTGGGAAGCGAGACTGCCAAGCTGCACACAGCTCTATTTGGGATACATATTACAAGATGTGTCAAATGCAGCCAGATATAGTGCATAGACAAGAGAAGAAAACCTCAAAATCTGGCTAAAAGAAAAGAGAAGGAGGGATTTTATTTTTTATGCCAGTTATAAAAATCTCAGTTATTTTCTGAAGGTCACATACACATATGCACCAGTCTGGATTCACAAGCACTTGTATGTTCACTGGTCCCCCAAGTACTGGCCTGGTACTGGTACTTGTCCAGCTGCCACTCCTGCCCAGACCCTGTGCCCTCTGACACTCCCCACAGGTCCCTCACTCATGGGCTGGTCCTGTGGGAGTTTTGCTAGTGACCCCACATACCCCACACACATGATTTGGGGGAGATGCAGACACGTGCCCCTGCCCAGCAGCTGGCACCAGGCACACAGGCAGTGTTCCATGGTCTCATTCCAGCTGCCAGTCCCTCACACTCATTCCAGTCTCATTCCAGTCCCTCACACTCCTCACTCATGCCTGCCTCACTTGCCAGTAGCTGTTTCTGGGGGCACACACCATTCCTACTGAAGTGGCTGGGTCCAAGACCCCTGCTCATACCAGTAGGTGGCACAGAGACCCCACTGGCTCCAGTCAGTGACACCACAGATCAGGCAGGGTTGTCCACACACCCTTGTCCAAATTCCCTCTCTTGTTACCTCAGAAGTGGCACCTTAGTCCTTGCAGCACTCACATAAACACGGAAATGTCCTGAGTAACCATGTTTCCCCTCTTCTTGTCAGTTAAAATCACAGGCTGATCCTTTCCAGAATTATGCCTGGAGTTTCTTAATGGTCCAGCAATTATTACCTGGAGACTTTCGGTCTTTGCCATTGTCTTTATTATCTATCCTTTGTCTACCTTGTTTGTCTTTCTTGTTCACCCTTCCCCCTTCACTTATTATCTCCTTTTACATTGAAAAGGTCATTGATCAGATATCCTTGTATGTTCTTGCCTTCCACCCTTGCAGAAGTCAATACAGTGAATCCCAGAAAACGAAAAAAAGCCATAGAAAGTGAGAGAACCACAAGGGGGGTGAAGTGAGAGACAAAGAAATATTTGAAGAGAAGGGGAAATGGTATTTTTAAAGCAGTATTTAATAACACTTTCAGGTACTCAAATATAACAAAAAGATGAAAACCAGCCTGCTCATCAAATAGACTAAAGAAATGAAAGCTGAAATTCTTGAAGCACATGTGCTTTTAAGTATTATATTTGGGGTTATTCTTATTTGCATATTAATGTTATAGTAATTAGAAAGTTATCCTTATTAGACTTTACATTCTGATTTTATTTCCAGAAGCCCCAGAGGTAAAAAGATTTCATCTGACCAAATGTCATGATCTACAGCTCAGCTATTCATCCTGAGCTTCCTCTCTGTCAGTGGGGAGAAGTAGGCACTTCTTGGGTGCAGTGTATCTCATTCTAAAATAGACTTCTAAAATAGATCAGAGGAACCAAGCTTTAAAATTGCCTAATTCTCTTCATTGACTATGAAGTCAGCCTAGGGAGCTAAGATGTAGGTGCCTACATTCTACTCAGATTAAATTAGGTGAGATGAATCCCACCCTTCATTTATTTTTCAGAGAATATAACTTGAGATTGTCATATAATGATATGAATATGAGAGATGGGGCTTCAAGAAAAGTATTAAATATGACAAGAATGATGATAAGATTGTGAGAACTGTTAATAGCACTTATGGACAGAAGTGACCTGAAGTTGCCAGGGTCATACACATATAATTGTGTGCTGTTAAAAAAAAAAAAACAACTTCTTAGGAGAGTGCAACAAAACGTTACATCAGATCTAGAGAAACGCGTTCTTTGCTCTCTCTTCTGATTACTTCTCCATTGCTGCTTCAAAGTCCAACTGAAAAATCTGTAGTGCAAAGAAGTAATTCAAAGAACTAGTAGGAAAAAAGAAATGAGAGACAAGAATGAGAGAATAAAGAGAGGACAATGAAAGCAGAACAAGGGAAACAAGTGTCTTGTCATTCACTGGGTGGTATTTTCTGCCTACATGCAAACCAGATTTCTGGTGACTAATACAGTAGACTGTTCCTAGCTTGCTGAAGTTGTCACTTGACCGCTTCATTGTCTTTTATGTTTTGCTTTCTCCTGTCCAGTATTTTTTCTCTCTTCCATTTTCTTCCTGTCTATAACTCCTGTGTGCTTTCTAACACCATAATATTTAAAGGCTCTGTCACCCTGTCTGCCTTTTCTGCCAATTGCTTTTTTTTTTTGCCTCACTTCAACTAAGCTCATTGAGTTACTTTGGAAAGAGCTCAGCCTCCTATTCATACCTCTGGAGGCAGAGCAACAAAACTGGGAGCTGCAGAGAGAGGTGTCCAGCAGCAGCAAGGGAAGTCTGGCACAATGGACATGTACAAAACCCTGTATCATTGAAATGAGTAAGGAACAGGGCAGAGAAGAAGCAAAGCAACTCTTTTGTGATTGCACAGAAACAATGAGCAGCGTGCCAGATAGAACAATGAGCTGGAAAAAGAGAGTACTGGCTGGAGGTTAGCTCAGTTAATTATCAGAATTGAAAATAAGATGAACAGCCAAAGTGTGGAAAAGGGGAAGCTACAGTGTCTCATACACCTGCTTTTCTTAATCCAATCTCATTTGGAAACAAAAATGCTCTCTTTTCAGTCCAATACATACCAACAAGTAGGAGCAGGAGACTGATTTGATGACTGAAACTAAATTTGGGGGCAATGATTCTCACACAGCTGACATGAGAGTAGCTCTTTTCTTCAGATGCTGATTTTCTATGTCATGGTGATGTCCCATGGTGCCCATGAAGTCTGGCTCCCCACTGTACAATCCTTTCATAAACAGAGAAGAAGAAACAGTCTCAGTGCCAAAGAGCTTGCTTTAAGCAAGTCTACTGAGGGAGATATTTTTTCCATAATGAGCACGTGTGTCTTTGTGCTGCTCAGATTTGTGTTACATTACTAAATCATTTTCTCAGTCTCCTACTTTCTCTTAGGTAACAGCATGGATTTTGGAAAGGAGCTTTGCCCTTCAAAGTTATGCTGCATCTTAAGTGTAGCCAGATCTCCCTTAAGTGTGAGGAGCTTAGGGACGAGTGTTTGTATATTGAAGCATAATGAATTCCAGTTGGGAGACCAGAGACAGAGGATAATGGTGGAGACCAAAAAGCTTCAGTGCCATCCTGCTTCATGGCAACAAGCTGCAGTAATGGGAGACTGGGATGCTGGTGAGCAGAACTGGCGAGGTGCAAACTAACAGGGACTATTCAAAATTAATGAGACATATTGGGGTAGAACCTGGTCAGAGGAGAGAGTATGATGAAGGAAAAGAATGAGTGGTTCTAAAAAGAAGGAATTAAAGATAGAAACAGAGAAATATTGTTGGCAATTGGAAATCCATTTGGAACAGGTTTATTAAGAAGAAAGTGACTGGGAACTTCTCATACTTTTTAGATTCTCAGGAGGGATGGAGGGATATGTGCAGCTTATTTTTTTTCTGTATGAGAGAATAATTTGATACCTGAGTTTATGTTTTTATCTTCCTTCTCAAATCAACACTAACTACTTATGGAAACTGAAAAAAAAAAAGACAAATGTGTGGAATTTTACATTTCTGGAGATATGAGGCTCTAGAGGTTGTTAGCATATATTCTGAGGTATACAGAGATTTCTGAAGGCTACTGGAGCGAATTCCTGATCATATTTTTCTTCAAAATTCTCATGAAAAGCTTTTCATTACCACTGTCAAGAGGAAAATAAATAGTCTGAAGATGTGGCAAGTCTTACGCTATTTGGAATCATAACAGTTGCTACTTTATATAAAAACATGAAAATATGTGTAATATAGTAAAATAACTAAATTTAAAATGTAGAAATATAAGGTTATATCTGGTATCTGTTATAAACAATTTACTGAATAACTCCCATGATTATTTTAAAACTTCTCTATGAGTCTGAGATTCACCCACCGAATTGAGTTAAATTTCACTGTTCTGAAATACACATTAAAAAAGCAGTAGGACTTAGGTTCAGGAGAAAAAAATCTTGATGATGATTTTTTGGAAGCAACTGATTGTCTTCAGTATATAACTCCATACATAAGTTTTCATACAGAAGTTTTGAATTAAAACCCACAAGAAAACCAAGCAGGTGAGAGTTTCAAACTGATAAATTGCTGACACTAGGAACATTTCCTTTATAAGGGAAAAACAAGGAAAACCTCCTCATGCATTCATTGTGTGTAATACAGGCTCAATCTGACTCCTTTCATGCTGTTGCACTCAATCAAATGCTGTAAATCCATGGAGTAATTGCTATAGAACAAATACTGTTGCAGTTAGCCTGTATATTTCTTAGCAAGAGCTATACTGATTTACTGTACAGGGGAAAAAAAAAAAAAAACAACCAAAACAACACTCAAGAGTTTGTGGCTTTACTCTGCCACAAAGCCCCTGAAAGGTCCCCTGTGAAATTTCTCAGTCCATTGTATAATATATTCCTTATTCCCTGAGTAAAAGTGAATTGAAGTTATCCTGAATGATAAGGCATCACTCCTGCCTCCTCTTTTCTCTTCCTTTCTCCTCCTTGCCCCAATTGCTGTCTCATATATAGAACTCTAATTCTAGCCCACAAATTAGATTTTCTTTTGACTAAGATGCCCAGAATTCTTGCTTGTACATTACAGCCGAATCTGAGTACCTCTTGCAAATCCAGGCATTTTTGTATTGAGTCTTTTGCAGTATCACATCTCTGTCTGTACAAAAGCAGACCCAAGTTCCCTGGAAGTCAGTCAGAGGTTTTTCTTTTCTGCAGTGTTTTTCAAGCTTATTAAACACCTGAGTCCAAAAAGGTACCCATCTGTAGATTACTGCCTTACTCATAGCACGGATACAGTAGTCTTTTGCTAACCCAGGCTCCTCTTTTTCTGTTTATATTTGCAGGCACTGTCTTTTCCCATCATTGGAGGGCTAAGTTTCTTTCGATAAGGCATGCACGTCTGCACTTTTTGATAATCTGTAACACTAGGCAGTGAGGCAGGCATTAATAATTCCTTGGTCTGTGAGCTCCCTATTGGTGAGGTGGGAGGGGTACCCTTTTTATAACCCCTAGCAAATGCAGCATGTGGGGATGTTTGTTGTATCTATCATAAAAGAGAGTGATTTGAAGGCTACCTCTGTCATAGCTATCAAATCACTCACAATCTACTTCAATTATCACAGCAATGCACAGCTGAGGGTTACTTTATCTTGCAGTGAAGAAAATGGGTACAGAGGACCAACAGAAATGAATAATCATGATTTTCACAAATGCAAAGCATAGAGCAGAATAGAAAATGATAATTTCTGACTCACTTTATATTCAACATATATTTATTTATATATAAACAGAAGAGATGAGTTCTAAAGCAGTGCAGGCAGATATTTTTCTAACATTACCTTCCCCCCTCCTGCAAATTATCAAGACACAGATTAAAGGTGATCCAGTACTCACTAGCTCATTCCTCTTTGCATTTGAATATAAAATCAGTTTTTTTGGTTTTTCCTCTAGGTGCTGACAGATGCAGAAGAAAGACATCTTGTCCCTATTCTTGCACCCTTCACCATTGCCTTCTATTGTATCTTCAGAGAATTCAAGATCTGGATAACTGAAAGATATGATGCAGAGTTGGGAGCAAGAGGCCATCTTAACTGGCAGGTGCAATTTCCCTTTTTGTAAAAATAAGCTCATTAAGCTATAGCAATCTTCTCTGTGATGTACTGTAGCTGCTAAATATTTACTTAGGAGTAAGGGAGACTGGGGAAATTGTATAAAGATCCAGGGTGGAGGGTACTAAATTTGTGGAGAACACTTCTAGCACAGGATGAGCCACAAATTCTTGAAGGTTGGAAATGGTATTTTTGAGAATTATAATTAAGGTATGCTGTCTCTGTTCTTGGACTTATCTCTAGTCATGCATATCACTTACTCTGAAAGGCAGGAGACTGAACAAGGTGTAGGAGGAAAATGCTGAGGTTTTTTTGCACAGCTTTTCTTATGAAGCACAAATCCTTTATACCCACAGAGATGGTTCTCAGGACCTTACAGCTGTGAGTGGTGTAACTGCCCTACCAGCAAGGAAAATGAGTTAATTGTATCAACGAAGGCAAAGTCTATTAACACAGATCCCAGTACATGGGTACTTGAGATGTGACAGTAGAATTTTGGTGGAAATGAAGCTTTGGTCTGTATTGGTTTACATAACAATGTACCAAACTACGATGTAACCAGTCTAGATTCAAACCCAGAGAGGTGGTTCCACCTCTGGCTCCAGTACCTCCATCTTTAAAGAACTCTGTATGGGTTGCCTGACACCTGAAAGGATTCAGACTGGAGAGAAAACAAATGTTTAAGAATGCTCATGCAAATCCATTGTCTCTAGTGGGATCTGATTGTTGTGTACCTAGGAACCTGTGTCATGTACAGGAGAGAGGAGCCCATCCCAGCTGTGTTTTCACTGCATTACGTACATGAAGACAAAGCACTGAATATGAGCTTGCTGCACTTGAAGCAAACTCACTTCTGTACAAAGCATGTCAGGCTAGTCAGATTTAACCTTTCATTGACATTCACCCTAGGATTCTCTCTTTTCATTATACTGCTGTATGTGCAACTAACTGGATTACTCGTGTCCTTCTGGCAAGAATAGATTATTCTTCTTCTGTATGTGCATGATTCACATAACTCAGCACAGGAACAAAGGATCTATGATTGCTAAGATGCAGAGGCACTGGTTCATCCTGACTCCTGGCAACCTGCTAAAATATATATTCTTCACCAGTCAGTACATCACTGCTACTATGGAGAAAAGCAGGTTGAATTCCTGTAAGAGGAAAAAGAGAAGACAGTTCTGTGGAAAATACTGTACATCTTAAAATAGCAAACAGTCCTCCTGGAATTTTTGTTTTTAGGAGAGCCCTGGCTGGAATATGTATAGAGTATAATCCAAGTGTTTGTTACCAATCCCAGAGGACAGAGGTAGGCTTATATGGCAGAACAAGGTATACACCTTATCTTTTTCTTTTCCATTTTTGAGAGTTGTCATGTATTCAGGTTTCTGTCTGGATTAGAGAAATTGAGTTACTTCATTGCTAACCTCTACTATAATAGTTATATACTTAAACATTGATACAACAATTATTATTAGGAGAGGCTGCTTATTTCTTCCATCAGATCTACTGCATCTGGTATAATTTTGCACTACATGAAAAGATCAAAATATTTAGTCTCTCCAAAGACAGTGTTACAGTCATACATAAGCACATCTAGGGAGAATGTGAAATCTGGGCTGCCCTTTGGATGTTGCCTACATTTTTATATTGGTCTGTCTGATTATTTTTCATTATTTTAAACTACAGAAAATAGGAAAACAAAATCTTTTCTGTGATCAAAGCTTTTAAACTAAAAAAAAAGAAAGCAAAAATACTGAAAGTAGTGGAATTTCTGAGTATATAAAGTTTTTTAAACTGATTATATAGCTACTGTTGAAAAAGAATTAAAATGAAAACGTCAACAGTATGTGTTTTTTCTAAATGCTTGGGCTCTCAACAGGTGTCAGTTTGATTTTATCAATTTCTGTAATATAGTGGTAAAGCAATGTGAAGAATCAAGGTTTATTCCAAATAGCACTGTGTTGAATTCTACAATTAGAAAGTAAGATTATGTTATACTAGAGAAACATGTATTTTCAGAATATATAATTGCAGATATATTCAAATTGTTCTCTAAAATAGAGCTGGATATAGAGCCCCAAATCACATTATGACCTGAAGTTACCTTGAAAGTAAAGAAATTATCCATCCTTTTCAGCTATAAAAAATTTCTGTATTCAGTGCACCTGCACTTCCCTTTCTCTCTTTTAGACATTTGAATCATGAATGAACAACAAGTAGTATTATTTATACCAGGAGAATAATTAGTAATGCGCCTTCCCACTAATTCTAGATTACTATTTTTTACTCTTTTCAGTCCCCCATTTCTACCGTTCTGTTTGATGTCTGGAAACTTTCACGAGATTAAATTACAAACACATTTAATTGCTTTTTCTGTAATCAGAGAGTTATTTCTGCAGAAAAAACTTAGGGAATATTAAGTGAATATTTGCTTTTTGACAACATGCAAACTTTGTTGTTCAGTTCTCTTTATGTTCATAAACAATTAAGTGAGATTCTATACCAGTAAGCTTAAACCCAGATATTGGCAAACAGTAAATATGTATATGATCTAGAAACAGAAAAAAAAATTGCTTGCTGTTCATTGAGCAAAAGCTTTTTCTTTGAGGAGCAGGATTCGTAGTATGTGTGTGCTGACATCCATCCCAGTTTACTATGCAGTGCTGTGTGCAAAAGCCTTCTTTGTGCCCTCAGGTTATTGTGTTTCAGTAATAGAAGAATTGTTCCTTGGGTGTGCTGTATTGATGTTTGCAAAATGTTTTGAGTTTCTCTGAGATGGAAGCTGCTATGCCAGTATAAAGTCCAGACAATTAATGGACAATTAGACTTCAAACCTGGATTTACCAGAAGAATCTAAGACTGAATCCTGCTTGATGAAGTCTCCATTAATCTTGTGCTAACAGAGATACATATGCCCTCCAGTGTCTTGATTCATTAACGTGATTTCCATAATGACATACCTGGAATGAAAAAGTTCACCTTTCTACTCAGTAAATGAGTTGGAACAAATGTAGAGAGCATTGACCTTACAGAGAGGCTTCTGGGTGATTAAATTGTTGAAACCATGTCAGTAAGTGCATTAACCACTATAGAAACTTCCCTGTGGTGCTAATGAAGGAGAGAGGATAAAGATCTCTGTAAACCAATTGTCCATGTGTTTCCATCTGGCTAAGACAGAAAGAAAAAATTAAAAGGAGTTTAATCACAAGTCCTCCCTCTTTTTCCCCCACTCTGCTGCTGTTGAACAAAACTAAAAAACAGTGCCAAGATTGTGAATCAAAAGGCTTTTCAGCCGCACACAAACACTCAGATATACTTAATTCATCTTCTGCATTGATTTTTCACAGACCTGATCAGTGGAAATTCCAAGGTGTTATGGTGAAGGGAACTATATAAAAGCTTGGCAGATAGATAGGACCAGTAGTTTTCAAGTCTTTGAAAAAACTTTACCTTTCAACACATCTGTGCCAAATATCTTCCTGTAGATTTAGTAAAGGACAGAGGACTTTCAGGGGGAGTTAAAGAACATAGAAAGCAGAACAGCTTTTCACTGGCACTTTTAATACATTATCTTTCCTAAGCTTAGCTTCCTGTTTGCAGATCTACAGTTCTCTGCATAATTCAGTGCCCAGCAAGAAATTCTGCATGCCTGTGCACAGAATATTAAATTACACTCTAATACAAAAGGGAATCTGTCCCAGTGCACATGAAGACTGGGGTGTTTTCTATGCTGTGCTGCTCTTTCTCAGCTTATAAGCCTACAAAAATCATACAAAGACATGGCAATAGCAAATTCACAGGTTCAGTCTTTTAAAAGCTCACAATGGATATAACAAAATGTTCATGAAAGAGTTCTAACAGAGGTTTTCCAAAATCGATTTTTCTTATTCTCTCTGACCACATCTCAGTCAGAACGATACCCTTGTGACCTACAAAATGTCTGAGAGAATAAAAATGCAGCAGCAGCCGAGCAAAGAGCAGAACTTTCCAAGTCAGGAAAAAAGGCAAAAAAGCAGGAGAAACAGGACAAAGCATCTGACTTAATCATATTCTACAATGTAACTTTGCCATGGCTGAAAAGTTTAAGTCTTCCTAATGCTAACATTTCTTTTCTGCCACATAACTTGCACCCTGCCAAATAATTAATCTTCTAGAAAATATATGCTTATATGAGACATACTTGCATGATGTAATTCATATGGTCCAAGTCTATTGGCTACACCATGAAAAGCAGAACTAATGAGTCTTTTTTTCTTATAATTTGTATCTTTTGTCTCTAACCTTTTCCAGCTGAGTTCTCTTTCATGTCATCCATGACATCCCTTACCAGCAAGAGACAGCAGTGCTATACCTAGACTGGAACTATCTCTGCGCCGATCAGCCAGCAAGGGTGCACTTGCTGACTTGCTAGAAAGCTGCTGCCAAATGGAGTGTACACAGGCTGAAATCTGTTTGTCTTTCTCTCAGCAGGACAGCAATTTATGCCCTACCCTTCCCTCTAACTGCTGATTTTCACAATACTTGAAGGAACATAATTATCTTCAATCATATATAGTTGAATACAGACACTAGGGTTCAAATATTATGAAGGGCAGGGAAAGTACAGGCGTATCTAGACAGAGTTAAATGTGAAAGACCTCATTTTTTATATTTGTACTACTCAATTTATGTCCTTTAAGAAAACCAGAAAAAATAAAAACCAACATGAAACCACCCTGTAACTACTGGCAGAGGATAATAGTTTATAAAGCAACATTGGAAATGCAAATGATAGATTTCTACTCTGAAAAAGTGTTTTTATCAGGGAAAAAAAAAAGAAAGATTTGTATTTACCCATTTACTGAAGTTGTTCCTATTTGAAGATTTGCTTCTTGGCTATTGGCAGGGTGATTTCCTTTAATTTCTCAAGGCTGCTTTACAGAGGGGATGATTAAATTGTAGATATTGGATACAGGTGTTTCAGGAGCACACTTAAAGACTTTCTGATTCCTAACCTGCATTGCTTCAAAAAAGCACCACTGGATGCTTTAGGATTAGCCTTTTTATTGGAACAGGAAAATCCTGAATTATTTTGTCCCAAATCAGTAGCTGATCCAATTTTACTGCAGAACTCCAAAACAGTTATTCCAGTACCACATGGCCTGGATAAGTTGTTTGCTATGGGGCACTACAAGAAAGTTGTGATTGTGACTGAGAACAACAAGCTCTTAAATGTGCTTTCTTACTAAGCCCCTTGTACAAAAAGATGCCTCTGCAGGAGATGTTAAGGTGGTATTAATTTAAACCAAATAATTTCAGCATTCTGCACAGGTAAAATAAAAGGAAATTTCCCTATGTGTTTTGATTAATCCTCTTTTACTAGACTTTATGTTGCTGGGTAACTCCTGAAGTCTTTGCTTGTTCTGAACTGTTGTTCATCTAATGGTACCTGCCCTCATTCACTAGTCATGTGATCATCAAAACAATTTTGCAGAAGAAACCCCATGGTGGTTAATAAACCTGGTAAATAATGCTCAAGTGGCCTGAAGGAAAGGGAAATAAACAGGTAAAAGATCAACATCTTCTGCATTTGGCCCTATAATCACAGTGTTCCATCAAGCGAGAAATTAATCATCATGGCCAAACCAGTACAAATCTGTTCATTTCATATTTCTTTCACTTACCATTGACAAACAGTAATATTTAGGAGTGTGCATCTTAGTATGACCATTCCTAGCTATAGGCTAAGAATTATCTTTTGCATAAAACCTCCACATGATTTCTGGTTCAGAAGGTACATAGATGAAGCCCATAAAAATGCTGCTTCAAGCATAAGTGTCTGCTTTAGTAGTAAGCATCAGTGCAAATGAAAACTGCAGATAGACAGCTGGGAATAACAGCACAAAAATCACATGCTGTGTAGTTGTCCTCCACTTTGTGTCTCTGGTTGGTTCATGTCAGTTATGCTGTGCAAGCCAGGAAATCACATACAAAGAGAAACAAAAAAGGGCATTTTTGTTGGCACCTAAACGATCTGTATTGCACAATTATGCACAAGTGAGGTGAAGCAATTAATTGCATTCTCTCCCAGTGCCTGTAGACCTACAGCAATATGTTTCACATGAAGTAGTCAAGATAGAATCAATACAACTTATGTTTTCTATGTATGTGGTTGAAAATATATTGTTTACTTTAGTGGTACTTTTGGAAGGGGAAAACTTTATTCAGGAAAAACAGCTGTACCCACTGTGCCTCAGAACACTGTCTGCCTTAATCAGGTACAGGGTTTTAGTAGGGAAGGAGGATCTGCTGAGAGCATGATATCATGGGAGATGCCAAGTTCTAAGGTTCTGGGAGGCCTCTCTACAGTTTTAGACAGTACCTTCTGTCTGTCTGAATTACATGAGGAATAATTCCTTCAAAATACTTAATAATGGAAAGATTTAAAAATATGTCTGTCCATGCTCTAGGGCTGCTAGGTGTATGCTGAGCCTTTCTAAGATGCACCCAATGAGAGTATGTAATTAAATGCCAGCAAACTTGCCTAAGGGCAATAAAATCCAGCCATCATCTTTTCAATGTTTTCAAGTGCGTTGTGTGATTGAAGTGAACTGTCTTTCTTGTGTGGAGGGAGACTTGTGTGTTTATGACTTGTGTGAAATCTAGTCAATCTGATACTCATTACTAACAAATATTCATGTGTACAGCTAAAGCATCTATGGAATTGGAAAGGTGAAACAAAAGAGGCTCTCACTGTAAAGGTGGGACTGCCCAGTACAAAGGCAACTTCAGAGCATTTCTTAAATGGACGTTGTTGTGATGCTGCCTGGTAAGAGCGAATATGTCTGTCTGGAAGAGAAAAGGCAGAGAAGTGGAGAGAAAAGCATTTGAGAACACAGTGAGAGCAAACATTAGGATGTTTTGTAAACAAACAGAATGACACCTAGGAAATATTTAACTATTATCAGGTTCATCTCCTACCTGAAATGGCCCTTGGGCTAACACTTAGGTCAAAAAAAGGTCTTTTCCATACTGCTTGAAGTTTATTTGATTTCAGAGAGAATTCCATTATTGATCTTTTTACAAGTGATAAGCAGTTCATACATACCCGAATTTCTTCATGTATGACACATCTGTGACTGCATTAGACTATGAGTGGCTCAGAAGGGGAGAACTTGCACTGTTTGTGTTCTATGTCCAAAAGATCTGTGTTACAAGAAATTAGGTACTGTGGAGTTACACAACCAAAACATAAGAAACATAAAACTATGGTTGTGTGAGCAGCCTAAATTGCACTTGACAATAAGATCACCAACTCATCTACTCTACAGCTAAGAATATACAAGGGAAAATGAATTTTAATGAAAAATATTGAACAATTTAATCTACAAGGTATCTTTAACTTGTAAAATTGGAAAAGTGTTTTATAGAAGCATTGTTCTGAAGAAATTGCCTGAAAGAACTTTTCTCCTTTGGCTTCACTGATCCTTATCTGTATCTTAATTGTTTTGCTTTACATTGTAACATCTTTGTATTGTACAGAAGTTTGTGATATTTCTATTTAATTATTTCTAGTAATAGAATTCTTCACACTGCAAAACTCTTCTTTTGTAAATTTTGACTGAAATTATACAGGAAAGAGATTTTTTTTTAGAAAATTCAGACTTATATGGAAGGGATGTCTAAAAATTATAAGCTGTTCAGCAAGTTGCTAAGCATTTGGTCCTGATCAATGTGTGATCATCTTTAATATGGTTAATATCTCAACAGTTGTCTTTTTTAACCTTACTTAAACAGTAAAAGTTTAATTCCAGAATGTGCAAGCTTGGCAAAATAGGGCTGAATATGCAATCAGGCTGTTCTTATTGATCTTGTTGCAATCAGCTTCTGAAGTAAACAGATACCATTTAAATGGACAAGACTATTCCTCTCAGAGCAAGGAATGGAGAATGGGGAAAAGCTTGATCTGCTTCATGTGCTTCCTCTGTACCTCTGCCCAGCCTTTTAAGAGTCTTGTCCTGTCCCCAGTGACTATAGACTGCCATGGTCTTCAAAATCTTCCAGAAAGAAGAGAAGCAGCATGAGGTTTGGGCAATGCACCAAATGAAATGACTATTAGTGGAGCTAATAAAATGATATTTTTATTTTGACTTATCCTGTTGCAGCCATGGACAGAATGGAAGAGAGCGTGAATTGTGCCCAACATTGCTGCTGCCTGGAGATGAAGCCACTAGGTTGAATCAAGCATTATTTTCTTAATATATTGCCAATATTTCAACACTCTGAGACTGCATGTCTAATGATAGCTCTTGGGGATGTGACAGTGGTGCTGAAAATGGAAATTGGCTGCTGGATATTCACACTGGCATATAGATCAATGGACTATGGTCAAAGGTACTCTGTTTTTGTGAAGAGATTTCTTCTGTGTTTTCCCAAAACAAAGATATCTTCCATTCCTTTCTCTGATGAAGATTTTTGGGTGTTCTTGTTTTGTTTGTTCATTTACTTGTTTGTTTGCTTTCTTTCATTAGGAATGAAACTTAGTGTTTGTTAGTGGGCAAAAAAAAGACAACTAAAGGAAGATCAGGGAAGGTATTTAGTCATCCTGGAGATTATCAGTGAGTATTCGGGTCAGTGTGGTTTTGTAAATTTAAAAAGGATCCCCAGCTCCTTAGGGCCAAGCTCTTGTGACAAGCAGTACTTGACAGAATAACTTCATGCCAAAGAAACAATACAGGTACAGTTTATCCTGCTTTGAAGCAACAAAGTGAATTACAAAATTGGCCTCTTCAGCTTGAAGGTCCAGGGTTCCATCCCTATGTACTTGCATTCATTGAGCTATTCTTACCCCCTTACAAATAAATGGAAAAAGATCAGTGTTTAAGTGAGAGTTTAATTTTTTCAGGCTTGATCAGGAATTAAATTAGCCTTCTACATGTTTGAAATTTTTATTGTGTTTTTTCCTCTCCCCTCTAATGGCCATATAAAGAGATGTTGCAGTCTTCTACTGAGGTGCACACCTCAAAACCCCAAACCCACTTAATATCTTACAAGACTCTTTTTCCTTATTTCTATAAGATCCAAATCAATATTTACTGAAGTGACTGGAAAGTTCTTTGTTGATTTTAATGCATGTTGTATAAAGCTACTTAATAGTTTATTGTGAACTTTTCCACCTCGGTCACTGGTCAGTGCTCACTGTGTGGACTTGATGAGAATGAGGCAGCTGCAAGCATAGCAAGGTGCTCTTTTAGAAGTACTTGCATAGACTTGAAAGCACAGCATCTCATAAAACCTGCTCTAACCTGTGTTTAGGGACTTTTAGGCAGTGAAGAATATAATTTAATTCCCTTTGAGACTTCTTTAGGAAGAATTGGCAGCCCATCTTGTTTTGGGAAGATATTTGGCCTGACAGCATATTGACTTTATAGTCTTTCTTTCTCACTCACTTCCAGTGAGACACATTTACCGCTGAATGCTCAACTTAATGACAATCCTTAAGGCACCAGAATGAGGTCCCCAAAAAAGATGTTTTCATTTTGCAATAAAGTCATACTGTTTTTTTTGTTAAACATTTCCGTGAACATAAGCCAATTAGCCCTTTTCTCTAATTGAAACATGGTCAGGGAATGAATTTGTTAAAGAGAAATACCAAAATATTTCTTGTTTAACTTGAAAATACGATAACACAATATACTGCTGTATCTTGATAATGTACAAGGCAATAATCTGAATAGGTCAGAAAAATGTGTGCAAAATTGCATCTATCATGCTGAAAACCTTTCTGTATAAAACACATGGTGCCTTAGAGTCATTGAAGCAAATGTTATTTAAATTAGCTTAAATTCCACCACTCTGCCTTTTAGAATCAAGTTTAGTTAAATGTGCTCCATCTAAAAGACAGACTCATAAATGTGCAAAGGTCCTTTTTTTTCTGCATAGTATCACTTTTAAAAATTCAGCTTAAAGGTGGATACCTAAAATTGCTGCTTAACTCTATCTAGTCTTGCAGGTATTTAAATATTCACTAGGAAATCTTTCTGGACTGCAATATGTCTGCCTATGGCTTTATTAGAAGCTCTGAGCAGAAGAAAGAGTTGGGAGAGTCTTGCTTTGTGTACCAATTAGTCACATCAGAATTACAGAGTATCTCTGGAAAGGACCCATAAGGATCATTGGCTCAACTTCCTGCTCCTCCCAGGTCTTCCTAAGACTGAGCCATATAACTGAGAGCATCATCCAGACACTCAAACCTAGCAAGCCAAGGTTTGCTTTTCCTGGGTGCACCGTATGACTCCATAGCCACAGAGTGGTTCTGAGCAGGATGCAATAGCTTGCAAAATACAGACACAAAGAACATTCCTGTGCCCTGCTCGCCCACTGCCGCACAAAGCCTGATAGCCCACGGAGCTCTCCTGGGAATGTATTGTTAATATCTCAGGAGGGACACTTACAGCATTCCATGGGTTGGGAGACAGACAGTAACACATGCCACGTGCGTGAATCTTCTATGTCTACTGGGTCTGATAGCCTGTACATGCAAACAACCATGACCCATATACTACTTGATTATTTGTACTAAATGAGATTTTTCTTTTTTTGCTTCTGTTTATCTACTGCTATTTGAAAAGTGTTTCAGAAACTATCTCACCTGACAGCTAAGCACTTTTAATAATTCTTGTTCTGAGTATATTCCTTGGCCATTAATTTTTGTCTTTTTGTGACTTTGCATGTTAATTTAAACAGCCCTTCTGTCTCTAATATTAAACTTTGTTATGTGTTTACATAGAGCAAACATATCTCCTCTTGGCTTTTCTCCTAAGAGAGTCAGGAAGCCAAGTGTTCCTTTAGTCTTCCCTGTAAAACAGACTGTCCAAACCTGTGATCATACTGGTTGCTTCCCCATCTACTTGCTCCAGATGGAAAGTGATTGCTCTTGAACATGAATGACCAGAATTGTGAAGGAGTAATTAAAAGAAAATTTTGAAATTATTTTGTGTAAAAGCCATGAATACTTACCAAAAATATTTCACATACTACCTTTCTAAGACGACTTTGCCTTTCCACGTGGGCGCACTGTACAGTTGATTATTAGTCATGTCAAATGTATCTCCCCTCTTTCATTTGCATCTCAGAGATTTTCATGCGTTATGTAAATTCATATAATGCAAGTAATGTAAATTTCTACATGTAGAATGTTGCATTTTTGCATTACTTATTTGAACCATGATTCCTTTCCTAGCATTCTCAGGGTATGCCACTGAGATTCTTTCTCTGGGATCTACCTCAACAAAATTTCAGAAGTACAATTTCAAATAAGAAAATGTGAAACCTTCTTTAAACTATGCTGGATCCGATTTGTCTTTGTGCAATTCCTCTTCTGAGTTTTTATGAGTGAGTCCAGTTGAGTTAGGGAAGTATAGATTTGAATGAACACATGAAGTAGACTGAAATAATCAGATTTTGCATTTTTCCAGAACTAAATTTCTGAGAGTGTGTTGTTTTGAGTTTAGATATGATACTTAACTTAAATGATAATTTTGTTGATGTAGTATAGACTTAGCAAAAAATAAAGATCCTGAGACAACTATTTGTAACTTTTATCAAAAATACTTAATCTGTTTGAAGTAATTTAATGAAGGTCAGAAGCCTGATTAGGGTACTCTGAATTATATACAATATAGAGAATAGAGAGCTTGTGACATGAAATTTCTCTGTTTGCAATGATTTTGAGAAAGATGGTCTGGGTAGGAGGTTTTTAGAGAAAATGACTGACCTTGGTGCTTATGAAAGAACATGCAATTGGTTAATCAAACAGCAGTGTAAAAAACAAATTGCAATTAGAATTCTCTGAAACTATACCACAGAAAATTACATTATTTCAACAAGGTAACAGTGGTCTAAAGATAACACAGATTTGAAATCCTTTTCTGTCTTGGAATTTTAACATAGCTCTCAAGATTTCAAAATGCCAGGCGATTTTGAAATGCTTCTGTGGTCCCCAAAGCTGCCTAGAGTCCTTGGAACCCACCAAGCAGGTTCAGATGGAATCTAAGGGAAGCAGCTCCTTATTCTTCTCAGATACCAAGACTTCTTTTTTTTATGAGAAGTCTACCTATGTACATGCAGCAATACAATCAGGTAACATAGGATGAATTTGTTGTCTGGTCTTTTTCCTCTCTCTTGCTCTCAGAGCACAGGTTAATTCTCCTGCCAGTGTGTTTCTTCTGGCAGCCAGGAGGGCCAGCCATGTCCTGGGGTGCATCAGGCACAGCATCACCAGTCAGTCGAGGGAGGGGACTGTCCTGCTCTGCTGTGCACTGGGGCAGCCCCACCTTGAGTCCTGTGTGCAGTTTGGGGCACCACAATATAATTTTGTGTGAGACTCCCAAGCAGCGGAGAAGATGCCTCTGGAAATATGCTGCTGTTTGGGTAACATACAAGGAGAGCTCCGACTCCAGGAGTGCTGAATACCAGCACCCGCTGTGCAGCCTCGGCAGGAAGCAATGAGGCCAGACTTTCAATAACTTCATGGCAGGCAGAGTTAGGTAGAGCAACTAGAGCTTCATGAGTCAAGGAAATGCAGGTGTTTTCTGTGGGGAAGGTCACAACAGAGCTGGGAGGATAAGAAAGAGGAACAGAGACAATATAAGAAAACTCACGGCAAAATGATCCCTTCAATATATGTAAATAAAATCAGTTGAAGAAGATGATGGTTTAGAGTAAGTTCCTCAGAAATGTCCATGTCTAAATTTCTCAGAAAAAGGAGTAATATTATATAACCAATTAAAGAACAGGACCCCATTTTCTCTCATATATTTTCCCTGTTAACTGTGGTTTGGAGAATCAGGAAACAAATTTTGTTTGACTCAATATGTTTGGCACTCTGGGCCCATAAGCACATCAGAAAAAATAAAGATGGTGTGATTTCTAGAAGGTTCAATGAAACTGGTCTGGAAATATAATACTGAAAAGAAAAGATTCCATTTCTTAATGAAGCTTCATATACCGGCGAAGTATTTGCTTTAAAGTATTCCTTTTTCAACTTTAAGCTCTAACTTGTCCAGAAATTGTCATGTGGATGTATGTTTAGAAGAAGTCCTAAGTTTTGCTAAGAATGTGATATGTTCCTTCCTGAAGCACTTAAGTGCAGGTGTGAAATTATTCTGTGGGCTTTAAGGATGTATCCACCAAATCTTTCACATAACCAGTGTTCTGTTTTAGATAAGTTTGAAAAAGCTGTAAGTGTAGTTTTTTTAATTCTACTTTTCTTTTTTGCTTTCTGCATGGAATAAACACAAACTTTACTAATTTATTTGAAAATCAATATCATACAGAGAGCAAATTGCTTTTATGGCTTACTTTATGGTGTTATGGCTCACACAGTATTATTGCAGTAAATGCAGAAATGTTAGCACTGTTTAAATCAAAAGTGAACATTATAAGTCGTTTATAGACAGCAAGCTCAGCAAACAAAAGTAGTGTTACAGAAAATAAAAACACATTGATAAAGTTCTTGTCATCTAATAATTTTCTGCAGTTCGAAATCAGATTTAGAGGTGTTGGCTAATAGGTAGACAAAACTTTCTTACTTCGCATGATTTGGAATTTTACACAAGAGCTGTTATTTATCAATACAGCTAGAAACAGCGATGTTGCCCATTGTTCATTAAAAATAATAATACTCATCTATTCAAGATTGTTCCTTGTACCTATTGTGGTTTGCAGAATTGTTTTTTATCGTTTTGAGTCAGTGACCACAGAATGCTTTCTAGGCTTACCAAGAGTAATGTCTTGGAGAGCCTCTCTTTAAATGCAACATATTAATACCTAAATGTATTTATATAACATTCCTCCAACAAGTCATGTGGAATTCTATTAAATTGTGAGTAAAGGGTAGCCCATAGATTTGATGCTTCAGCAACATACAGAATTTAGTGGACAAAGGCCATCACTGATTCTTGCTGTGAGAGGAGTGGGAGGTAACAAAGAAAGATGATCTTTTTCTGTGTATTGTCTGCACCTCTCCTTATTCCATGCACTTACTCCTCCTAAGGCAGTTGAGGAATTCAGATTCAGCAGTCTCTCAAGGTCTGCATGCTTTGGCATGCTGAGATCCGACCAGAAAAAAGATAGGAAGGTCTTCATTACACAGCAGTATCCTTTGAGGACATATGCTTTGATTATCAAGGAGAAGATTCCATGTTCTCCTTAAGTGACTAACACCTTTCCTCTTCCTTTAATGTTGCTCACCACAGCAAATGCACATTGGGCTCTGTCCAAAGCCCAGCTGGACCCACTCTGGCACAGGGCTGAAGGCAACAGTCTGCTGCAGTGCCAAAGTGTGGTGCAGAGGGGGCCAGTTGTTCAGCTGTGTGCTACCACAGAACATAGTTCTGTCTTTAACAGCACCCCAGGTGAGCTGAGGCTGGTGCTGCTCCTGGCCTGTTGGCTGCTGACAGAACCAGGAGGAGCAGATGTGGCTGTCAGGGTTCAGAGCCCCATTCCACCATTTGGCTTGGTTACATCTGCATGGCCTTGTGAACGGCACATTTTAGACCCTCTGCAGAATTCACCAGAACTACTTCCAGTAGTCAGGCTTTTACAAACTCTGCTGTTTATTGCGTTAAACATGGCCTGCAAAATGAAGTATGGAGCATTAATAAAAAAGATTGCGATTCGTGAGGCATCATAATGGAGTTAAAGGTACAGCTATCACAGATATCCAAAGTTATCTTTAAAAAATAATGATTTTTAAAATATTCTTTTATGTCCATTTGTTTTAGCATATCTAAATGAATAATGGAAATAATTTCCTTCAACTATATTATCTTCATGCCTCACTGTACTTAAACAGATGCATGATCTTAGCATGGGACTAATTTTGTTCACTCTAAAGGGACTAAGTTCATGCTTAGTTTTAAGCACATTTAAACATTTTCTTATGCAGGGGGTGATATTTCAAGAAAAAATACCAGCTTCTGTGCATAAAATAAATGTTAAGATAGCATATAATGTATAATTTACTCCAACCAATTAGCAAGTAAAAATACTCAGTATGAAAAAAAAGGTGTATCATTAGACTATGTGTTTCTTGCTGCAAGAAATTAAAAAAAATGTGTTCAGTTATCTGGAGTGTAATTTTATATTCCCAGGCAAGATTTTGTCCAGGGCATTTTTACGGGCTTGAGAAACTTCTTTCTTTGCAACTTGACTCAGAGATTTCTGCAATGGTATGAACAACCTGTAGTTGAGTAAAACACTTGTGAGTGTGTATCAGGAAGTCCAGTTATTCCCTTAGGAAGTAATTTCTTATTCTTCATATGGACAAGGTAGAATTAACATTCCGTAAGATTTAAATTTTGTGTATCGATATTCTGGTTAAAAACTGATACAATCAATGGATGAAAAAGAAATGGACATCTCAGGAGTCATAGAAGGATGCCACAATCAAGGAATAGGAAGAAGTAGATAATAAGAGAGCACATGTGTAAGAGCATATGTTTTGTAGCCTACCAGTGACAGCACTCAACTTGAAACTGGGCATAGCTGAATTAGATCTTAAAGATCAGCTAGATTTAGTGAGCTGCCATTTTGCATAATTCATTAACTAATTGGTATCGGCATTTTGGCAAGTAATTAGCGCTGAATTTAAAATAGAATGGTTTAAATATTAGGATTTTATTATTATGGTATGATGGCATAGTTATGAAATGTTGTCTCTGCTATTAATTTCTCTAAATCTGACATCAGAAAAAAAAGTGTTTTATAGAAATTGGGGACAGGGATGCCTGCCACTTTGTATTTCTCACTCTTGTGCAATTCATCTAAGAACTGAAAAAGGAGTTGTCAGAGAAGTCACTGAACTGGGGTGGTGGCTTTTTGAAGACAATCCTGCTGCAGTTGTGTAAATTACATTGCACTGAGCTGCTTCTGGTCGAAAAAAAAAAGAACCAATTTTTAGAGATGCTGAACATGAATCAATAATTAAAGTACCTCCTGTTTAGAATTCTAAGCCTACCTCTTCAACGCAATATTCCTACAGCAAAAATACTTTTGACTGCATGAGCAGGAATGTGAGAGAGTATTAAGTTTTGAGTAGTGAAGAGAGAAAAATAGTTAGAGAAACAGTTGTGTCTTCAAAGTCCTAATCCAGCAAAATTTGTACATAAAGAATAAGCACTAAACAATTCCTTTATCTTCATCCAGTGCAGCCCTTCAGACTCTGAATGAGGCCATGATGTCAGTGAAATGTAACCATGCATTCAGAATAAATATTTATGAAATAATTTCAAATATTCAGCAATGCCAGTCCCAGATTATAAAACAGACTGGCCATAAATATGACTTCTGTCACTCAATTCCTCCAACCCCTCCACAATGAGAAAAAAAATAAAGAAGAAATTGCCTTTTCTTTCATTCTCATTTACCTTTATAGCCTTGAACATGCCCTTTGTTCACAGACCCTCTGAAGCTTTATTCCCACAGCTGCTAGACTGGAGACACTGAAGCTGCTTGTAGTATCAAAGAGCTGTACTCCTTCCTAAAATGGCAACTCTTCAGTTTTCAGAGCAAGATATGGGAAGCAGGGACAAGGGGTCATCAAGTTAAAACTTGCTGACCTGATGGCTGGCTCCTAATGTCTATTTTTAGGTTGAGGCGGAGGTTGCTTCATAGTCTGAGCAGATTCTGCGTAATCAATTGTTTTGTACCAATCTATTCAGTAATCATAGAGCTTGCTAGCTTTACCAGGAAATAAAGTTTGTGGGTCATGTTTTTCTTTCCTGATGAAGCATAAAAATAATTAATAACTTTGAAAATCCTTTTCTTTGCAGTGCTTGTTTTAGTATTTAATAGAACTGTTGACTTTTAAACCTCAGACAGCTCCTTCCTACTCCTCCTAAATTGCTATTGTTAGGTCAGGTACTTATTTCCTGCAACATATTTGCCAAAACAGCCTTATCTTGCTCTTGTATGATTATTTTAAAATCATCTAATGTGCCTTGAGTTAAGACAATGAGGGATGTTCTTTCTGTGAAACAAGTCATCCATGAAAGGAGGTCAGCAGTCCTTTTTCCTGTATCTCCCTTATATTTCTTCATAAAATTGTCATGTCATCGTAAATCCCATTTAAATCGGAAAAAGAGACAGAGGAGATAAGGAAGAGAGATTATTCTATAAATTTTGTGGTATTCTATTTGCTCCCTCCCCATGACACTGCACCTATGACAGTCCTGTCGTTACTGGAGAAGACTTAATGTCTCTTCAGAATGCTGGGTCTGGTGGCTGACAGTCTTCAGAGACTTTTTGGAGCAGCTCCACTAACATGTGCCTGTTCTTTATCATTGGTAGAACATGGAGATTTTAAGCCCTGATTGACTGAATATGACATGATTTGGGAGTAAAAACATGCATTCCTCCCTTTTAATGTCAGTGTTTCAAGTCTGGAATATCACAAGTTTTATTTCTCTTCCATCAAACATTAATAAAAGATCTAAGGTAAGGACAATAATGTGATGTTGAGACGATGACTTTCTGGTATGTAAAATGACTGCCATAATCTTAGAGACTTGTTAGGGCTGAGACAGACTGACTGGCCCATTAAAATCTCCAAGATTAAAAGTACGTGTCCTCTGTCATACTAAAAGTAAATAATTAAGTCCTTTGTGTCTTGATTTGATTTTTAGATTTGAAGAGAATTTCTAAAAAGGACCCCACTTTACCTGGGTTAATACCTATGATGAGAATCTTCTGAAAGAACTCTGAAGTCTAATTGAAGTTTCCATCTTCTGTCCTTTACTACTTATTCCATAAGAGATGTTGAGAAAGACATCTTTTCTTGTTTCAAAGTTCAGTTCTTCTTTCCTTGGTCAGATTGCTTTACTTCTGCTTCCCCCCTACTCCAACTTGTAATAGATGTTATTATATTTCAGTCCTCTATGTTTCATGCTGAGGGAAAATAATACTCCTGATTAAAAAGTAAACTACAGGTACTGTAATATTTAAAATGGTAGATTCCAGTCATCTTTGATTATGCTTCATCGAGTGTATCTTTATCTACAAACTGTTTAAAATTCACAAAATGCACGAAAAACATTGACTGTTCTGGTATTCCTGTTACTCTATTGAATTGAACCTGTCTCATGGTTTATGTGTATTCTGTTTTCTGGCTGGAAAAGAGAAAGTTCATTCTCATCTTTTATGCTACATGCCAGTATAATGTAGATAATAAATCATGTAAAAGCTTCAAGCATTTCTTTTATGAAAGGCAAAAAAGTTTTTCTGAAAAAAAAAAAACACACCAAAGGAAGAACAGAGAGAAATAATTAAACTATTTTTTATTACTTGTACATGTTTTAAATCCAATTTATTTCAAAATCTGCATGTTGCTAAATAACAAGCAGTGCTACTACATGCCACATTAAGGAATTCAGGAATTCATTAAAATGATTTAAACTTTTCTTGGGTAAAAGTCAAAAGAACTGGCAAAATATCAGAGCTGAGAATAACACCCAGGCTATTGCTGTGCCAGTTGCTGCACTTGCTACAACAGACCTAAATGGGTTATTCTTAAGCCGCCAACATGAAAGTATATTTAGTATTTTTAAAATACTTTTCTTTGGTTTTGAGGCAGTTTTGTAAGAAGTGCTATGGAAATCTAAGGCACAGAAAAATCTTTTAAATCATCAATGCTTGAACATAAGCAATGCAAGCACGGTTTAAATTGTCTCGCAGACAAATGATACTTCCTGCTGAGCTGACCCATTCTTTGACACTATTTAAGTGGATTTTTTTCCTGTTGATGATCTCTTATTTGTTCTATTACACTTCAAAGCTGTGTTCTATAATTTCAGACAGCTCCTAGAGCTTTCATCTTCGGGACCTTGTATGCTTTAGTTAATTAAGTGATGTACAGGATTTAAGATCTGGAGTTTGGACATAAAGGATTATGTTAAATGACATAGAGCTGATTGGATCTGAGGTGCCATATGATGTGGTTATTCTTATTTTGATCTCAGTCAAATGCAGCTAAACAATGGTCTGCCCCTAACCACCAAGTGGAGATGACTTTTTTCTAATTCTATTCAGATACAGGGAATTATTTTTTGCTATAAAGCAGAGATTTTACAGTAATCTATTTGAACCACATGTAGTCTAAATACATAAAAAATGTATTTTGAATAAACAATACATTCTATATGCATATATAAAACTATATATGTAAAATAATACTACCATCACGGAGAAAGAAAAAAAAAGTAAAAATTCATATTTTTCCACTTTCAAACAAAACCAGAAGCATGCTTGTTTGAAGAAAGCCATCATAAAGCCATAATATATGGAGAAAGAATCATCTGCTTAAATATATTTCTAATCCATTTCACATGCCAAGATCATACAGATCCTCTTTTCAAGAGCTGCCTTCACAGGTGTATCACCTTGTAAAGAGTAGCCTTTGTGGAAAGTTATATATGGAAAGAAGCTAATGTGATGTAGTATATTTAGTACTGAGTGACATATAAATACTATATGATAAATACCATCCCCTTGTAGAGAATTTTTATCTTTTTCATCTCTTTATTGCATATCCATCCATGTGTTTCTTCTTAAGAAAGCAAGAGGAGTAGCATTTCATCTAAGCAATAACTTTCAGAAACTATCTGCCTGAATATGTTGATATGACACACAGAAAATACTAACAGTGATGAGAAAGAAAAGCTAAAATCTACCATGGTCTGTATCCTAGCTGAAAGTTGTGTGCTCTCAACCGGTGTGTCACCACTGAAATAATTCCTCTGATATTTGGGCCTAAAATGTTAAACATGAGTGTGACGTGTGTGTGTTAGAGACGATTGTGAACCTACTCAAAAGATGGTTGTCAGAATCTCCCTTAGTGCTTCAGAAGTTCATTTTATAGCAAGAGTGCTAACGTTACCTGAAATAGAAATTCTTACCCGGTGCGATATTAAAATGTGTTGACACTAATTTATATGCTGAATTTGGTTGAAAAGTAAGGAAAATGCTGAATTAATAAAAAAAAGCAATTAGGAAATGTTAAAATATAGTTAAGCACTGAGTTGCAACATAAAAATGAAGACTATTTATATGTCAGCATTAAGGAGATTTATTTTCCCTTGTCATAAATCATCAGAACAACGTCTTCAGCTGGCTTTGATGTGAAACTGAATCTCTCCATATTGTCTTGTAGGAGCTGTGGATCAAGTGGCTCATGGTGTGGGCTACCCTCCTCAGCTGGATTGCCTGTAAGTCTGCAATGGGTAAAAATTGCTCACCCTAGGTATAAAATACTCTTGGGCACATGGTGTGACTCTTGGGGATGGTGCTGTGCAGGGCTGGGAGTTGATGATCCTTGTGGGTCTCTTCCAACTCAGTTTGTTCTGTGATTCTGTGATTCTGTGAAAATCAGCACAAAGGCTTGACATTAACTTCCTTCCCTACATAAGAACACACTTGTATAACTTAGGCCAAAAAATGCCTCTTTTCTGATTGTGATCATGCTGAGGTATATACGGTAAAGTTAGTTAATTTCTCATGCTTGTCAAGAACAGTACAATTTTAGTACATACTTGCTACCCTGGGAACATTAAAAAAAAAAAAAAAGAAAAAAAAGGAAAATACAAGGATTGTCCTTCAGAATATTAAGAAGGCTGGTGTTCTTTTAAGGATCAAAAATTGTTACATGCCGTAGTTTTGGCATTATGAAATTTCAGAGTATGCATCTAGTTTTGTCTGCCTGTGATCCTGAATTCCTTATATGGCTCAAATTTTAATCTGGCCACCAAACAGTTACTTGTCAAACCCTGTAAAGCTCACCAGTTCCCTAAAAGAGTCTTTAGATAATCTTGAGTTGTAGAAGTAATTCAGAGACATAATTTCTTCTCTCTCTTTCTTCATTATTTCATCCTTTGGATGGGGCCAGTAATGACTAGTTAGTTAATATTCATAATATGTTTGGCATGTATAATAATTTGATTTGCCAGGCTTTGTTTAGGCAGCAGACTGAATGATAAGGTGCATTCATTTAAAGTACCCTACTGGAGACTACTAAGTGTAACATCTTATTTGCTGACATTTATGTAGGGAAAAAATACATATGTGGAAGAAATACAACTGCCTTCTCCAACATAAAGCTATTTATTCACCTCTAGTAATGCAAAATAATAGAAGGCAGGAGGATGATTGGGCTGAGAAAAAATTGTCAGCCAGTTAAGGGAGGTGAATGAAAGCTAAAAAGAATCAGTGGGAAAATAAACATTAGATTTTAAGTTCAATCCAGCATCTGTTCCTGTTGAAACTGGTGAAAGCTCTGGAAGAAGTTGCTGGGGGGGTACTGGTAACTCTAACTAACCCAGCATTACCAGAGAGCTATTCTCTGATGGGTAGATCAGCTTAGATCAAGAGGCTGAAAGGGCCTCAATTTGTAACCCGTGTGTTGGAAAGTCAAGTTCAACAAGATTTCCTCTGTGTGTGTGTATGGGTGTGTATAGAACAAGACAGGGAAATTTTCTTTCAGTATATAGTGAAAGGAAAATGATTAATGGTTTAGGATTCTTTTCACACTGCAGTAAAAATTAATTAAAGATGTGCTGCCTTTAAGCAATTCTATGCTTACAGTGATAAATATGGAAATGTGCCGCATTTTGCAGAATAAAACCCACTGTCTTTACAACACACAGAAATGAATTGTATCCACATCCACTTTTATGTAAACACTGTGAAATTCAATTGTTAAGGGTTCAGCTGAATGTCTCTCCATGATTAAAGAAAAGCAATACTGGTGGTAGCATCTTCAATAGCAAATACTTTTTCTCACTTAAGAAAAAATTGGAAAGAAAAGATTTTTGTCATCTATGGGCATAAGGGCAAGTGAGGGGGAGAAGCAGGATCAACAAATACTTTCAGTAGCTAAATGTATCACAATTATGCTGAATGTGGGGAGAGATATTTTGGGTATTGTTTATTAAACTTAATTGTGTTAGATGTGAGCTCTGCATCTATTATCACAAATAGGCCCCCAATCCCTTACCTCTTCTATTCTTACAAAATGAAGCTACCAGAATAATATTCCTTTCTATTGACACAGAGACATAATTCCTCTTTTCAAATCCCAATGGCTGTCTCTCTATTATTGTATTAAATAAAACCTCTTGTTTTCAGTTTCAAACTTCAACATAACTTTGAACATAACTGCAGCTTTCTTTTCCTCTAGTCCATTTCCTTTTTCCCTTCCTGTAGTTGCCATTTTGAGAGTGTTGGGAACATTCCTGGTCTTTTCTGCTTCCTCCCTGCCTCCTGCACAGCAGCTGCACAAGGCTGTCCCACAGCCTGTCTAGGATAGCCACACAGAGCTCTTATCTTCTCTGCCTCTGACTAACCTCTTAGATCAACCTCTGCCATGCTGCCAGAAGTGACTCGTTCAAAAAGTGCCTTTCATCTGTTTCTGCTTGCTCACCTGTCCTTCAGGCTTGTAAGGCCTGCTGCAGCTTACGGTGATGATAAAGCAAAAGGTAACAAAAAAAGTATTTAGAAAATCCTCTTCATTAGGAACCTGTGTGTGCTCTAGCTATTCTTATGGAAAAATGCTTAATACTGCTACTGATTTACTGTTGAGTGAGTATGTGTAGGTCTCTGTATGGCACATCAACTAAGGAATTTAATTGGTTAAATGAGAATAGAAATATTCTCAGGAACATTTCTTGTTCCCTCAGGAATCTGAGGATAAAGGGAAGAAGGAAAGAAGGATGTAACTGAGAGCTAAGCATGTAACTGATTTCTAGAGAGAAAGCAGAATTATTTGCAGAGCCTGAAGTATCAGCAGTGGGTGGGGAGTTGCCTCTGGGCCCCCCTTCAGCCATGTCTGTTTTCTCTTTTGAAAGAATTATCCTTACGTCCTTTATGTGTTGACCAGAGTACAAAAAGAGCCTTGTACAACAGTGCCAAGGCACTATAACTACATTGGCATCAGTGGAACTACAAGCTGAAGGGTCATCCCAATCTGTCCACTTAAGAATTAAGAAAAGACATAGTTAAGATGCAGAGAGAAAGATATCCTGGTTTTATGAAAATTCAGCAAAACACAGATATATTTTTTGGCACGAAAGAAAATTTTCTTGTAATATGGGTAAAGATAATATAGAACTAAAAGTTCTAGAAAACTGACAGATGACTTTTTAGCACCTCTGAGGATGAATGTTTTGATGTAGGCGTAATGTGCTAATGAATTAGCCTTTCAAATACAAATGGAGCAAATATGCCTCATTCTAGTCCTAGAGCATGAAAAGTATTTGCTCAAACCTAAAAATGATCATATGCTTTAGCAAGCTATGACATGAGTGGAAATTTCCACTTGGTCAATAGCAAGTAGGTTTTTTTGGTACAGGCTTCAGAGGTGCAGTAAGTAAAATTCATGTAATCTTGCATAGTTTGGGATCTTATTTTACCTATGTTTTCATCAGTGTTGTTGAGGCTTGGACAGAAGAATTAAGTAAGCTAGGAAGAGATGAGAACACGAGTGCTCTGAACTAGGTTACAGGAAGCATATGACCAAATGTGTTTGGGAAGGTGTGTGCCCTTGGGATACACTCGTGTTTGCACAGCAGATTTTCCCTCTTCTCTTGGAGTGGAACCAGGTCTGTCCTTGAAAAATCCTCTTAAAAATCTTAGAAGCCAAGTTAAGTCCAGTGGGTGAGGACATGAAATCTGCTTAATTCTGCAAACAGAAATATTTAAATAAAAATGGGAAAGATTTTCTGACCACAAGTGAGAAAAAGCTGGAAATGTAGGTTGTCACAAAGCCCTTCTCACTGGGGAAGGTTTGAGATGCTTGCTCCAGCAGCCACCCTCCTCCATTAGCGCCTGTAGCTACACCAGCCTGTGGGCCACATTTTAACTAGAGGCTTTCCTATGCCTGCTCTGCAGTTTGCAGCCTATTTAGCTCTGTCTCTGCCTTTTCAAGGCCCTGATGGAAACCAGATCACTGGGATGATGTATGTTAAAAAACAAACTCCTCTTAAAAAGGGAGAAGAAGTGAGAGGTGTTATTGGATATAACTGTTTACTCTGGCAAGGGAACTGTGAATTGTCTTAAATGGCCAGCAGCAGCTCAGCCTCTCCAAGGCAGGGGAGTGAGGGAGCGTTTGTACTTACAGGCAGTAATTACAGCTGCTGCTCATTCCCTACTCTAGAGAAATTAAGCTGCTCCTGATTTGAGCAGTAGTTTCACGGTACAAAGTGCTATGTCTCAGTGCCTGTTGACTTTTATTTTTCTTCCTTCCCTCCTGCAGCACCTCCCTCCTTTGTGCTGTGTCAGCGCAAGTCTTTGTTCATGTTAGGTGAATAGGGAATTAGGGAATTAATCTGACTTTAAAAAAACACAACAAACCCGATTACTTCTATGCCTAAAACCCCTCTGATGTGAGAAATGAGGACTGAGTGTACAGAATGAAATTATTGTAGCATCCCTTTTGGTGCTAGAAAAACTTGGGCTTCTCATGTGTGCCTAACAGACAGCCTTATTCTGTGCTCACAGAGATAATGGAGTCACCAAGTAAGTGGTGTAAAAAAGCATGACTATCCATCAATTCCATCCTTTCTACTAGGCAGAATGTCACTAAACATTAATAAAATCTTACTGTTACTCAGCTTTAAACCTTCAACATCAGCAGTGCTATGCCATAACTAAGTACAAATCTTATTGGGAAAAAAGCATTACCTTTTAGATTTCCCCCTAAAGAAGAAGAATCTCACTGTTGTATTCATTGCTAAACAGAAACACTACTATTTCAGTAAACAGTTTATAAACATTAAAAGAAACTGAGTGAGATTTATGGGATTTAAACCTTCATTTCATTATTTGTTAACAGGCTTTAGCTCCTGCATGCTACTTCAAACATCCCTCTTGAATACACTTTTCTGCAGTTTTGTGTCTTGAAAGACTGAAAAAAAAATCTTTCTTACCTGAGCTGGATTTTCTCAGAAAATCAGCAAGAAGACCTGATGTCAATTACAGGTTTAGGCAGCTGTACAAACATCACTGAATATGCAAAAATGCATCTTCAATGAATACTTTCTAGTTAGACTATTATTTCTCTCATGAATATTTCAGTTATAAAGTTTTTTTAAAATTGACTTTAATTAAGAGGCCTGCTAAGAAAAAAGTAGTTATAACTTAATTTCCCTTTGACTGGCCTTATCATGCATTGCATTCAGCAAAAAATTATTTCTTTTCTTGACCAAGTATGATGTTTGCTGGTACCAGTTAGAGCCAATACATAGACAAATGCTTATGGGCTGAAAGGTTAATACATCCTACATTGTGCCTTTGCAATGACAAGCAAAATTTGCAACTGGCTTCTTTATATTTACAACAACATACTTATCTTTTCCACAGACAGGAATACCCAGAAATGTTTATTGATTTCATCGACAGATTAACAACTCATTTTTAAAATGTGTGATCCTTACATACCAATTCTTATTTTTCACTTCATCGCACTACTTTAATGGGGACAGAATAAGAGAAGTCAATTATAATTTGATTGAATAAATGTCATGCAAGAAGTTTCACAGAATAACAATCTTGCAGAGAAATGCTCTAGCAGGGGTTTAGTGTGTTGTGCCCTCTGAGAACTATTTGGTAGTTGTTTTAGGATGCACAGGAGTATCTCTGTAGAAGTGAAGATGACCAATTCACTGACCTCTATACTCTAAAGTTGAAGGCTTGAAAATCATGATAAAAAGGAATGTTTGGTGGCAAAGAACAAGAAGGAAAGGAAAGTTTCACTTTTCTGAGAAGGTGAAATTCAGTGGCTGGTAAGATCTGAACATTATGAAGACTGTAAAATCACTGGGGATATGGGAGAATGAAGTATATTTTAGTAGCTGCCAAACCTGTGGTATTGCTAGATCAGTGTATAAACTAAATTGAAACAAAGCCACAGCAAGGCCTTGTCAAAATTCCACCATCAAGCAAAGATGCTGCAGGAAATGAGGCAAAAGTGAAGCAGATTAGAAGCTTTCAAGAGCTTCTGAGTCAGCTGGTGGCATTACCAGCATGGAGGTTTGCACAGCATCTAGCCAGTCGTTCATATCAGCCATTGCTTTGTAGAGATATTCTTACTTTTTTGCTCATATTATAACTTCACAGAGAAAGCTGCACTTTCAGCCAATGAGCAAAGAATGTATCAATAGAAAATTAATAGAAGACTTCTGCATGGTTCAGCAAGATGATTACACACTGGATTTTTTGTCTGTAATTTTTCAAGTGTAGAAAAAAGTATCTTGGATAGAATGATTACAGTCAGGAAAAACCAATTAAACAGATTTGTGTCCTGTGGAACGTCTCAAGTGTATTAATCTCTATGTAAATTCTGTTTTCAAGTAGTCAGAAAAAGCCTCTTTACAGTCATTCCTCCCTGAAAAATGGTAAATAAAAAGTGGAGGCTGTTGGTAGATTCATGTTTGAGGTATTTTTCAGCATTCAAACATAATCAAATACTTTAAGAAAAAGAAGATAGTCTCTAAGAAAATGTGAAATGAAGTGATAACCCACCTTTTTCCCCTACTGCTGAGTCTTCTGTCTGGTGTGTTATCTGTGGCTGTAGTGTTCTTAAAACAAAACAAGGACATTATTCATTCAAAACCTGTAGTATTACGGTTGTGAAGTCAAGCACTCAGAAGATAAGAAGTGCCAGTTTAGGTTCCCATCTGCATCTTATTTTGTCCCTACCTAGCTGTTTATGTTATTAGCTGTTTTTTGACAAACGTACAAATTCTATTTCTTACATTATTTTGGCATATTTAAACACCTCTGTTTTTTTCTTTTGACTACCCAGCCAAGTGATTTAAAAGTCCTTATTTCTGTAAAATATTCCTGATGCACTGGCAGGTATTTGTAAAGCAGTAGCATGTCCTGCTATCACCTTCACAACTGTATCAGATCTTTTTGTTGCTGAGCAGGCTGCCATTGCAGGTTTGTCTTCACTGACATTGTCCCTTCTAGGCTACCTGAGCCTTCCTCATCTCTATCCTAATCATTCATGCTTGTTTTAGCCACAGTGTATGATCCACACTCCAAGTGCAGCCTTTCTATAATGCAGGGTCTTTTCAGGCTGCTCTGTACTTCATGCAGTTGTGAAGGGTGTTTGAGAAAGGAGTTTAAGGTTTTTATGTGTGGTGGAGATTGTGCTGACTGCCTTATATCCTGCGAAGCTGAGAGATGTGCCAATGAAAGGAGAGGGGTTAGGGTGAGAGGAGAATGTAAATGTTACCATTTCTGCAAGTGTGGCAGGATTGCAGGGCAGAGCAATCTGGATGGCAAGAAGGACAGAGCAAAAGACTTCAGGTTTTATGGGTCACCAAACTATGAGGGAGTTGGGGAGTGTGACAACTTGCTTCGCTGTTACACTGACACACTCCCAGAAAATAACTTCATTTTTTACTGTTCTTCTTATGCTGCAATCTGTTGGCAAAATATAGTTCTCCTCCACTTCATATTTTCTCTTACAGTAACATATATGGTTCATGAAATTTTATGTTGTTATCTGAACAAAGACATAGATACAGGGAACTATCAAGTTTAAACTGAGCTATCAATGTGAATAGACTATACCTACAGGATGTTTCTTGCTTGGTTTTTCTGACCATTAACCTGAGAAATTTGGTTCCTTGACCCTGACTGACACAGAGCAAGGGTAACTTGAAGGTTGACCCTAATTATTGGTGAAAATGCAACCTGTATGCTCAAAAAGGTGGGTAATGTTTTCTGTGGTTCCTATATTGTATTACAGTGAACCTCAAACTCAAAATCTGAACACATTTAAATTTCAATGAAGAGAATGGGCAAAAATATGTCACATCACTACAGAACTATTGGTTTGAGCTCAGTAAACTGCAAGGTTTGTGAAGCTTCTTGGAGAAAAGAACAACTGAAACTACTTCTGGACAACAGAAAACAAGAACCGCTTAGAAACTACTAACAGAAATAGTTAAAATGAAACACACCGTTCCCCAGAAGTTCAGTAAGTCTGATTAACCCACTGTCTTTGAATAAGTTTAGAGAAATAAATCTACCATAGTGTTTGTTACCCAGGCAATTAGTAGTTGAACTGCTGAAGACAGAGAATGGTACAGGAATTATAAGGAAGTGGGGAATCAGCTAAAGCAGAGATGATAATGGATTTTGTTAAAGGGAAAATATTAATGAAATTCCTCCAAGATCAGTCTTGCAATGGATGTAATGTAAAATTTTCATTACTAATCTCAATATAAATTTGAACTTGAGTACAGAGAAAATTCTCAAATTACTCGTCTGTGGGGCGTAGGTGAGTTTTACTCTGGAATAATCATAGGTGCCTAAACCAGTAGGTTAGAGAAAGGAGTGGAGAGAAAAAGTCACTTCCTGAGGCTGGCTCCGGGCACCTGGGTTAGCTTCCTGCTCTGAATTGCTCTTTTAAGTACAGAGAGGGAGTCAAGATGCGGCAGGAGGCCTATCTGCTCACTGTGGGGAGTAATGACACTGTTTATTACACATGGTTGATAACTGCACATTCAGGCCTGTTCTAGTTCTTGTTCACAATGTTAAAACAGGGCTTGAACATTGACTGCGAAACCTGCAAGCCCCCTCTGGAGACTCTACTTGAGTCCATGGATAATTTAAATGTACATGAAAGGACTTGCCTAAAGCCAGTGTATTTCAAGTACTTCTAGGTCTTTAAATGATGTTTTGCAGTAAGTTTCCCTTTGTTGCCGCAAAATACATTTGTAGGGCAGTATCTACTGTTCAGTTTCACCAATACTCACCTGCTGCTTAACCACTAACCCTTTCTCTCACAAATTAACCAAATTAAAGACATACTGCTCTCAGCTTCTCAACTTCAAGTTTGATGCTCCTTTTTCAAAACTTGCTTTGTTTAAAAAAAGCCCAAACCAACTACCCTCCTGCCATTAAAAATCTAGCTGAAAATCAATAATAAAATACTTGCAGCAATACAAAAGACACTGAGGATTAATAAAAGCTAGCTGCAATTCTTTTGTCTCTTATTTTATTTGTTTATAACTAGCTCCCAGGTCCTGGCTGCTCCCTGTGTCACTGCCCATGCCCTCCAGGGCTGAGTGTGTGGGACAGCAGTCAGTGTGGGGAGGGTGGTTTCATTTTGGTTTCTTTCTGCCCAGGCCATTTCTGTGGTTTAGTTTATATTTTGTGGCCACATGTGGCAGTACAATTTGCAACTCAGTTTAAGAAAGGAGACAGAATGTCCCAAATTTCCTATATTTTCTGAAGTTTAGCAGACATTGTAACAATTACACTAGTCTTACTCCTGTTTCCCTGTGGCCAGACTTCACAATGCAGACAGTCGTCATTGATATATATACACCTGATCTCATTGATCAACTATTGTAAAATACCCAAATTTCTCTTTCTTAAGGGAGTCCAATTAAGCCACTAGTGCAGGTTTGAAGACAAAATACTGGTTTGGCTGTTCTATAAAGCATTTCATGCTAGGTATGTAGAGCAAGTGTCACTGTATATGGAGGCCTGATCATGTTTTCTAAAAGGAAGTGGAAAAAGATACCAGAATCAGTAGGAAATACCTATATTACAGCATGAAACTAAATGGATTTCTTTAGATTGTAGAGCAGGGGCTGGGAACTAGTGAATATTACTTGTAAATAGTCCATGTTTTTGGCAACAAAGAATGAGAGGAGCTGTTTAGCTTTAAAAAAAGAAAAAAAAGAAAAATGTGCTGTAGGGCCTAAGAGATGTGTACTTAAGGCAGTGAAGTGTGGAAGAGAATTCCAGAAAAAATAGTGGAGGTAGGAAACGGAATGAATTCTAATCTGAAGATTGATTGGTTTATGAAAAACATGATTTTGTTGCTGTTATGATATTGTTTTCTTGCCTATATTAGAAAATGCTCTCACTGACTCTGGTGTAGGCATATTCTTGTTTCCTAAATTATCGTTATTTATTGGGGACAACAGCATTTACTACATGAGATGATGTTAACCAGTTAAAAAAAGAAAAAGAACTTGCACTTTCATTTGACTGCCTAATTTTGAAGTTTGACCCTGATCCTGCAAGACTTTGTATGAACTTAAAGAAACGCAAGCAGCTATAATTATTGCAATAGGAACAAACTCAGCATATTGTGAAGTACATATGGGTTACAAGGAAATGTGCTATCACCACCTATATTCAAATAAGATCTCAGAAGAGTGTGTGCTGTTAGCTGATAGAATACTATCCAGCTATTCATTTTACAGAATAACATTCCCAGCAGCTGTCACCGTATTAGGGTCTTGAGCTATTCAGTCTGAGCTGAGTGTAGCGATTTGGCAGGAATCACAAATGAGCAGCAGTCGTTGATTTGCTGTGTGGAATATGAATGGCAGAGTACTTTGAGGGTTAACCCTGAAATGCAGCAGATTAATTTGAGAAAGATTTTTTTTTAAATATTTGAACCAGAGACTTCTTCAAAACAATAGATTCTGAAATAGGAATTGCATAGATAAATTATGCATTCAAGTCGAAAGATCTCACATCATATAGGACTGTTTTGTCTCTTAGAAGAGTGTGCTGAAAGGGAGACGTCAGAAAATGGAGCAGTCAGAACAATCCATATTTTCACATCTAGTTTAGTTTTGCTGCAGCCCTGCCCTAATTATATAAAACCAGACTAGAACAAGAGTGTCTGCCTGTCCCTCTATTTACACCACCTTTAGGTTTTCTGTGGAGACAGTACATGAAGTTGCCACAATGTTCTGTGGCTTAGACGCTTATTTTAGGATAGGAACCTAATCACCAAATTAATTTTGAAGTAAGCTATTGTAAAGTCTGCCAAATAAAACCAGTTGAAAAATCTGGAAAAGACTGATTCTTAAGGTGAAATGGTCCCAAATCCATCATCATGCTGCTGCCAGTTAAGCTACTGTTAGCACATGCTTTGGCATATGCCTTTCTGAATTTGCAGATCTTGCTGATGCTTCAGAGGTTTTGGGGAGTAGAATGCATAAATAGTAGTTATTGCTATGGCCATTAACTTCTGGGTTTGGAAAGTCTTTTACATTATGATTGAGAACTTTCTTCCAGATGACAGCCAGAGGCAGTAAAAGACAGACAGAATCTCTAGCAAGATAAGACCCACATGTAATTGTATGAAAAATTATAATGACAAAGTTGGACTTTGGATCTCTAATGGAGTGTACTGAAATAAAATTCATTTCCATACAGTTCATGCAGGACTACTGCTGTTTATAGTAACCATCTTTGCAAAGCACAATATACTACCCCTGCATCAGGAGACACACTCCTTTTCTGCATGAGTTTTTATATTTTAATTTTTTTTTTCATAACCTAATCTAGTTGAGATATAAGTGTAGTTTGCAGAGGGGATTCATATGGGTTTAATACAGCTTCAACAGTTCCAGTAAGAACTACATCAGGTCCTTGACATATTTCTGGACAAGTCCTGACACCAGAACTTCCATAAAGATAATTTCAGATATAATATTTTGCATCATTATATTTTTGAGCCATGATTTTAAAATCTAAAATAAAGTCATTGTCATTTTGACACAAAGAGTAAATAGGAAAAAGAGTAACTCTTTTTGAATGGCAGGCTCTTGTAATCCAGAACGGGAACAACATAGCCTGGGCTGCTGATTGAGGGAACATATTTTGTTCAACAAGCCTTGCTGATTAAAGGTACATCTCGATCCACACTCTAGATGCAAGCTGAAGCAGATGAGAGAGGAAATCATTATAGAATCATAAAATAGTTTGGGTTGAAAGCGACTTTAAAAGTCATCTAGTTCCAACCCACCTGTCATGGGCAGGGAGATCTTCAACAAGACCAAGTTGCTCAAAGACCCATCCAAACTAGCCTTGAGTAGCTCGAGGGATGGAGCATCCACAACTTCTCTCGGCAACCTATTCCAGTTCCTCACCACTCCCACAGTGAAGAATCTCTTCCTAATATTTAATCTAAATCTACCCACTTTCAGTTTAAAGGCATCACCCCTTCTGCTGTAACTACATCACATTTAGTTATATGGCATAATAACTACGAAAGGGCTGAAAGTCCCTCTCTGGGTTTCTTGTACTTCCCTTTAGGGGCCTGAATCCTCACAATGAAATGAAATTGCTAGTTTCTCTTACTGGGAGAGGCTAAAGCAGGAATGTACCAAGTAATTCCTTGTACCACTTTATTAGCAAAGAATATAGGATGCTTAGCATCCTTAGCACCTACTACTGGTAAGTAAAACTGAGTAAGTCTTGTCAAGTCTCACTAAGTGTGGCACAGTCTAGATCCTTCTATTATATCTTAAGACCTTAAGTGTTTTTATCTTTTTTGGATGCTGCTGTGTATGTATCTTCTCCTGTTTTCTGTTCCTCTCTTTGAACCTCTGAAGCTCTGTCTCCTAGTTCCTTTCCCTGTCAGAGGCTGGCAAGTCCACCAGAGAGTTTTGATCATTATCTTTCAGATCTTGAAGTTCTTGTCTGTCACATCACCTGTTTCTTCTTCCTTTGTGCCTGCATATACTTTTAAATTGCCTAACTCTAATCAATATGATTATTAGATTAGATTGCCCCCAAATTACATGTTCTTTGTTGCAGCATCAGTTTCTCACTGTTGTTTCTTCTCCATCAAGGTTATCTTTGCACCCACACTCTGAAATTAACTTTTACATAAAGGCTGCCGCAGCCTTCTGGAATCTCTTTTATGAATAGAGATTTTACTGTGGCCTCATCCTTAGGACCTTCCCCAGAAGAAAGGAGAATACCTTTCCCCAGGTACCAGAAGTTATCTTTTCCTCTGATAGGATGCAAGAGAAAGTACTTGCTTGGCAGATTTCATGGGTCTGACAAACCAAAATGGGTCTATCCTTGAAGTACTACACCTTAACTAGTAAGGTCAAATAGGTATCTGTTGTTATAAATTACTTTCCTGATATTTTCTAATAAGCAAATTAAAATATGAGGTGTATCATAAATAAAGAGATACTTTACTAAGTGCTCAAGATTTGAAACAACCACAGTTAGTAAAAAGGTGTGGCATGGTGTGAAGTGCTATGATGAGATGAGCTTCCAATGCAAATTTGAAAAAAATTTGGCCTGAGAGCTACTCTGTGGACTTCATTCTCAGAGGAATGATAGATGGTAACCATGACCCATCCCCACCCTTCCCAGAAACATTATTTCTGACACCATAAATGATATTGGACCCTTTTCTTTCCAGAATGTAGAATTGGACTATACCTCTTTATTACTTCCTGCTGTCTCTTTTCTTTTCCCCAATAATGCATGGACATAATGTAGACCTTTTTTATTTCTATAATAAGAAGACAATTTATTATTCTCTAGTCGAATTTAGGAGAAAAAGACCCAAGGAAAATATATCTTTGTTATACCTGTAATATAATTAGAAACAGTGCAGAAAGATTTAGATGGTAGGTCAACTGACAAGTGTGTGATAATAAATCAAAAATGCAAATGAAAAATCAATGTACGCACAAAAAGGAAAGATGTCACAGATTTCTGGCCAAGAAACAGAAAAAGTTTGGGAGTTATTGTGTGAAAAATCTGTCAGTTCCTCAGTGTAGTGCAGTTGCGGTGCTGAAGAAAAACATGTTTCTCAGATTGTACCGTTAGGAGTACAAAATCAGTGATGGATATTCTGTCTAAAATTCTCACTACACCTCACCTTAATACTGGTACCATGCATCGTTGCAATGTATGCCACTGACTTTCAGAGCTTAAAATGGTAAAAAAAGAAAAATCCCTTAGATTGTAAGGATCTAAACAGAAGAAAAGTTTAAATTAGACTTTATTATAATTGAAAAATGAAAAGATTCACTGGAATGTACTGAAATTTCATATTTGTGACAGTAGTTAGTGAATATAAGACTCAGTGTCATTACTGAAACATAATTATACAAAAAATACCACAATATATAATTTGCTAAACTAGTGGAAGCAAGCAAGAAGTAATAAAAATAGGTTCTGACACCTGATAGAAAGCATAATGTTATAAAGATATACTAAGGATAGCTGCTGAAAGAACCAAAAATAATGAGTATGGAGCACAGCCTGTGGTAGTAAAGACAGCTTCAGATTGTGCTTCTGCATTACCCCTTACTGGGGAGCAGCAACCAGTTGGGAGGCTGGTCTGTAAAATAAATGATGTGAGATAAGTATTTTTTTTTCCTAGAGCCTTTTTTTAGTGATCCAGTGGAGGTGGAAATTTCCAAATGGGGAAAGGCAGTGAGAAGTAGTGAATAGAACAGGTGAGCAATGGGGTAGAGCTGGTCCACAAGTTTCAGAAAGGAGGAGGTAGGTTTCTGCACTGATAAGGCAGAGAGGGTTCAAAGAGAAAGGAAAGGAAAAGTTGACAATGGTTGCGAGAATGAGAAAGCATTTTATTTAGTATTTATTTGGCTGTAAGAAAGATTTTATTTCTCTGATAACACTGATTTTATGTGTCTCTCATAATACCTTCATTTTAAAAACAACAAATTTGTTTATCACCTTGATGTGACTTTGAAATGGGAATTTTGCCCACATGGGGGAAAAATATTGCTAGCATTTGCATAGGAAGTCTGAGTCAAGGCAGGAAATGGTAAACAGCCTCATCTCACCACTGAGCAGGCTGTGCAGGTTGCTTACAGTTAATCCATCACTAGAACAGGTGTTTGTTGGAGTTTTAAACTTCATGCTCCTGAAAGCAGGTCTGAATAAGGAAAGTAGTGGAAATCCTCACAGAGACTGGGTGTACACAAATAGTGTCCACACTTTGAAACCAGGAAAGTTAATACACGGTGCCAGGAAGCCAGTCACTTTTGACTGCAGACTGTATACGGGAAAATAAAGTGTGTCAGGGTTCATATAAAGGAATTCTATACTCATATGAGAGGAAGGAGGATGCTCCATGTAGAACACCTAAAACTCTGGACAGGTTTCATGCATATTTTCTAGGCTTCCTACTCATAGAGCTCATAATCCTAAACTGGGTGACGTTGCTTACAAGCAGAAGACATAAAAGATTGCTGTGCAGCATCTGAGGTGTAGATAGAGCTGAAAATGTGTAATCTGGCCTCGTAGCTGATTTTTGCGTGAATCTGAGTAGATAGGAGAAGACAGAGAAAGAAAGCAGCTGTAAAGGCCCCTTTGGCTCTAAGTGAGATTATTTAGTTTCATGCACATAGTTGTGAGGGAGCTGGTACCATTTATGAGTAGGACTTGTGAACATCAGTGTTCACAAAACCAGACAGTGATTAACTGGGATGCCACTATGAGATTTAAATTCTCTATATGGATTGAGCTTTGTTAGCTTCATCTTCATGTAATTATTACATTTTTACACATTAAAACTGCAGTTTCATAATCCTGAGGACTTGTGAGTAGGAGCAAAAATTAGAGAGGACCATTTGACTCCTAAATTCTTGCAGTAAATATGATTCAGAAGGGAGATTTGGGGTGGTTAGAAGGATAGCAGCATGGGTATTTGGTGTGGGGTATTGGTTTTTTTTTCCAAGTACCTATCTATAATACTACTTTTTTAGGTTTAATGATAAATAATGTAAGCATTTTAAATAAAATGCTATTTTTAATGCATGGTAAGAGCAGTATCTCCTGTAATTATCTTTCTTAAGATACCCCCTTGGAAGAATAATTCTGACTTCTAGCTGAAGTAAATGTTTTGATTTTTTTACAACTTTTTTGATTTTTGTTTATTCTTCCAACCTCAGTAAAATTTCATTTTTCCAGGGTTAAGGGGTTGGGAGAAAGTGAGAGTCCAATCAACTATCCAAACACCATACAGAATTGCTTCATAGCAATGAGAAATCTTTCTCTATAAAAAGATCAAGCTAAATCTTGATGACCCATGGAAGAAAAAAATTAACTCATACCTTGAAATTCAGATAAGTGTAATCTGAGTATAATTTTTTTATAAAAAAACCACCCTTGATATTTAAAAAATAATTTAAAAGTCTGGAAGGTTTAAAATTGACATGTGCAAATAGTAAGAAACACAAGAACAACAGGAGCAGTTTCAGCAATGATGAAGATAAAAATTGGTGAAGGGCAACATTTCAATTCTCCACACAAATCAACATGCCCATATTTCTAACTATATAATTATAAAATACATTATGTTCTAAAGTGAACATTTACCAAAATTAATGAGAGAATTACCAAAGTAGTTGGACTCTCTTAAAGTATGTTGGTGATGATCATTACAGGGATTTTGCTGGCAGGCATTCCTTATTACCAGAACTGTAAGACTACATTTTCTAGAAAGTCATCAAAAAAGAGGTTTTATATCTTCATCTTTGAAAGACGATATGAATACCTGCACTATGCAAGTAGCAGAGCTGTTTGACAAGTGTGATGCCAAACTAAGGTCTGCAGAGTTTCAAAAGTTTAGGTACCCTAAAATATTCCATGCTGCACTTTTAGTAGACAGTCTTTATAGGGCATTTTTGTTAAAGTGGGGTATGTTGCTTTTAATAAGTTTCCTTAACAGACTGCTAATTTTAACAGATGTACTGGCTTTGTATGGCAGGGTTTTGGTAGTGGGGAAGCAACAAGGGTAGCTGCTGTGAGAAGCTGCCAGAAGCTTCCCCCATGCCCAGTGGAGCCAATTCCAGCTCACTCCAGGACTCACCTGCTGCAGGTCAAGACTGAGCCCATCAATTATGGTGGTAATGACTCTGGGATAACAGGCTTAAGAACAAGAAATAACTCCTGCACAACAGCAGTGGGAAGACAGGAGTGAGAATGTGTGAGGGCAGCAGCTCTGCAGAGGTCAGTGAAGAAGGAGGGGCAGGAGCTGCTCCAGGCACCAGCGCTGAGATTCCCCTGCAGCCCATGGTGAGGCAGCTGTGCCCCTGCAGCCCGTGGAGGACCATAGTGGAGCAGAGATCCACCTACAGCCTGTGGAGATCTCCATGCTGGAGCGGGGCGGTGTCCAAAGGCTTCTGTGACCCTGAGGAAAGCTTGTGCTGGAGCAGGCTCTGTTGGCCCATGGAGAGAGGAGCCGACACTGGAGCAGGTGTGCTGTCAGGACTTGTGACTCTGTGGTGGCCCATGTCAGAGCAGTCTCTACCTGAAAGACTGCACCATGTGGAAAGGACCCATGCTGGAGAAATTAATAAAGATCTGCAGCCTGTGGGAAAAACTCACATTGCAGAGGTTCATGGAAGACTGTTTCCTGTGGGAGAGATCTCTTGCTGAATCAGGGCAAGAGTGTGAGGAGTCCTCCCCAAGAGGCGTAAGGAGCAGCAGAGACCACATGTGATGTACTGACCACAACCCCCATTCCCTGTCCCCTTGTGCTGCTGTGGGGAGGAGTTAGGGAATTCGGGAGTGAAGTTGAGCCTGGGAAGAAGGGATGGATGTGGGGAAGGTGTTTTAGGATCTGGTTGTACCAATGACAGGAATTACTGAGTTATTTCTGTGTCCTTATCTTGACCCACGAGTTTTATTTTGTCTCCCCTGTCCAGCTGAGAGGGCAGTGACAGAGCAGCCGTGGTGGGTATCTGGTATCCAGACAGGGTCAATCCCACAGCAGACAACTGGACACTGAATTCTTCAAAGACCTACTTCACAGCTAAATTGTGCCTCTTGGTCTTCTTTTTTTTTTTTTAGTTTATTTTAGAGGGAGCTTAAGCCTACTGACTTTAATGTTCCAAATTAATAATGTTACAAATAAGACATTTTGGCTTTTCTTTGTTTTTTTTAAATCAAATAAATTAACTACAGAAGTATACATTTCCTTTCAGAGAGCATTTGAGTGCAAAACAAATGGGAAAATTTTTCTCCTAAGTCATATTGTTGTTAAAGCCAATGAGTTAAAAGAATCCCAACTCTTGTAGGTGAGAGCACACACAGTTTGTTGCATTCTTCTGGGTTTCTGAGATCAGAAATAATGAGACAAACTCCAGCCAGTGATTCCTCCCACTCTGTGAAAACTCAAAAGTAGTTTTCTGTCACATTTTATACTGTTTCAGGAGGGAACTCCTTGCAGAAACCTGGGGATGAAGAAGAGCATCCAGCCGTTCTAAGGTAAGCAGAAAGACATAGAAGAGGGCAGCTGCCCTAATTGCCTATGAAGCAGCCAAGCAGAAAAATTTTAACATCCAGGCCCCTGTTTTCTCCCTCTCTCCTTCTCTTGAAAGCAGTACAAGTGGGAGCAAAACAGCCTGAAGAAAGAGATATGCTGGTGGAATGCATAATGTTCCTGGGGCTGGGTGTGGAGACCCAAGGACTGTGTGAAATGCCCCAGTAAGTTCTGAGAAATGTTAGACCTATGGGTGTTAACCCTAATATAAGGTATATGTGTGCTTTCTCTCCTGTTTGAATGTAATTACTGTTTAAAATGTTAATTGCAAGTAATATTTAGATAAACTTACTGCTAGAGATTTTTTTAAGCCACCCTTGTAATGCTGAAGTTAAAAATTTTGCTTGCTTTGTGAACATATGAGGTTGGGAGAATAGTAATGAATGGACTAACAAAATAAAAACCCCTTAAATATATCCATCCTAGTTTCTCCCCACGTTCTTACAAGAGGATTTTGAGGCTTGGTAATGACAGTCATGAATAGGAAGTTTGTTAGATTCTGTAAGTGAAAATGGCTGCATGTCACATAGTTATCATATATCTGTGTTTATCTACATTTTCTCCTTTGCCCCACTGAAAAGTCTTATGGAGATAGAATTTGAAAACTGTGAACACATATGCTGGGATATCTAAGCAAGTTCAAGCCATTCAGGGAACGTTTTATCTATGCCTGAGATTATATGGACAGATCAACAGGAAAAGGCTATGTACAGTGACTGAGCTGCACCTTGGACAAATCAAACTCACTGAATACGTACTGCACATCTCAGGCAGATTTCCATCTTTGAGTTCCTGCAAAAAAAAAAAAAAAGAGAACTCTGATTTTCCCCTCTGCACAGATGTATTGAAATAGACGTAAAGTCCTGAATTTATTTTACCTTTTGCTTTTGCCTAAATATTTCAGTCATATTCCTTTTTCCCCATGACCTGACAAGAAATATGAGAGGGAGAGGAAGGAGGCAGCAAAGTCTAAGAAGATTTGGGAGACCAGGTTTTATTCTTAACCACACTGTACAGTGGATTGAAATATGTCTCTTTCTACAACATTTTGAGATCCTAGGGCTAAAAATGCTTCTGTAATGAGGCTTTATAATTATCATTGCTGTTCATATTTAAACTCGGTTCACTATTTTATGATTCTAAGTAAGAGAAAAGTAAAGAAAAGGTTGTATTGGAGTGACTCCAAAGAATTCCTTTTCAGTGGTGTTTCAAGTTTGTCACTTCACTGTAAATTGTGTTATTTTCATTCCGACTGCAATCAACTATCCGACTTCAGAAAAGCAAATTCAGTTAAACAACTGTTCAACTCTTGATTAACCATAATACATGGCTTACTTTGTGTTTTTCTGAACAACTTCCTTTCTGTTTTTTTCCTGTATTTTTACTCTATGGAGGTGCAATACAGGTCAGAAGAGAAGAATTTTCAGTTTCTTACAGAACATATTTAGAGGCTTGCTGTACTCTCCAGAAATGCAATTGGTATTCAAGGGGTTTTTTTGCCCCCCTTAATAGGGCTGTGAGCTGAAAAGGACACTCCATTTTACTTAAATAGTCTAGCTGACAAATTATGCTCTTTAATTCTACTTAGGAAACTGTCTTTTACATTAACTAAACATCACCCCCCTCCTTGGCCATACTTGACATTTAAAGCTTAAGCAACTGCAGCCTGCTTCTAACAAGTTCTCCTTCGATAGAAATTAAAATGACATGGCGCTGAACAAAATCATCCAGTTTCAAACAGTGCACTCCTCGGGGATTTCTTTAATACTGTTCATGGATAAATAGAGGAATTCAATTAAAAAGTAACCTAAGGCACTATGCAAACTTGCAATATCAGCAGAATGCAATGTAACTTGTCAGAGACCTCACCTCATATATTGTATATATATACACACACACACATACATGTACATATAGGCACACATACATAGGCCTAGAATGTTCCTAAACAAAGAATATCTTCTGCTCTCATGATTTGTGATGGTTTTATTTTAAATAAATAATCTCTTGCTTTATTTAGCTTGTTAGACTTACTATAATGAGCTTCCCCAACAGCAGTATCCTGGAATTTTAAGATCTGTAGGATGCAGTTACAGTAGCTTGCAAAGTAAACGGTTTGAATTAAACTCCACAGATTTTACCCAGACTTATCTCCACTCAGTTTTACCATCTACGAATCTTAAGAGTGGAATTTCATACTTGAAACTACCACTGAACGAATGACATCTGCAGATTCTCTGTAACTTGCCAAGTTACTCAAAGTCAAGACTGATCCCATTTGAGCTCCTCTAGATTTCTGTCTTTTGAATGACAACAGGAATAGATTGATTTCGTCACAACCGTGTGAAGAGAAAATGGAATCATCTTCTGAAACAGGTTGGAACATAATTATGGTTAGATTCTTTGGGCTCACTTGAAACCATCTCTGTGCATCTTCAGAAGATATTGTATGGCAAAGATAACTTTTTTCTTAAAATGCAGCTGTGTGTTAAATTAAAAATCTGTTGAGCTCTGCTTTTTGATTATTTTCACATTCAGTTTGAATGTCATATTTTTAAAATAGCTTGGTAATATTAACGAAATTATTAGTTATGCTTACATAACATAACATCCAAAACTATTCAGTTGTGCATTGAAAATGTACTTGTAGGAGCAGCAGATCATTCATTAACTCTAGTGCTTGCATATCCTCCCTGTTTCGCTGTTAGTGATTATCAGTTACGGTCTCAGGTGGGAAGAGCACAGTGTCAGTGATTTTACATACATGTGATTGAAATACTGAGAAGTTAGACCTCAAATATGTTTACTTCCTGTTGTCCATCCCAGAATTTTAAAGACTGGGCTAACTCTTTTTTTTTGGGTGATGAAAATGAATAAATGACAAATGCACCTATCCAAACTCCTCCTCCTGTATAATTTTTTGGTTTTTTTTATACCAGTTACACCCTTTCCTTTAGATTAAGCATTTCTCTACTTTTGTGAATAAACACAAAATGTTCTGGAAATGGGGTGATAAACTTATTGACATGTTATTATAAATACAGAAGTATTTGTGTAAAATATAGTTGAGGACGTTTTAAATCACAGCCTATCTTTTAATGTTCTAAGCAGCCGTACTTCCAACAGATGGGTTGAGTATTGAGCTTCTTGTAAGCAGTTTAAACAAAGAACCAACCAATCTGCCTTCTTGGATCTGAGGTGCATTTCATGCATGGGAACAAGTGAAGGTCCTGCAAGAGATTAAAGTTTAAAACATTTGTCAGAGACCTGAAATTAATTCTAGAATCACAGAATCATAGAATGGCTTGGGTTGGAAGGGACCTTAAAGATCATCTAGTTCCAGCCACCCCGCCATAGGCAGGGACCCCTTCCACTACATTAGGTTGCTAAAAGCCCCACCCAACCTGGTCTTCAAATCTTCCAGGGGCAACCACAACTTCTCTGGGGAACCTGTTTCAGTTCCTCACCATCGTAATGGAACACTAAAGATTACTCTAATATTAGTTTTCAATAAAACTAATAATAAAAAAAAACCCTACAAAAACCATACCTGCACAAGAACATAAACTATTAATCTAATAGTTTAATTTAAGGGTTTTTTTTCTGCAAGAATATACCATTTGTAAAGATGCTGTCTAGTCCTAAAAGAGTATTAGAGAAACACCTAGTTTCCTTACTGATGTGGTTTGACAGTTACAGGATTAATTCAAGGAAGTACTTAAACATGTGCCTAACTTTAAACACTGCTTAAATCTCATCAACTTTAGTGAAATTTAATTGCATATGTGAGCACTCTTAAAGAATAAGATAATTCCCTGAAAATAAATTTAAAGAGAGTTTGCTATACGAAAAAAGCTTTAACTGTGAGTTTTTAGCTGTAGTAATGTTTCTGCCTAGTAAGTGAAGTAGTTTTACTAGTTTTAAAGTAATTTTATCTGGCTCGCTTTAGGAGTTGCAAAAGTAGTTAGCATTTATTTTATTCTTTAATGCAGATGAATGGAAAGAAGCGGTAAATATGAAGCATAGATGGTTACTTTTATCCTTGGTGCAGCCCAGTTGGCTTCTGTGTAGTGTTGCCAGGGATGAATTTGGTCTGCTGTTGGAAGACTATTTGTTCTGACTGCATGTGACAGCATAATTTAGTAAATACATATTAAATATACCATTTAGGCACCACACTTCTAGCATTTTTGAGATCTATAGGAAAGATGTTCAAGCACATATGGTAAATTGCTCCCTGGAATTAATGGTCTGGTTTGATTGTTGTCTACAAGATTAAAAATAAATAGGAAGTTTTTGAATCAGGAATTTCAGAGGAAAACCAACAGACTTGATAAGCAGACTTAATATACTATCTAGATGGACCATTAGTTTGATCTGGCCTGTCAGTTCTTACATACCTGAAAATAGCTTTTCAGTACACAAATGCCAAAAGGAATTTCGTCTCAAGCAGAGGTTAGAACAAGTTATTTTTATTTTAAATTATTTTGGTTTGTGAATGTTAAAAAATAGAACGATCAATTTTAGCAGAGTGCATACATCTTAAATGCGTAAGTTCAATACGTTTAAGAAAACACAAATTAATTCAACCTCCTACCTTTCCTGTGTTGTAGGAATTCAGGTATTCCCCGAGTCAAACCAACAGCTGCAGGAGATTTTGAAAAAAAAATGCAGACTCCAGATATATTTGAAGTTTAGCTTATTTTATTTACTGTACTTCTATGTCAAAGCGCATGAGTGTTCTCTTTTCAAAAGTGATCTTTTTTTGTGATCCAAGGGGCAACTTCTGAACCATTCAAGAATATAATTTATGGACTTCATGCTTTTGTTAAAGATCTATGAAATGCTCAGTTTTTCAAATTGGAAATATACTGAATGATGAAACATCCCTATAAAGGAGGAAAGTACAAGATTGATGATCTTTTAAGATGTGCTTGAATACTCAAGGAATCTGAGAGCTGTACTGCTCATGTATTTGCTTTTTGCATGTGAATTTTAGATAAATTGCAGAGTTTGTACAACTGCAAATTGACTTAGATCACGTATTGCACCAAGGCTAATTTTATTGCATAGCAACATCTACTAGAGGATCTAAAGATCAGTAAACAAAGGAACCAGTTGATAGGTTGATTTTTTTGACATCTAAATGAAGTTGAACTACTATGCCCCTGTATCATTTATTTCTTACACTTTGGTTTAACTTCTTTGAAAGTTAAGATGGAGAAACAGTGCTTTTTTTTCTTAAATTATTATTGATTTTTGGCAAAAATTTACTCAGAGCAAGGTATGAAAGAAGACAGCTATCATAAACTTTTCTAGGCTATTAATGTGTAACAAAATCACAAGGTCTCACACTTCACTTTCCCCATTGAAGAGCTGTGACTTCTGTCATTGTCTGCAAGTTACCTTAGAAGTTAACTGAGCTACTTAATCTTCTTTTTTTTTTACTTTTCCTGATGGTAAATTCCAGCTCTACCCTTGAATGGCTGTGACCACCTGTTCTCCCACACCTGTTTCAATTTCTGAACCATATGTTGCAGTCACAGACTAGAATGGCTATAGATACGTGCTTTCTCATAAATATTTCATAGGTTTCCTAATCTCTGTGATTAAAAATAATTTGAAAGCATTGATTTGCTGAAAATCAGGACTGAAAATAGCTTCTCAATATTACCTCTGCTCCTTAGACAAGGAGTTTTCCTGGTTGCTGAATCATAAAAAATCCTCACAGAGTTATCAGCATATTGCTATCAGGTATCAGTGTTATCTTTTCAAAATGAACTCCACTGTGATCAATGGTAAGGAAACAGAGGATACAATAACTTGCTGTAACACAAGTACGTTTGCAAACAGTCATTTATGGGGTGGTATTTCCTTGTCTAAGTGTTCAGAAAAGTTTTGCAATCACATGTTCAAGTGGAAAATTTCTTAAAATTACTCTATGTTAGGTAATTCGGATAATTGGCTAAATCCGCTCCTAGTGTACACTACACGTTTTAAAATTCCTTTCAATGAAGATGTAACAATTTGTACATTGAATGTACAAAAATACGCAAGTGCTCCACCCACTGGTATGGACACCTGTAAGTTCATAAGCTTTTATAATATGATATGCTTGGATGCTAAGCTATAGTGTACCTTTCATTCTCTCAGTAATACTGTGAAACCTCATTCAAACTATATTCAGTCTCTTAAACTGGCCTCTGAACAGGAAAACTTCCATACCCATGCAAGATGGATGCTGCTGGTAGATAATAAAACCATTTCTCATGAAATTAGTAGGCTGTGTTTTAAATCCATTCTTTGGACTTCTAATCTCTTCCTACAAGAAAATGTGGATCCCCTTGCCTCCCATGGGCATATATCTTCACCAGGCTTGTGCTGAATTGATTTGGAAAGGAAAAAAACTGTTGTACATAAACATGCTTTCTGAAGCCATTTGCCTATGCTGGAGATTGAGAAGGTCTTATGGAAGCCCTTTTTATGCCTTACTGACTTTCATCTACTGTAAAGCATTTCGAAGAAGTGGACTTGCTTGCAAAATGATTTGCTATGGCATGGGCTTTATGTTTCACTTTTAACCTTCATAATGAACTAGGAATGTGTATTTATTACACTATGCAGGGGTAGTGAACCATCATGGGTGATGCAGAGCTGAATGTTTAATTAATGTCATGGACAAACCAGAGTAGTATTATGCTCTTTGCCTATTATTGTTGAAAGAGCAGCAGCTGCCAACATAAAAAGTCAATTATGTTTGTAATAGCTTGTACTGGTAAAAATAAAGGCTGCTGGAGGTGATATTCATTTCTTCTTTGTTTCTCTACTTTCTTCACTCCTCTTGTGCTTGTCTTTTTCTTCCCCGTTTTTGTTTAGTATATATTCAGTTCCCTGATTAGTTATTCAGAAGGATAGTTGTAGTATTAGAAATAAGCCACTGCTTGCTTTCTTCTTCTCTCCCCCCTTCCTTTTCTTTGGATTTCTTATGTCCCATTCATTTTCATAGTCTTTCTGACTTGTTTTAAACGCAGTTAATAGAAATTGCAGTATGGGGAAACAAGACTATCAGGAAAAGCTAATGCTTCAAGCTGTGACTACTGTAGCTTAAAAACCGTGCTCCTAAACACAAAGCTCAAGGTATCAAACCCTGCAAATTTTCAGTGTCTAAAACTTAATTTTGGCTTAACTTGTTAATTGAACTATCAGAAGCTTGGTTTATTATTTGTCCAATAATGTTTAAGAGAACTTCATACTAAAAGTTAAAATTCCTTGTTATGCAACATAGAGTATCCACAGAGTAAATAAAGAAATAATGATCCTGATTTAGGCCAGAAATTTTGTATTTAAAAGACACGCTCTCAATACTGATTTTAACATTATGTTAAAGAAAAAAAAAAGATACTTTGCAGTATTTATCTGTTGGAAGTTTCAGGATATGAGATGGAGCAAATTTTCCTTATTTTATTTTGGTGTTGTTTTCACCTTGCCATAAGAAAAAGTCCTGGATGGATTTCTAGTTTCCAGGTACCTCTGGTAGCAGGAATGTAATATTAACTGAAACCACTTCATTATCATTATCTATCATCTGATAGACTTCTGGATATTTAGGTCATCTGTAGGCACCAGGAGAACTGGTTTTAGCCAGTGGTGCCACCACTGGACTGGTTGACTCAGAGATTACTTTCAGCCCCTTTCTCCTTTTCCCTTTAAAAAAACTCAATCTGAAAATGCCTAGGTTTTTTTGATTTAATAGAAGCCTTGGGGTTTCTTGTCATTCCACTTTAAATTTAGACCTTTTCTGTTCAGAAACAAAGGGCTATGGCTCAGTTCTCTGAGTTGTAATTAGTGAACTCAGTGCAAACAAGATATATTAATTGAAACTGATGGAACTTAGTTTATCATCCATGGCTTTTCAATATGAATTTTTCATGTTTTATTTTACTGTGTGATTGTCTTGATTTTTAATGCCATAGACTTGCTGAGACGTTTTGATACCATTTTAGTCTTTCTTTATTTCTTCCAAAATCATGTTCTTGTGTTTTCATCCATATGCTTAACTAAAATAGCAAAATGCCTTCCTCTAGCTACTTAATGACATTTGGTACAATGGAGAAAAAGAGAGTAAGCCTTTTAATTGGTAGTTCCATGTATGAAAACAAGCATTTAGTTTCTGATATGTAAGATATGACAGAGAAATTTACTCAAAGAAGTTAGGCTGGAGCAAAGTTATGGAATCTGTTTATGGAATAAATAGAAACAAGAGCTCAGCATCACAATCTTGGTGCCCTGTTGCCACAAAACATGAGGCTGGGGCCATCCTTGCAAAGAAACAGAAAATGTAACTCAACTAGGAAATTAAAGTGTTTTACGTAAATAGGAATGTGATGGACTAGTGACTAAAAACCCAGACCAAGCACCAAATCGGGCCTTCTAAGAACTTACTACTCAGAATATACATGTGCAGATGTGTTTCTATTTGTTCATGCTATGCTTCAGTCAGGAAAACTTTATGTATTTGACTGAACTATGCTACTAGAATTCAATTCATGCTTTGTTTTAACTTTGCCGTAGAAAAAACCCAGTTGGACTCTTATTTGGCCACTATGACTCTTCCTCTTAAGGACTTGACTAACATGCTCCTGTCCCTACACATGTGCTCTCTTTTGAAGGGGGCTAATAAGCAAACTTTAGACAGAATGTGGAGGATAAACTAAACATCAAGGTGAAACCTGGAATGCTCCAACATTACAAAAATAAAAGCAAAATGAAATCACATCTTGAGGTTTTACTCTCCAACAGTAATGAAAGAAGTCTTAAACTAAGGTCCTCAAGAGTGTTTATAGAGTCATTCACCATCAGCCATGCAAGGTGGAGATCTGAGACTTTTTAATCTTTTTTCCCCTCTTAAAAAACAAAGAAGTTAGTGACCACACTGTCGTCACAGAACTCAAATAGTGATTTAAGGAAAAATAAGATATAGTATTGGTAGACAAGTATAGTTCTCTCCACTCACTTTGCTTTCCCAGCTTCTAAAAGCAAAGTGTGATTGTAAAGTTCCTACTACAAGAATGGTCAACCAGAACAACTCTCCTTAAGTGAAAGAAAATGTATCTGTTTTTTCTTTTTCTTTTATGGTGTTTTTTTTAGGGGAACGAGGGGAAAATGCTGCATGTCCAAGGTTTGACAGGAATGTTTTTCAATCAGAGAAGCAAACATTTATTTTGCTACTAGCATACAATTACATTCCAGTAAACACCGAGGTGACAAAACCCCAGGGTACTTTCCTACAGCCACAGGGTTTATAGGTTAAACAGTCTCACATTAGGTTAAACTTGAAGCTGGTGCAAGTTATTCAGTGGCAAGGTTGAACAAAGGTCCTCAAAGTTAAAACCATTGATTCTGGTTAGTGATATAATGATTAATTAGATGTCACTCAAATAGTGATGTGCCAAGTAACAGCTTGCTGGGCCCCACTAACAGGTATCATTAAGTAAAATTTAGTGTGAGCTCTAAATCCTCCTACTGTTACTACTTTTCTTAGTAAAGCTTAGAAGCCCTTAATAATAGCAAGAGTCGCTTGGCTTTCGCTCAAATTCACACACATAACAAGACCATTCATTGTCACCAGTTCAAAGCCATCTACAAGAGGCAGAAAAAGAGAGAAGTGATGGAGCTAAGGTAATAAATGAGGCTGTCCAGGGAGGTTTGGGAATAGGCTAGCCTGAATGTTTCCTTGTGGTTTCTCTGGAGGTCCGGGGAACTTCACCTGCTGCAACTGTGTCTTGCCTCCTTTATGTTGTAAAAATCTTAAAAAGCAGGAGCAATGTCCTAACAATGGAGGCAAGGTGTTGTAGGGGCATACAATTTTTCTTTGATTCTAGCCTGGAATGACTTTAAGTTGCTTTCAAAATTCAGTAAGATGAATGATGGACATAGGAAAGTTTCTGTGATTTCCTGTAAGTACTTCAGCCATGCTAATATACTGAGGGTTATTGCATGCCACCCAGGAAAAATATCAAGCCCAGAGATCTGGCTGCACCCTCTGGATCAAGGTGGCTCCACACACAAAAGGCAGAGAGCGAGCTCCCGACCTGCGGGAGTTCGTCCTGGGCTGAGCTGCCAGGGCACGAAGACGAAGACAAAGACGGAAAGAGGGGACGCTTCATATCAATTCCACCCACAGCTTCATCCACCAGAAGAGATGAGGAACGAAAAACCAAAAGCGGAGAAGGGTCCAGGGATTTTATACTGAGGGCATGAAAGGGACACAGCCAATGGGATAATGGAAGGAAGGCGGGGTTAACAACAAGGTCACCAATAGGGATAATGCAGGGGAGGGACTACAGGAGGTAGCCAATGGAGTATTGAGTAGTACAGAAACTTCTAGAACTGATATATATTTAACTAAGGGAAATGAATATTTACGAATTTATACATAAAACAGGGAGGGGAGAACACGAACCAACCGGGGAGAATAAGTAAGTCACTGCACCAAGGAGGGATGGGATCTCACCCTAACTGCAGTGAGTTGCTTAAACTTTAGTGTGTGACCACTACAGGCTGCACTCAGTTGTACCCTCAGGGGTCAGGGTGGCTGTAGCTGCACACACCGCTACAATATACCTTAAGAAATCTAGTTTAATTTATTTCTTTTCATTAAATATATATTCATGTTCAGCCAGAAAAAGGAAAGTTAAAGGCACAATTCAATTATAACTGGATTTCTTAATTTATGCTTGATTTTGGGGCTAGCATTCAGTAACCTAAGCCACTTTAATTTCAGTAAGGTTTCAGCTCCTAACTATGTCTGTGAAGTGGAGTCTTGGTATATTTTCACTTCAAATATCTCATGATAAAAATAAGTTTCACTCTGGGATGAGAAGCGGGTATCTCTTGACAAAACAAGTTACCAGTTTAGAAATCCTGTACAGGTGGAGGCAGTTAAAACACAGACTGGGTAAATTCCTGAACCTGGAGACCTAAGGCTGCAAGATCTGAAATACCCTTTCTGTTAAACCATTTGTCCTGGTTTTACTGGGTGTAATTGTCAAAACTTGCTGAATGCAAAATGACTTTTTCTCACTGGCAGAGCTTAGCTTGTTTTTGTTTAGTAATTCCTACTTTTCTTTTGAGTAAGAAATCTCAATTGAATATAAAATTTGAATAAGATCATTTAAAGATTTAAATCTCTCTGTTTAACAATATCTTTAAAGGTAGACACAAAAATGACGACATATATTCCTGCCTTTAAATGCATTTGTCTGTCATTGCAAAATTATTCCAATAATCATTAAATGAATTCAAGATCTCCATTTATTGTCTGTCTGGTCACACAGCGTTTTTAATCTTAATATGTTATGCTGTTGTAGCTCAAGCATACACATTTTCTTTTACTCACTCTTTAGTGCAAGTCCAGAAATATTACTCCAAAAGGACTGTTTTTTAGGAGCTAAAAGAACCAAGGGTATGATTAAAATCTGGCCTTAGTTGTTATCTGTGGTATGTGCTTACCTAGAACCTGTCTCTCACTGCTGTAATACTTGGAGAAAATGATTTTCTGAATAAGCCTGAAACAAAATGGCTATTCAGGAAGTATAATGAAGCAGTGTAATAGCTAGTATTCTTTTGTTATGACACTATGGTAGTTTTTTGTTCTGTCTCCCAGTGTTCTAATAAAAGATTTCAAAAAATCACTAAAACAATATATTTTTATGAAAATTCTTTATTTCTCTTCCCCGTGAGATCCTGGAGTACAATGGCAGTGGTGATCTAAAGTAAAATATCTGACATGGAAGATGATATTACTATTTAAAAGACATTACAAGTCAAATATACTCCTATTTCTTTTCAGTGTTGATCTCATATAATGAGTTTTTCTGTCAAATGATGTGTCTTCATATAATAATACTAGAAAATATGTCAATATGTCCAGAAACAAAAATCACAATATTTAAGATTGTTCTCTAGAAGTTAAATAATGCTAAAAGCTAAATAAGCAACTAAACACACTGCTCTACAGAATTATATTCCTAGGAAAACTACCCAAGAAAAAGAAAAACCTTTTTTCTTCTATTTTTGATAAAATTTCTGATAAAATTATGAAACTGCTGAATCTGCAGTCCTTTATTCTGGCAATTTAAAAATAGCAATCCTATGTTCATATCTAAATAAACACATATGGGATTTGGCTAACAGTGCTGGCCTACATGAACCATATAGTTCAGACGACTTTTGATTTCAACAGTAGTGTGATATTCTCAAATGGTAAAAAAACTCCCACAAAAATGGTTAAAAGATCCTGAACAGTAAAAGTATTAGAGAGTGATAGGAAGTGTTGCCTTTTCCTGTTCTTAAAATTAAGAGCCTGACATGGTTAAGGGGAAAGGGGGTTTTTACCTCGTTATTTATTTAAGGATCCTTAAAGGTGCACCTATGGGCCAAAATGCGCACCGAAATGCACCCCAAAATGCACGCACCCAGGCAATAGGTCATGTATATAATTATAGACCTTGCAAATTACCATATCTATCAAAGATTCCCCAATGAGAGGCTTGAATGAGCTCCTCCATCCCGAGGAATCCCCCCCCGGATGGGCCTATCTTAGTTTACAGGATGCTCTAGGGAAGACCTTGGTTTCTCAGGATAGCATAGGGTTTTCTGGCCTCTAACTGCGAGGCTTCCAGGATGTTTGGCCTCCTGGCTTAATGGAATATTTGGTCTAAGCTAAGTTATCAGACTTAAGGAATTACAAGTATGCATGCTAAAAGCACTTGGGATACATAAAAGCTATATAAAAGGGTATATAAAAAGTATATATATATAAAAGGCATGCAATCATCATGGCATCAGAAGAATACCAAGGAGTTTGGATTTGTTTCTTCTCACTTAAATTTTCTTTAAAGTTGCTATGTATTTTTTCCTGCATATTACACCATCATCTTGAGTGATTAATAGTTGTTAAGTTTCATGGAGGGAAAATATTGGCTATTAAAGTCTCCTTCATCTATCAGAGAAAATCACAACAAGAACGAATGTCTGAATGTTAAAATCAAACACATTCAGGTTAGAAATAAAGCGTCTTTACTGTTGCTAGTGTTAACAATTGAAATTACTTATAGAGAGAAATGGTGCTTTTTCCACCTCTTGGTATTTCCAGATCAGTCCTGTATGTTTATTTCTGAAAGGTATGATTCAGTCAAACCCGTTTATTACTGATGTGACTACAGGAATAATTTGGTATATTGTTTAGCTTGAGATACGTGCAAAGGCAGACTAAATGCCTCAGTGATTCCTCTTGATCTTGAAGTATTTTATTAGACAAGTCTTTTCAAGTAGAATATAAATATTTTAAAAGTTGAGGTTTTATAGAAAACCATTTTACTTTTATTTTGGAAAATATCAGCTTCTCCCCTGAGGCAACGTTTTACCATAAACACTTACTGTATGTTGATAATGGTCTCTGGTTTTAGTTTTACCTTTTAAAATTGGCTTCTACTAACCATATGATAAAACAGGCAGTTTGATTAAATTCTATCTACTTATAATGATCTTGCTTTAGATGTTTATATTATATTTTTCAGGATCTTTTCACCTTTTGAATTACGTGAATCTGAATAAACTCTGAACTCCAAGCTGGCAGTGGTATGGAGGGAAACCAATCTAACATGATTTGTTGGGATCATTGCTTTAATGCAATTACAGAGGCACATAGTTCACAAAAGAGATGGAGAAAGTTTGAGTCTGTGTGTTGAGGCCATACAGACCATAAAGCTTTTTGAAAGATGCCTTCTGTTCCCTAAGAGCTTTCACTTAAGTTCTTTGTTTATATTTCTACTGCATAATTTTTAGGGCATTTGGAAAAGAGGGGCAGAATTTTTGGTCAGAGAATCACAGGTTGGAAGGGACCTCTAGAGACCACCTGGTCCAAAACCCTGATTAAAGAAGTGTCACCTACAGCATGTTGGTCAGGGCCAGGTCTAGTTGGGTTTTCAATATGTCCAGGGATGAAGGATCTTTGAATTCACAACTCTCAATTTGCTAAGCTCAAAAGATGATTTGGTGACTGTCTGAAATATCTCTCTGAAAAGTAACAGTAGTAACGGGTCGTTTCCAGTTTTCCAAATTCTTCTGCAGAAATTGTTAGAGGCAGCCAAACCTGGTGAACTGGAATGCCTGGGGGAGTCTCCCCAGCCATAAGTTACTCCCAGTCTGTGCACACAAGTCAAACACGACTGTGGCCACACAGACCCCCATGAAGAGTGGTGCCTGTACTGGCACCTATAAATGCGCATAACCATTAGTCTGACAGTCAGCCTGAACCTGTTCTTCCCCTCTATGATCAGGACACATAAACCTGCTTACTAGCTATCTGTTCACATGAAACTGGTTTTGTCATGTTTCCTCTCTATTTTCTCATGTTTGTTCCTCCCAGTTCACCTTGGTCACCCTCTTTCCCCATCTTTGGTCCTTACCTTAAGCATACGATAAAAATTTTTGAACATTCCCACAGTTAACTTGACACATCCCTTAATAATTTTTACACAATCCACAAATCCTCTTCCCCACTCCATTTGGTGATAAATCCTGTACCCTTGTAGGCAATAATCTGCTTTTAGTCTGAAGGCCTCTCTCAGAGGCCTTTCTGCTGCTGACTCATCTCAGAGGGATTCACACCAGGGACAATAATTTTCTCTTGATAGTTTTAGAGGCAGCTGATACAGTGTGCTCTAATTTTCACTGATTAGGTTTTCACTGATTTTGTTACTATGGGTCTTCCACTCATGACTGTTCCTCAGATCCTTGCTGGGTCTTTCTGTTCAATTTGCTTATCCTTTTATCAGAGACTCTACAGACAGCTTGCTTTTAAATGAAGCAAATGTGGATCTTTTAAAGAACTGAAAGAAAATTTCAGGTTTTTCTTCTACCAGCTTGCTTTACCTATTTAAGGAAGAAGTTACCCAGTATGGAAACTGAAATAATAATGTATCCCCAGCTTTTCATGCAAACCATAGGAAGGGTAGTGTGGGGAGTTCAGCTTCTATCAGGTTTTCTCTAATCTGTACCAGAGAAGCAACGTCTGATATTAAATTCATGTCTCTATGTTCAGTATTGCTGGATTTGTGCACTCAATTCCCTGATGGTCTCAAGTTGATCAGATATAACACAGTTGCATTTCTGTTCACAAAGACCACCTCATAGAGCTCTATGCTGGCTTTCTGCACCAGTGAAATGGCTGATACGTGATCTGGAATAATGTCTATATGGAAAAAAGTTAGCTTTTCAAAATTTTTTAATCCTTTTGAACAGACAAAGTGAATTTTTCAAAGCTTTGTCTCTTACAACTGACTTATTTTACTTCCATCTTTGGTACCTTTCTACTTAATATCAGATTGACTGTTTCATGGAACCATAGTGTAAGCTGTAGCTCTGGAGAGTGAAAGTGTGTGGGTATAAGAAGTAACTGCTCTTAGGGAGTGTGAGGAACTATAAAACAGGAACATTAAAAGTAAGAAATTTGAATTTAAAGAGCAGAAATACCTACTTCACCCTCTTTCCATTAATTCTCAGAAAACATCTTCCTTGATCTCTCACTCAATATTTAGTGCCACACAGGTTGAAGATAAATTAATTCCTCCACTTCAAAGTAATAGGATACTAATCAGGACTTAAAAAGGTGGTTTATGTTCTACTTTAACCTTTGAGTTGCTGCTTACTCTTTTTGGTTAAACACATATCAATAAGTTTATTAAAGATCATTCACTGACTAATGTCAGTAGTAGTCATTAATTTGTAATGCTCTTCAGGATTATGGCTCCTGAAATTGGATGCGTTTACTCATTATGGGTTGTGGCTTCTGAAATGCCCCATATTTGACCTTTATATTTGACATTGGTGAAAAATGACACAAGGTTGCTGCTTATCCTAGACCTCCTACTTGGAAACTAAAGTAACCTGAGGTCATTAATTTTACTTGCTATCTGTAAGTAATGAATATGTTCATAAGTAAGTTTCAGTGGGTGATTGGCTGAAGTTAGCATAATTTTTAAAGTTAGAAGATGCTGATTAAGGGATTACAGGATGACTTTCATTCCTTGCTCTTTTGAAATTGATGTAATTTCACTGACTTCAGACCCTTCGTAATTGCTCATGGACAGTTTGGTGTTTCATGAAGCTGGTAGTTAGATCACAGGACTGAAACACAGATAGGGAACTTCAGCATCTGTGAAACTGTTGTGTCATCATTGTTGTGTTACACAGGCAGGAACACATTACTGTGATGCTAATGTATTTTCCTCACCAGTTTAACAGAGTTTAAGGTATTGAAAAATGACTTAATTTCACTTCTATTATGTATTACAAACTTGCTTCAAATATGGTGATGTTTAAAGGATCCCTTTAGTGCTTCAAATAATTCTCTTTAAGATAAATAGGCAATGGCAAGCCAGTACCTTTCAGATGCTCTATGTAAAGCCATATTCATTAAGAGGATAAGCTTTAATACCATATATGCTCACAGTTAAAAGAAAAAAAAGACTTCTTTGGTATAGCACAATGCATTAAAGAGTCCATACAAATTAAAAGAAAGTGATTATGGTTTTAAAGCCTAGACAACTTTAATTTGTTTGCTTATTTTCACCATTAATAGTGTGCTAGTACTACTGTTTTTATGGGGAGAGACAGAGCTCTGTTTTCTGTAAAGCCTTTCCCTGGTCTGCTGTACATAGCAGAATACTGTGTATATTCCTAATATCAGAAAAAAATGCAGGAAAAAAGAGGGCGCTTTCCCAGTTACGCCTTTTAGAAGTGAATTCTATCCTTCCTTTTGCTTCAGAACTCCTACATGATCCTGTAAAAAATATCTGCAAAGACTTATAACTTAGTCATGTGAATGAGGTTCACTGAGGATTCAAAAGCCGCATCCCTGGCATGAAGACTTTTGGTTACCCGTTATCAGCATCACCAGCACACTGGTGCACTAGGTGACAATATGGTTTCACTTTATCTACTGTGTGTGCATCCTCTGTGTTTCTGTTCTTCAACTAGAAGTTTTGCAATTCAAAGAAGTCTTCTGAATTTTATTCAACTGATTTTATCACTGTTGCTCCTCTTGAACTGTGTGGAACATCCTTAAAGGGAATTTACAGAGCATCTTTATTGGAGACCTGTTGCAGATGGGAAACTGAAGGTCATGTGTCCTTTGTACTTAACCTTTTGTGATTCCTGGCAAATTAATACTTGAAGGAGAGCCCTGTTTTAGCTGACTGGTTCTTCCTTTTCTTGTGTTATCTTTGTGTGACTTTGAGACATCTTTTCATGTTTGGGTGGAAAACCTTCACTTTGATGGTAGTCAAAAATTGTCTGTTTACTGGTTGGTGCTTACATGCAGCATAGACCAGGAAATATTCTGAAGTTAAAAGAAGAAACGTTTAGAACAGCCTTAAGAAAATTAGGAAAACTTGAAATCAAGTCTTGCATATTGAATCAGAAGCCCTATTAGTTGCCCAGTGTGGGAACATACTGTTTAGCAGATCTGAATGTCTAGAGGGGTTATATTAAAACATAGTTCTGAAATGACTGACACCTGATTTGCATATATTATGAAGATGCTTCCTACTAGTTCATGGTAAAAATTATTTGAGCTTTTCCAAGGCTTCAAATTTTCTGCTATTTCATGAAAGAGTCCAGTTTAAAACAACCCTTTTTAAGGAAGTGGAAACTGAAGAGTCATAAACAGCAAATGTTTTGGAAATTTTCATTTTGATGAGTTAATATGTGAAAAGGTGGTTAGAGTTATCAGATAGAAACACCGGGCAATACAGAGACAGTTTTTCAAAAAACTCAAACTGAAATTTATGATAGGACATTCTACCAAAAGAATGAAAAAAATTCTAAGTTATAGGATCACTTTTCCACTATTATATAGATAAAAAAGACAAATATAGCCTCATATGAAAGGAATGAGTATTTCTGAATTGGTTATCCATATTAAAATGAAAAAAAAGCATGCAATTCTTTTTGAGTGCATTGTATAGCTGTTAGTAAACCATTATTTTAAAAGGATTATTACCTACCTTTTCTGTAGTGGTCATTTCTGTGATATAGATGTATGACTAGAGTGTTAAATTTGTTGTCACTGAGGAAAAAAATTTTCAAAGAAAGTTTAATTTTCTTCTGGAGGAAGCATGAAGACTTTTGTTTGTGTTATCATAACATAACTTTATGAATTTACTTGTATGGAACTAATAAATAGATTTTTCATTTAAAGTGCATCTCTACAGAAACAATGGACTACCAAAGAAAAGTTTAACAGTTAAACAATTATTATTTTAATAAAATTATTTATAATTATACTATCCTCATAATTTTTAAGAAACTTGTTCTTATTTACCATTGTTTATTTTCAAAATTACCATTGTAGTTTCTAAAAAATAACCTTCTTAAAGATTTTTATTGCAATTTTAGCAAAGAAACAGAGCTAAACTGTTCACATTTGAATGGCTAGAAACTAAATTCTCCACTGATACATAAATACCTCTATCTTCCTCCCTTAAATGAAATTTGAGCATATAAATACCAGAAACGAGTGACTGCAAATATTCAAGCTTATAGTACTTGTGCACAAGGCAAGTACTAAGGGCTGTTTATTGGAATCTTCCACTGATAATGGACTAATATATCATATAACATGCTATACAGTTAGGTTGTAATACTTTTTTATGATTGGTCTCTTTTCAATATGGGCATTGCTAAAATTGCAGCTCCAAGTTATTCTGGTAACCAGGTTGACAGTCTGTCCTGTCTGCCTTGGATACCAGAGGTGATAATATTCTGCTGTTTGACATCTGCATCTATCAGGGCTGCACAGAACACTGCTATTGCATGCTGGCATACCGACAGAAGGAACACAGTAGTAAATAGTTCCCTTACACTTTCAGTGAGCTGTTTTAAGTCAGTGCAAAAGGCAGTTACAGAAATTTGGAAGGGACATCATCTTGTCTGTGCATTGTACCTTTTTTGTTTCTCCTTCAGTCTATTTAAGAACAACAGGGATTTTGGCTTGTCGCTATGGGTTCTCAGCTGATTCTCTTGGAGCAGGTATTTTCCTGATGTAGTTACTGGCTTCCTTTCTAATTTTTGTATGTGTAGCTATATACACATAAAGATTGTACATAAACGTTCACAGGGTTCTGCTGGGGTTGCCTGGTCCCGTTTCAGGCTTTCAAATCCTTTGCAATGGCGATATCCTGAAGGACGGCAGCATAATAAGCAGGCAGATGTGTGAATCAGACTCCCTCTCTGAAATGATGGGTTATAATAATTACTGTAGGAAAGGAGATTGCCAAAGAAGCCTTACTGATAAGATTAGTGGTTAAGTGCTGATACTGGCTATGTCAGCATGACACACCTTCACAAGCTCTCTTATAGTAACACTGCAATTCACTTTTAGACAGAAAAATATGAAAAGAAATAAAGTCAGCTAATCAGTCTATTTTTGATATTTATAATCTACACCGCTTATATTTAATGGTAAGAATATAAAAAACATAAGAAAATGCTTTATCTAGGAAACAGTTTATACGTCTTTGTCAAGTCCTCACATCCAAATTACAACCTAAAGGGTCCTTTTAGTTTCTATGTAACACACAAGCTATAGATTTCAAAGCTTACCACTGTTGCAAGCTTGCCACTTGCACTGAGTGTTTGCACTGGGAGTAAAATATATCATATAGTGGTGGTGGCCATGTCAGGTTTTGATCTCTTTGTATGCCAAGAGCTTTCTCAGTCTGAGACACTTAGACATCTGTTTGCCACTAACTCCAAGTGATATTCAGGGCCAATTAGGAGCCCTGACCAAGGTGTGTACAGAACATGCTGAAATCATGGCATTGAGGTTCACACAGAACATGATGTGATGTCTGGTTTTTAGTGTCAGATATCCTTTTCTAAGATTGAAGTTAGAAATCAAAATTCCCTAGATGCTCATTGATCTGGATGTAAATGGGGATTGAGTTCTTTAGGCTGCATACTCGAAGTGGCCAGATAAGGTACAAGCTATGTTATTCTCACAGTTCCAAAAATTAAAGGAAATTATATCTTGCAGCTGCATACCTGAAGAGTCCCTGTTCTCAGTGAAGCCTTTATCTTGTCCTATACACCCAGCAAAATAATTTATGAGCTTCACACACAATTAACTTATTGTGTTGTCAAATTCATACTTTTTGAAGAAAGATTACTGTCTCAGTTTCCAGCACTCTTCAGTAGAAGTGACTTTGCATAAATAAGATTAAAACAAAAATAGACTTGCATTGTCCTAGTAGAAACAACCCCAAAATCCCCAAACTGTGGCCAAGCACTTTTGTCAAAAGACTAGCAATAGCATTTGTATTGATGTTATGAAAATTTCACTACTTACCACTTTAGTTAGAACTACCAAGTCCACATGAAACAACTGGATTTGATGGGCAGCAAATATTACTGCAAATTGTCAAAACAGTTGACTTAAAAATGAATGAAATCCAAGCCAGAGTTGTCTTACCAGACTCAGTAAGCCTGATGCACAAAATCAATTCAAAATGAGAGTTCCACAGGTCAAGACAGATCTAAACATGAGCAAAAACTGACTGGCAAAATAGCCTAATTTTTAATCTACATTATTTTGGCAAAATAATTAAGCAGAGAATTTCATTTTAACCCCAATTCTTACTGCTCATGCTTTGGGGATTAAGTACAGGCAAACTAGTATTACTGGAATCTTCAAATCTTATAAGTAATAAAATATCACAAATACAGCATTCTGGGAAGACCACCTTTTGTATGGAGTTTTTCTTTGTGTTGTCGTAATTCACATCCCATGCTACTTACTGTTTACTGTTGCTTAATTTTGGAAAACTTCAGTCTGGAAAAAAAAGTTAATTTTGAAATCCTTTGTGTCTATAGACAGGTTAACTGGTAGTACAGAGGCTTTTTTTTTTTTTTTCCTTTTCTTTGATACAGTAGTGTGGAAATTGTCTTCCTTTCTGAAATGAAAGTTAATCCTTTGTGTGAAATAACAATAGCAAATAGAAAGACAGGTAATTATCTCCAAAAACATGAACTGATTTGTTTGAAACTGAACATCTATGGACTAAGCTATATCAAATTTAGACAGTGCTTCTGAAAATTGTGGATGTATAGTAAATCACAAGCCTGAGGGCACGCAGAGCCTGAAAGACCAAAAGCAATGTCCCATTTTACCTGCAACAATCTGCTATAAATGATTTTGTAAGTTGCAGGAGAATTTTGGATTGTAGGAAGAATAAGTAGTGCTTGGCATACCTTATGTGCAGTGCAGAATTCTTTATCAGTTGCTTTAATAGGAAGGAAGGTAACCCTTAGTGAAAAGACTCTCATTTGTAAAAGTGAAATGGTTAAAATGTTACAAAGTGTATGATTATTCTTAATTTTTGGATTACTGTAATATGGCAGCTCTGTTATCTAGCAAATCCATATGCAAAAGACAACTGACCAGAATATTAAATATAACCTCTAATTAGATAAGAGAAGCCCTCAGCTCCATAGATGTTTTTTTACAACTACTAGAGCTAAAATAGATCTCAATTAGTGAACAAAAAGCTTTCTCAGGGTTTTCAGGAGAATTGTAATAGAATGTGAATTCAGTGAGGATTTAGAGCAAATTCTGCAAATGGCTTTAGAGGTAAGAACAACATATCTTGAAATCCCACCTACTCCTAGATTTAGCTGTCTGTGTGAAGTTGGAATTCACAGCTTTGAAGTAGGCTTAGGCACATTATCTTCTGGGTGCAAGAAACTATTGTCATTTTTCCTCTAATGCATGGTGCAAAGCAGAAGGCTGGGGTCTGTGCTACAAACAGAGCAGCTGGCGAGGGCAGAGGGCACAAGTAGTGTGAACCCAGAACCTCCACAAATGGAGGAGCCCACACTCTGTCTGCTGTCTCCTTGCATAGGGCTGAGCTAGGAGGCATAAAGCTGTGGTGATACCAGGTGGGGGACAGACTCTCCACCTTGGAGTGGTTTTAGTCACTAAACACAGCAGAGAAACAGGATCTGATGCAAAACTTGGAATGCAGTTCCCTTGCATTCTGATATGAAGGTTTTCTTCTCAGTGTTTGCAGAAATCTTGAATCCTCTTCTGCATCAAGTCACAGCTTTAACACAAGGACTGCAAAAGGTATCCGCTGACTGGAGCCAAGAGGCTGGTGGGCTGAAGCACTTGTGGCTACAGAGAAGGGATTTAACTTGGACCCCATTAAGTGACTGTAGTTGGAAGGTGTGACTTTGGGCTGAATGGCTTTAAGTAGTTTACAGGAAACCTTGTGCTAGTGATAAAACTGGTGTAGTCATTTCTATTCAAAGCTTTAAAACTGGAGGCATATTAAAGAGATATTATATCAAGAAGAAGAGAAACTTAATCTGTAGCTATTGATTAAAGTTTCTGCAGACACAAAAATAACTATAAAAGTAAATAAATGTTTTTTATTAAACCTTTGTCCTGTTAAATGACAGGAATCTACATTCAACTAGCATACTGTGATTTACTCTTATGGTAACAAGAAAACTTGAGGCAGAAACTAATTTTCTGCATCCACTGAACTTGCACTCATGTGAAGAAAATTAATGATTGTAACCTGTGGGAGTAAAATTTACTGCAGAGTATGAAATGTCCAAGAAGGTTTAACATATGCAATGTAATATTATACAGCTGTTATGCAATACCAGCTCATCCTATGAAGTGTTTTCTGCTATTTCGGTAGTTCCACTGAAGCTTGCAAAGGATTCAAGTTTCTGTATAGTTTGCAACCTCTGTGTGCTCAGTTCAGAAAAGAGCTAAAGGCTACAACTCTTTTCTTCTGTAGTTGTTAAAGTAGTGCTAAATACATTCAGATGTGCATTAAGGAAATTTAAATACAGTTTTAAAAATATTTGCTTTACTATTTAGTTAAAAAGAAGTGAGCTTGAATTCCTTTTTTTTCCCTAGGATTCTAGCTCTAGCTATGTAGAACTATCCGTTATACTTTGCATCAAGTTACTTAGTGCTTACATGATACCTTCCTATACTTCTGCTGTGATGGCAGTAATCTTCAGTATGGAGGAGGACTTTATTGCTGTTTCCCATGCATTTACATCTTTAAGCAGCAGTTTTATTGATTTCATCAGCCTTGAATATTAATGCTGACTGTAAGCCAAATCCTGCCTGTCTGACATGCATACTGTCCTAGAGACCTTTATGGAAGTAACAGGATTTGGCCCTCTTAGTTTTAAAGCCTTTGAGCTTTTTAATGCTATACATCTATTTATCTATCTTTGTTGTATTTCAAATATGAATTACATTGATTCAGTTGACTGTACCAGCTACAGGGTCATTTTTGTACAAATTAAATGGGGATAACTCTATGAGTAGACTTCTCATTTGAAAGCCAGTCATTTTTGCCTTGGATTTATATGCACTTCCAATATGATACATTGAAAGTGCCACAGAACAGAATATGTAACTGGTGTAATATTTAACGATTATTTGTGTAACAAGATATTTATATAACTTTTACACTTTTATATTGTTTATAAGAGGAGTTTGTATGCAGAAAGCATTTTTGTTAACCCTATTCTGTGTCCACCTGCTGAAGCCAGGTATCGTTAGTGTTGCTGAATCTCCTAGGCTTTTAGAGGTGAGCATGCATTCCTAGTGGGCACACGTATTCTCAAATCATGTTTTTATATTTAGACATGTCCAGCTACACAGATCAAAATGAACAGAAACATTCAGCACCCAAAAAATCCCAGCCTCATCCTCTTACCCCCTGTACCTGATAAAGATGAAGATACATTAATGGGAATAAATATACACATGCAAGATCGGTCCCTCCAACAGCAAGGCTCAGACACTCAGTCTGTGCAATAGCTTCCTCTGGATCCCAGGCTCTCTAGTCTCTGGCACCTGGGCACACAACTTCCAAGGCTGGTACAGGTCCCCAGGTCCTCCCTCTGCACACACAGATGTAGAGACCCACAGTCACCTGCACTGTGGATCCCTTCAGTAACCAGTCTTAGACACTCAGTTTCCCCAGTGACTGGCTTGTGCATCTGGTCTTGGACTGTTACACACAGACACACACCCACAAACTCTTTCTCAGTCAGTCTCTGGACCCTGTGGTCTCCAGCAATCAGCCTTGACCTCTGGGTCCCTACAGTAGCTGTCTCCCTCCCAGAGGTGCACACTCAGATCCACCCCAAACTTGAGTCCACTTCCATACCTGGCTGCCAAGCCATGTTTCCTGTTCCCTGACTTGTTCAGTCTGATATTCACTGGGGATTGCATGGTGATTGATACACAATCACTTGCAGTGTGTGCACAGTCTGGTGTCTGCAATTACTGGCACCACAGATACGTAGTCCCTGTGACCTATGGTCTGATTCCATTTGCTGGCACTCACATCCTTCTCACCCCAAGCACACATAAGTCCCTCACTAAGGTAAAGAGATAGAAATGGGATTTAATAAGAAGACAGGACAGACTGTGGTGATAGGCACAGGGCATGGCCAGGCACGCAAACAGAGCAACTGGAATATGGATATATAAATATGACTATTTACATGTGATGATCCTCTTTTATCACCTTATTCATCTATTTTCCCATGCTTATTCCACCAAACACTTTGATTCTTCCCTATCCCTCCCTTTGGCTCCTCCCTTAAATTTTTCATAATAAGTCTTATGCAATGTCAAGAAATTCCTCCTCTTCATCCCATCACAAATCCTGCACCTCCCTCAGTCTGAGGGTGTTGTCCCCAGCTTCACCAGGGTGATGCTCCCCTGGAACATTCCAGGTTGAGGTGGGGAGCAGTTGTAGGTGATGAGGTTACTGAGTTTCCCCTGCCTAACCATGTGCCTCACACATCTGTGTGTGGGCAGAGGAGCCTTTTTCTGACATAACCTAGCAGATATGTACAAGTGAACTTGCATCCTTATCACATTGCTTTTGAATGTGACAACAGCGTATTTCAAACTGCAAAACAGGAGAGGGACGAATAAAAAACCCAGAGATTGTATACAAAATTTTCTAGCAACAATCCGTGTCAGTGGTTGATCTGCAACACCCCCACCTCCCTACACCTCTTAGCAGCAACAGCTCTCTTGGCACAGCTGACAGACCTGTGACCACAGCAGTGCTAATGGATACCACTATAATTCACAGGTAGTGTTCACAGGATATAATTTGCTCTGACACTATACTGTGAAGTGCAAATTCCCTGTTCAGGAAAATGCCAGTTGCATTCCCTTCTATATAAAAATTTCAGCATCTCTATTTTTCCATGTAGGAAGCTGAAAGTCAGTTTGCAACTCAAAGGTATGAATGCATTACTTAAAATTACAGATCTCTAGTCACAGTCCTTGCTTAAAATCATCCCTGGTGAAACGGAATGAGCTATTTGAGAACAAGTAAACATTTTATGTTGTGTATCTGCTCAGCTTTACACATAGAACCCCTTGGTGCCTACAAATAGATAAACTCGGAACATTGTTATCTACATAATTTTAAAAAAATCAAGATTATAAAATTATCAGCTAAGACAATAAAAAACATTGTATGGGTTGCATCTTTTATGCAGTCCCTTTGTAAAAGTTTTCAAATTGCTTTTGGTATAAAACTGGCCAGAGAATTTATGGGAAAGAACAAACAGAAATTAATACAGTTCAGACCTTTAAACTTGGTGATATTTTTCTGAAGAGTGGCAATAAAAGCATGATGACATATCATAAAAGGAATAAAAGGAAGCAGGAATACCCAGTGGTTTTAAAACTGGGTCTTTTGTCTCCAAAGGAGTGTTTTGTATGAGGCAAAGCCAATGGTGATTCTCAAGAACCAACTATAGATTATTTGAGGTGAAATTTGGATATTCCAGTGAGCATGACCACAATCCTGTCACCAAACTTTAAGGTCACCTTATATGTTTTTAAATAGTAGTATACTCCTGAATTTTTAGGCAATAATAGTTACTTATGATACTTTCATATTGTTATTGCAAATAGCTAACAAAAGAGCAATGACTTAAACACTTCCAAACCATCTTGTTTAAGGCTTCATGATATGCTGTATCCAGGGTTACTAGAATATTTAGGTGTTTTGTTGAGTGTAGAATACACTTGACTGGTGGTTTAACCAAGAGGTCTGGTACTAGGGCATCTCATACAAGTTTGAGGGACCATTCTAAATCTCCTGAATTTCAGATCTGGCTCCTTAAATAACAGCTGCTGAAATCAGGCTGAGAAATTAATATATATTCATGTATATACTTCCAGATTCTTCCTGGTCTTCTGTGGTCTGTCAGTGCCTGAGCAGACAGTTTTAGGGGCTAGAATAAGCATCACATTTTTGAACAGATCTTATTCTTTATATAAATGGGACATATGGAATTATGTCCTATTTCAGTGAGTGGGATAGTAAAGATGGGAGTATTTTCCTCTTTGTCACTGTTTTTCTAAGTCACATAATTCCCTGTTTTAGAGGCACTTAGTTCTTGATCAGTTATCTAAACAGGTGTTATTCCAGGGATGTACACCCAACAATTTTACTTGAAGCAGTAGCCCAGATCTGAGGTTAATCCTGCAATCAATTGCACTTGTTACACATCGTTTTGGTTCAAAAGGAAGTTTTGTTACACACAAACCAGATGTCCAATAGAGGATATTAAATTGGGAGCTCTAGTTGTGCACTTTATCACAGTGCAAGTTCAAACTCATGTTTGATCCTTCATAATATATATGTGGTGATGGTGTTTTGTCCAGGGACCAGATGAAAGCTACTCTGAAGTGAAATCACAGACCATGCAGGGTGTTGATGCTGGGTCGCATCACCACCTGGTTTTGATTTACTGATCTTCCTCTGTTGTGTTAAAATTACTTATTAGTATAAACCAGGCCAATAAATAGACGTATAGAAGGGAATATGCATAAACATTGTATTTGTCTAAAACCCAGTACTTGTTTTAAAATATTACTTTTTACCTGTCATTTTTCTTCATAAAAACTGTGCAAAATATCTGTTTTTCTCCCAGCGTATGAACACGGATGTGGAGATACTGAAAGCAAAGCACTATGTCTTTGATCTCTCCTGACCTAATCTGTAGCTCCTTTGACAGTTACGGCGATAACGGACAATCTTTGATGAATTTGTTCCTGTCTCACTCAGATAGAAAGTCAATCCAATTCTCCATTTCTCAACTTTGTGTGATAACAATTAGTGCCAATGTCTTGTCAACTGTGTGCTCATGCATGCCTTTCATATGGCAGTCAGTATATATTGAATGAAAACTATACAACAAGAAGGAAGATAACAACTGGGTCAATATTTTGGGGTCAAGTACTTCAGGATTCAGTGTCAAACAAAGCCTAAAAGTGAATATTAAGTTATTGTTTCCCTTAAGAATGTAGAAGTGCTCTATTTGAATGTTATATGAAGGTCATGCTGATCTAGCAACATTTTAAAGGATTAACATAAAGTTATTCCTGGATATTAAAATGTAGGGTAGAGTACATATTTTGAAGCTATATCACTGTATACATGTGACATGCAGTTAACCTATTGAACACTATCTATAAGCTCATTCACAAAGAAGATGCATACTGCAGAATGCAGCTCTTTAATTTTGCTGCAAAGGTATAATGAGATCCAGAGGTCTTATTTCAAGGTAAAGTGAGATAAATTCAAGGTTGAAAAGGAAAGTACATATTTCTAAAAGTAAAAGTAATTAATCTTTACAAAATCTTATCTAGGGAAGTTGTGGATTTTCACTGCCTGAAAACTTTAAATAAACCCAGTGTCTTACAAAAGATGTTCTAGCTAAAAAGGGAGATACAGGCTTATAAGGATTATAATGGAGAAATTTCTATGGTGTGTGACTATCAGAGGCTAGACTGGACAATTGTCATGGTTCCTAGGACTCAAAGACTAATAGCTTGCCTGCTATTAATTTAATCAAGGTTTCTGTTCTGAAAAAAGGAGGAGAAAAAAGAATTTATTGCTTTTTGTCTTAGTAGACAAGAATTTAAAGTGATAGATGCTCACTTTCAAGCTAGAGTTCTTGTAGGCAAATATCCCACCCTAACAAAGTTAGGCAATGACAGGCTGCTATTCTGAGTTCATGAACAAAGTGTCACCAAATAATTGGTGGGTTCTTCTGATGTGCATAAGAGTTTCATGTTTCTATAATACTTTGAATTAATGAACAAACTATAACTGATTATTTGGTTTGTTCTTCTTAGGTGGGTGAGTAACAATGTTAACAAATGTCAGAAGTCTTGCTATAATGCAGGAGCTAATAAGTAATTTTTGCACTAAAATAATTACTATTATTATGTGCTTCAATTACAATGTTATCATTTATGCATTCATTCTGCAATAGTACCCAAGTTAATCAGGTTAAAATGTGTTAATTAGATTAGGTTCTTATTGTGATAAAAAGCCAAACATATTTCTGAGCTATTTATGTTACTGGACAATTCTGATTCTAAAATCAGAGCGCATACAACAACTGAATAAGGGTGTAGAAGGGAAAACATAAGGAAATACTTTCCTCATATAAACAGTGTGTATGCATATAAAATATAACATATGTATACAGGTCATACATATGTAATATACCATTTGGAAACTTTCTACTTATGTTTTTTTAAAAGAAGCATAGGAAAGTTCTTAACATTACACTGAAAATTTCCAAAAAATTCAAAACAAAGGAGAAGAACTGACTCACAAGTTCCTTTGAATACAATAGAAAAAACCCTCTCGCAACTCCCAGGAGATTTCTTAGCAAAGGACAGTTTAGAGAATCATCTACAGATTTGAACACTTTGAAGTATGGTGTAATAATTGAAAGACAGGGAGAGGAGGAGCATACAGACAGAAATTTTACCTTAGATTTGTGAGAAATGGAAACCAAAATATTCAGTTTATATAAACTATGAAAAAAATTTTTGAATTTTACTTATTTTCAAGTTTGCTGATGTTAAAATTGAGACATTCTGCAACAAGCGCACAAGTATTTACTGTTTGACTAGTAGATATATATTGCTAGTGGCTTTAGGCAGAGGCTAATGTTGGAAAAAATCAGGTTTTAAACTGTAGGAATGTCTTTGACACAGACAGCGTGAGATACAGTCATACATAGTTTATCAGAGCACCAGATATTATAACCAGTAGAGGTCAATACTATACATTTGTTCTGTGTAATGCATTGCAAGCATAGTTAAGCAGTATAAAACATCAAATATAATTCTCACTGAGTTTTAGGATTGTAATGCATAAATTATTCTGGGATTTATAAATTTTTTCACAACTACTTGGTTGCTTCAAAAAGGTGTAATTGCTGGGTAAACTCAAAGCAAATTTTGACAGTTGCCAAAGGCAGAATCTCAGAAAGAATTTAAGTACTTGAAGTGGAAGAGCAGCATATTTTGAAGTCTTAGTCTAAACCTGTGAGGTCCAGAGCTCCCACAGAGCTCTTTCTTGTATTTGACAGGTCTGTAATCTGTAAGCACTTCAGTTCTTGACCTTAAAGTTGTCCAGATGCTTAAATCACTGTTACTGCAGTTGTCAGAAGTATCTCAGTCCTGGTAGTTCAGCAATTCAGCCCTAACTCAGGGATCCAGAAACTAGGCACCTACTGCCTTCCTCCTTTGAGGGGTATGATCTGCTAAGCTTCCTCAGACTTACAGGTTACTGAGCATGCAGTGATAGCGGCTGCTTCCTTTTAAAGCATACCTAGAGAATAAATCTCCTTTTTCACTTAGAGATTTGGTTATTTTAATATGACAGTGTGAATCCTGGTTCGTTTCCTCCTCTACTGAAAAAAAAATCATAATACTACTTATCTTTTCAGACTCATGAACTTGTTTGAGACTTATGAACTTCAGTGCATATATTTGTGAACAAAAATGCTTTCCACCACAGATACTAAACTTATGTCTCCATAATGAATTCCTAAACAAAAGGAGCTAGGAAAAAAAAAGTAAAGCAAGCTGACATGTAATCCATACAGCTTTTCTGAAGGAGCGGTTTTGTACGTTTTATGCAATGATGACATGATTTCAAATAAATGTGGGTAAGTCACTAGGACCGTACTGCATTCAGCAATTAGTTTGAACTCAGGTGGGGAATTGCTGAATTTGTGGTGAACCTGTGTAAACTATCTACTACAAAGATCCACACCGTCAGAAGACTGTCAGGTTGCTGAGCGTAACTTTTATCTGTCAAAAAAAGGACTTAAAAGGAAATCCTGGAACTACGGGGTGAGTCTGACTTCCATTCCTTGCGAAATGATGATCTACAAAATGGAATAACATGATGAAGCACAGGTGTAATCTCATTGTGTTAGGTGCCAGGAAACATGAAGTTCTATGAAAGTATGAGTAAACATGTGGGTAAAGGAGAGGCAGAAGACATAATGTGTGTGGATTTGGAAATTAAAATTCTTGAGAAGCTTCTATTTAAAGGCCATGTAAGAAATTTGGTTGCTATGAGTATGGAGAAAAATAATGGCTTAATAGGATGGCAAGGTGAAGGGTAGGCCACAGCTTAATTTTAGATCTCTTTTCGGGGGGAAGTAGAGTATGGATCCCCATAGATCAGTGATGTGTGCATTTTTATGCAATATTTTCAGAGATGACCTTGAGACAGGGAATGTGTAATCAAATATTCAAGTTTGCACATGTTACTGAGGTCTTTCAGGCAGTTAAATGTGACACTGATAGTGAGAAACCCCATAAGGAGATCACTAAACTCAAGTATTGAGTAAAGAAATGCAAGATGATAATTTATGTGAGTAAATAGGAGGTAATGGAACCTAAATCATACTTTAAAAATGGTGAACTTGAAAGTAGAAGTTAAAATTCAGGAAGAATATCTTGGGCTTTCTGGCAGTTTTCTGAAATCATCAGCTCAGTGTGCACTTTGTTCTCAAGAACAAACAAAATATTTGGCACCATCAGGAAACATATTGAGACTAAACCAGAAACAAACATTTTTTTTCTCTGAAAAACATTGATGCACTTGATACAGTGAGTTTCCTTGCATCTCAAAAAGGCTATAATATAGTCAAAAATGATGCAGAGAAATCAACTTCTCATGATTATGGGAATGAAAAATTGTCTTATAATAAAAGATTAAAGTTGTCATAGAATCATAGAATGATTTGCATCGGAAAGGACCTTAAATATCATTTTGTTTCAACCCCCCTGAAATGATCAGAGACTCCTTCCACTAGACAGGTCCCATCCAGCCTGGTCTTGAACAGTTCCAGGGATGAGACATCCACATTTTTCTCTTTCTTTTCATGGCTGCTCTCAGTCCATTTTCCAGCCTGTATTTCTGCTTGGGATTGCCCCAATATAAGTGCAGAAGTTTGCACTCAGCCTTGCCATGAGGTTTGCACAGACCCACCTCTCAAGGGTCAAGGGACCTGTTAAGGTCCGTCTGGGTGGTATCCCTTCCCTCAGGGTGTTGACTGCACCACACAGCCTGATGTCCTTGGCAAACTGGCTGAGCCTTTCCATTTTGGGAAGAAAAGCCTGGGCAGAGGATAAATATTGGCAAAGTCATGAAGATAGTAGTTAAGGCTGTTGTTATTCATCAAATCCCCCAGTACTTGAATACACTTACTCAAACTAGCAGGATGAGAGCTTAAGAGAAGTAAAAGAACGTGCTGCCTTATAGAGGGATTAGTGAGTTAATGGCATGTGTTGCCACAGGTGGTCATGGAGATAAATACCAAGCAGGTTCAAAAATGGATTAATCAAGTTCCTGGGCAACATGTTGATAATTGGACAGTGAAATCAGGGATGTACTCCCTGCAATTCCTTCTGTGAAGAATTTCTTCTGAGGATGATGATAGTGGATGGCAGGTAGTGGAAGGGCTTGTGTGTGATTGCTAAGTAGTGTCTCATGCTTTTGGAGAGAAAATACTGGGCTATGTTACCATTTAGCAAGCATGATGGTGATACCAGCATCTCACCAAGGTTAATATGGTGATTCCAGGGTATGGGTAATAAGGGATCACAGGAACCTGCATTACCTTATTCTCCACAGTCAATGACAAATAATACTTGAAGGATAATTTGAGGTAACTATATAAATCTTGAGAGATTTTTAGTAAAAAAAAAAAAAAAAAGCAGGCTAAATTTAAGTCATAAGGAGGTACACATGCAGCTGATCCACTCTCCAATGTTTACATATTTGAAGAAAATAATATGAAGCAGATATTTTAACTATAATTTTGCTATACATTTAATTGGTGGGGAAAAATAGTCTTAATGAAAAGTCTTTATATTTCTACTTATCGTTTTCCTGTAGGATATATTTCTATTAATTTTGAGAGAAAAGTTCCGATTTGTTGGGATAACTCCAGCTGTCTTCTGAAGTCTCACCTGTTCCAACACCAGTACCTTAGAGATCTCTGTAATGTTTCTACTTCTTCTTCCTAATTATTTCCCTATGAAACTCATGTCTCTTGTAGATTTCATTCCATCCTCTTATTACCTTCATTTAAAGTTTGGGTTTTTTTTGACATATCTCTTATTTTATGACTCATTAATTTTTAAAGCATTAAATTTAAATTGTATATATACATATATATATATATATATATATATATATATATAACACATTTGTCTCAGTAATGTCTTCTAACAGACTTCAAAATAAATGAAATTCACATTTTAGGTGCTAAAAAAACCAAGTGAATAGAAGGAATAGAGGCACTTTTTTGATATAACAGTGTGAAACAAAGCCATTTTTATGTCAAAAAATCCAGTGTGCCTATGATTATTTGCTGCCTAACTGCAGTCTGTTTTCAAAATGTCTTCACTTTATCTGGACAAATTTAATGAAGAAGATAAAGTTTTGAGTGAAGTCAGCCATGCCAAAAAAGCCGAAGAAATATAATTTAACATGGCGTCTTTGTTTCAACAAACTTACTAACATGACTTCATCTCTGGGCCCATGGAATGAATCAGAGAAAGCAGCCTTGAAGAAATTAAAACAAGCAGCCTTGAAGAGATTAGTTTTGAGAAGTCTTTTTAATATCAGTGTAGAAAAAGAACTTTATAAAAATACAAAAATGCTGTAAATGAATCCTGAAAGGGTAGTATTCCATGTTTTTTTCTTATAAGATACTGTGGCCATATTGGGAAAAAATCATAGGTTAATTGCTTGTTTTCACTGCAGAGGAAATACTCTCAGACTAAACATCACATATGAGAAAAAATTAATCAGGAGAAACACCTAATGAGAAGGAATACACAAACACATACTTCTTTAGGTGACATAAACAGCAAAATAAAGGCTAGGGTAAAGGTGTGTCTGTTCCTGAGTGGGGTAGGGCACCTGCTGTCACAGGACACAGAAAAGCTAAGGTACTGAATACTGCCTGCTCCTCAGCCTTTACAATAGGACTGGCATTTTCAGAAGGGTGAATCTTGTCATTGCATATGAATATCTGAAGGGAGGGTTTGAAGAAGACAGAGCCAGGCTCTATTCACTTCTGTCCCACAAAGTTACAAGAGGCAATGGTCACAAACAGAAATACACAAAATCCTGCTTAAACATGAAAACCAATTTTTTACTGTGAGAGTGACAGAACTCGTGAACAGTTTGTCCAGCGAGATTGTGGAATTGCCCTTCTTGGCAATAATCAAAATTTGTCTGGACGTGGCCCTGACCAACTAATATTTGGTGCAAAGTATGCTGCATTTGATTTTGGATAAATGTAATAATTTATTACCTCCATAATTTGTTTCCCAGGTCCTGCTAATGCAGTAGGGGTGGTAAAAAAGGATCTCAAATTAATATTAATGATAGCTCAGATATTTACATTCAGCCATTGAATATGTTGGAGAAAACGTGCTGTTATTCATTTTACTTTATGAGTTTTAAAAAGATTCAAGCTCTGGATTGTCTTTCTTTTAGTTTCACTGAAATTTTCATCAATTTTGCATTCCTACTGCACTAGGATCAATAGATAATTTGGAAAATCTTTTGTAATCTATTAATTATTTCATGCATACTGAAGGCATCTCATTTACAGGAAAAGAAAGCCTATATCAGTATTTTGCAATGATATCCAGCCTATTAGGAAATCATTAACAGATTTTGTGAAACAGGGTTTACCACAGAAGAAATAGTGCAAAAATTAATTCCTATCAAAGCATAAATCCAAACACGCATGGCGTGCATTATTAAGAAATAGATAAGGCTTTTACATGTATTATCAGAATTCTAAAATGCATTTTATGTCTCTCCAGCTTAGGAGGAGACTTCCTATTTTGATCATAGATTAAACAGGTACAAAAGATTTACTTGTATGCCCAGAAAGTTTCCTGGTAGCCTTTATGATTAGACCCACTATCCAGGGAGTATTTTGTACTTGAAAATGAAGGGACAATCAAAAAATTAAGGTTATCAGTAGAATATCTACATTTAATTCTTGGAAATGATTGTTCTGTGATACAATACCTCATCTCTAATCTTCAGAGGAAAGAATGTGTCTGCCTTGTCTGTAAAGTCTTTGAAGCAGAGACTGTCTCCTTGAATGCATTTCCAGCATAAAAGTACAATGGAACCTCTGATTTGTGTGAGAGCCTTTCAGTGGTACTGTGATACAAATAAATAATAATCAGTAACAGATGTTTTGTCTGCTTTCTTAATGAGGTATAAGTCCATGAAAGAAAGCAAATTTTTACCTAGAAGTTGAAAAGAACTAAGAGGTCAAAGTTTAGATATTATTCTAATGAAAAATGAGATTTGCCTAAAACTGTTGAGAAAGTATATTTTCATAAATTTCTATTTCCTGTAAGTTGTATTAGAATTTGTGTGATTTAAGAGTTTGAGCACACAAAAATATTAAAAGCCCCCACAGACTGCATTTTTTCCCTTTAGCTGTACTATAAAGATGGCATCAAACCTTTCCCAGAGCCCTCAACTACCTTATTGCTTTAAAAAGTAAATAAAAAAAGCAAGATTTATGAAAAGTTTCAGTGAGATACTTATGCTGGGAGAAATATCAACTAGTATCTATCAAGCATCATTGTTGTCAGTAACAATGTTTTTCAGAAAGTCATATTAAGGTAGCTTGCATTTATGTTTATGTTGGCAATGCTTTAGTACATAGACCTCACTCATTTTAAGCAAGAAGGAAACTTAATTTAATTCCAACAGTCTCACCTCATTCTTCCTGTCTGCAGATGGAATTAAGAATATAAAAAACCAAATTATTATCATGATGTTTTATTTAAAGTTCAGTGACTAGAAGGAAGGAAGCTGTTGTCTCCAGTGATACTACCTCTTACCTTGTTGAGTTTTTATATTCTCTTGAAATTCTCAGCTCATCAAGAGAAACAAAGTCAAAGGATTAAAATAAATTTACGTTCTGATACTTTCTAAATTGCTTTATTATATATATATATGTTTCAGAGTTAGAAATAAACTTTAATGTATTTGACAATGAAAAAGGATTTAATCTGAAGAGGAGGATTTTAGAAGAATTTATAAAGTAATTCACATGCTTGAAGTACAGAGATGATGGAGGATTGTCAATTAGCCACTTTAACTTTTAAATTATTTTTAGCTCCTGATTTGCTGGCTGCATAGTGTCTCATATCAATACTAACTTTGGAAATGAATGAAGGAGGGATTTATAATCTTCTTTCATAGGCCAGCAAGAATACAGGAAGGAAGAAGCTGTCTCCTTTGAATATATACAGCAGCTAAATTTATATTGAGTTAGCATTATTCCCTGAATTTCTCCTGCAGTCCTGTGATATCTCAGGATCCTTAGCGGGAGAAGCAGAACATTTGGCTATTTCCATGAATGTTAAAGGAAAGGCAAATTAGAAATAGAGATTAAAACCAACAACAGCTTAATAGATGAATGGCTCTGACCCTGTCCTATCCTTCTTATCATTAAAGTCTCACTGTATTTTGGCTTCTTACTTTCAGCATTCTGACTGTTTCTCTGGATGTGTTATGCTATCTGTTTTAAAATATTTTGCATTTCTGCTAAGTTAGGGAGTGTAGGATATCTCTACTTCACATCTTTCCACATGCATGCACGTTCTCGAACACTCCCTTATGTTTTCCAACCAATCCCGTTAATGGTAGTCACAAGTGCATTTTTCCTTAAACCCAAATGCTTGCTGTGAGAAGCATGCTTTAAATGTCAGCAGTCTCTTTGACTCAGTCTCATTTTCTTATGATGTTTGCCAGTTTTGCTTATATGAGAATTGTTCTATCTAGTGCTCTAAAGCTCTCTTAGCCAGATCCTCATCAAATGTAAATTTACTTAACATCATTGGAAGCATTGGAGCTGAAAAACTGTCTTTCTATGCTTGCTACCCTTCAGAGTGTAATAACTGTATAAAATGCATGTGGTGATCTGTCTACCCACTGCTTTTCCTATCCCATATTGTTTCCCCCCTCTGCTTTCCTCTGCCCCTAGCCCTGGCCACTCCCTCGAGTTCTCCCTGTTGGTTCCTGTACCCCAACTGTGCCCATGTACCGCCCCTGAGCCCCCGAGAAAAGCCCCTGTGCCCGGATCACGGGGCCTCTCTGCTTCTGGCGGTTGCCAGGAGAAGATGTAACCATTAAATGTCCTCTGAAACCCTCATGGAGGGTCCCTTCCAGCTTCCTTTGCCGTCGCTGTGTTGTAGAGCTGATGGCTGGCTGGAGCAAGAGCGCGGAGCTGTCCGAAAAGGACTGCGGGAGGACCGAATGGCTGCCCTGCCCGAAGAAGCCCTGCTGAGCTGCCAGGGAAAGCTGCAGCTTGCTAAACCAAACCTAGCAATACAACAAATGCAGAATCAGGGAATTGCGGAGGTTGGAAAGGGCGTCTGGAGATTTTCTTGTGCAATGCACCTACTCCAAGCAGTCAACTAGAGTTGGTTGACCAAGGCCATATCAAGACAGTTTTTTGATATCTCTGGGGATGTGGACTCCACAGCCTTTGTAGGCAATCTGTTCTGATGTTCAATCAGTCTCAGAGTAAAGATATTTTTTCTTATGATGAAATAGAATTTTCTGTGTTTAGTTTTTGGCCATTTACTCTTGACCATTCCCAGGGTAGCATGAACGAGAGCCTGGCTCTTTCTGTACTTCCTCTTGTCTGGTATTGGTAGACATTGATTAGATTCCTGAACCTTCTCTTTTCCAGGCTAAGCAGCTACAGTTCTGTCTGCTTTTCCTCATAGGCTGGATTTTCCAGTCCCTTCATCATCTTGGTAGCCTCTCACTGGACTCTCTCCAGTATTGCCATGTCTCCCTTGTACTGCACTAGACACAGCACTTCAGGCATATCTTCACCAGTGCTGAATAGAGTGGAAGGATCACATCCTTTGACATCTTGGCAACACTTGTCCTACTGCAGTGCAGGAAGCTACTGGCCTGCTTTGATCTAAGGGCACATGGCCGACTCATGTTCAGCTTCCTGTCCATCAGCGTCATCCTCAAGTCACCTGGTCCCTGTACTTTTCCATGGTGTTCTTCCCTTCCAGGTGTCTTCCCTTTGCTGAATTTCATAAGATCCCTGTCAACCCATTTTTTCAGATTCCTGATGTTCCTCTGAATCACACCATAACTTTTTGGTGTATCAGGTACCCTTCCCAGTCTTGTGCAATTTGCAGAATTGCTGGGGGTACACTCTGTCCAATCAACTATATAATTAAGAAAGATGATAAGCAGTGTTGCCCCTGTACTGACCCACTGGGTTTATCATGAGTGGCTGACCTCCAGCTGGACTTTGTTCTCTGACGACAAGCCTTCAAACCTAGCAGTTCAGCCAGTTTTCAACTCACTGTTCATTTATCAAGCACATATTTCACCAGTTAGTCTATGAGAATTTCATAGGAGACTCAAGTCAAGATAAACAATGTCTGCTGCTCTCTCCTTGGCCAGTGAACGAGTCATTTCACAGTAGTCAGGACCATGGTAAAGCCATGTTGGCTGAACCTCAGTTACCTTTCTGTCCTTCATGACTAAAAGTGGCTTCCACATTTAGTTGTTCCATTGTCTTCCAAGGGTTTGAGGTGACGACTTTGAGGTTCTCCAAAGCTTCCTCCGTTCTGTTCGCCCAAAATAGAGGTGACATTTTCTTTCTGCAAATCCTCAGGGATCCCCCCTCTCTTTCCCAGTTGGCATGGCCCTTCAAAGATAACCAGAAATGGCCTTCCAGTGATGTTGATCAGCTCCCTCAGTGCTTTTCCACAGAGGGTACTTTCCTTGCTCCAGATTTTCCTATTGTTCTCAGGGCCCTGGGATTCCTGTAGGCAAATCTTCCTGTTGATGACTGAAGCAAAGAAGGCATGGAATACCTCAGCTTTTTCCATGTCCTTTTTTTACCTACTACTACATGCAGAAATGGGCCCACATTTCCCCTCATGTTCTCTTTGCTGTATCTGTAGAAGTCTTTGTTTTTACTCTTCACATTCCTCTCCAGATTTAGCTCCAGATAGACTTTACCTTTCATGACCACATCCCTGCATGGTCCCTGTGTGACCAAGCAGTCACTGTCTCTCTATTCCTGGGTGATCCAAACTTTCTTCTGCCTCTTGTGTGCTTCGTTTTGATATCTGAGTTCAGTCAGAAGCTCCTTGCTAATGAGTAGGCCTCCTGCCATCTTTGCTTGATTTTCTGCAATTTTGAATTAAATGCTCTTGATCTTGGATGAGTTGTTCCACAAAAATCAAACCACTCTTCTGGACCCCTCTTTTCTCCAGGACCATTGCCAGTGGTTATTCTTTCAAGCAGAATCCCTGAAGTGTCAACCATAATTTTCCCTGCCTGGAGAAGCATATATTCTGTAGGTACTCCTATAAGCTAGTCTCATCAACTCTGTTTTATGAAGTCTATATATAAACTAAAAAATACCAATAAACTAATTATGCCACTAAATATAATAAACTAATTTGTACCACTTCTACTGATAATATTTTAACTGACTTTTCATGTTAAAAAGATACAAAGCCTAAAACATCCCAAAATCTCACTATATCAAGTTTCTGCTCTGCAAAATAATTGAAAAGAGTGTTGATTATTTCCATGCTACAAAGAGACACAGTTTGAGATGAGGTTAAAGCTGTGTTGTTTTAGGTATGCTATAAGCACATGTTAAAAGACAACTTGTCGCCTAAACCTTATAAAGTTCCCAATATAAGCCAACAGAGCAAGAATAACTAAAGTGTCTTGTCTGCACTCTTTCAAGATGACAGCAACTCACATTTAGTTTAGAATCACATTTTTTCCAGCTTTCCAGGTTCTCTCTGTCTTCAGTAGATCGTGTTTTCCCTAGTAAGTATTTCCTGTGCTAATATTTTTTCTGTTCTAAATGCCACAAGTGGCAACATTTATACCTTTTATTGTTTTCTCTTTGTTCTATTGCTTGTTAAAACTCACTGACAACAAAGTCTTTAAAGATTTTTTTTTTTTACTTTCTTAAACTGATTCTAGATGGTTTCATTATATCCTCTTTGATCATTCTGTATAATTCTTCCCCATCTTTTGCACCTTCTCGTAGTTTAGTTGGTGCCTCCTTACACTGCTCCAACAGGTGAAGCATAAATAATACTTTAAAAATTAATTCTCTATTTGCTGTGGTCTACATATTCCAAGAATTGTGGAACATAATTTCTTTTGGGGTAGAAGAACTATTTTAAATTTAGTGTTTATGAAAGCATAACAACAGTTGGATTGGCTGTGGTTTTATAAATGAAATTTATGAAGACCTCCTATGCCACTAGCTAAACTAACCCTCCCAAGAGTGTCCTCATGTTTTCCTCCAAATTTTAAGGCTTTTTCCTACTTCCCTCTGAGCTGACAAAGTGACAGTAAGAAATCCTTTATGCATGTTTTAGTGACATATTAAAACCCTGTTGAGCTGTAAAAAAAAGTACAAACTGCTTCAAACCCCTCCATTTTGTTATTTGGTCTCAAAAGTTGTGACACTAGCAGTAAAACCATCATGCCTCCTTATCACAGTTTCAGTCTTCACACCAAGGAGGCCATGTAACTTTGGTATTTTGATTAAGGTGTTGATGGCTTCCTGAGATAATATAACAGGTTATGTACCTTTCCACTTGTGGATGTGCTTAATTGGTGACTCCATTGCTCTTTGTCCACAGCCATGGATAATCAAGCTGTAACAATCTCCAAACTATCCCTTCTCATTACAACACTTTTTGATCTGTAGCTATATTTTGAACACATACAAGTTCTGTGCTATCTGATGACATCTACTGTTAAGGTCCTCAGATTTCAGTTTTGGTTTCTATCAATAATTCCATATACTGTTATCTTCTCAAGGAAAAAGAACACATTTCTACTGTAAAAGTTTATAATTTTCCTGGCTTTATACAATAAGGTGGGTATTTTCCCAATAATCAGATAAGACACTTGATCTTGTGTTTACATGATTCTTTTTACCTTGCAAAGCAGTTCAGTGTTTTCTAGCAAAAGTTAACTAAATCTCTATTTGTGTAAAATTTCTTTATGTGTTTTCTAAGCCTGTTTCCTAGCCTTGCTAACACCACAGCATCTTTTTACTGTCACTTCATTATCCTCATCTTTTCCCACAACAGAATTTAAAAACAAGAATATGGCTTCAACTCAGCCCTAAGAACTAGCAATGCTTATCTTCATATGATGACAGCAGCATAATTTAGTGGTTATGTATTACTACATTTAGTTTGTATTTAGTAATTCACTTTTGTGGATTTGTAATGTCTTATCAGGGAATTGTAAATATATAATGAAAACATTTTTCTGGTCCAAAGGACCGTTCTTTAGTTACACTGTGCTCTTTCATGTTTTCCCTAATGTTTCATGAGGAAAAGTTAGTAATTTTTCTTTATTTTTGATAGAAATCCCATCTAAAGCTGACGTATTTCACATTGTTAGACATTCTTTCTCATTTTTTGTCCAAGCTGGTAGGCATGAACATAAAAAAAGTGTATTAAGTATTAGTCTGACATAGTGACTGTGCCATAAAACTAAATCATGCAGTTTGAGGAGATTGTTATATTCACAAATCTGTTAATGTATGCATAACTGGGTGAGAGGAAAGGATACTGAAAGTTGTGATGCATCTTTTATTGACTGATTATGAAATAGTGCATTCCAGAATGACTACAGTAGCATTTGCAAAGCTGAAGTAAGACATATCACTGTCATTGATTTAGACTTTTACATTTTTACTTTTATTAGTAGGACAAGAGTATATTTTTCAAGTTATAATGGGAATTGGCTCTGTACAATTTTGATTCTAGTTACAATTATTATCATTCCAATGCATTGCTATTGCTCAACTCAGAATTTTAACTATTACTTTCCATGAAAATAGATTTAGTTGAAATCTCTGCCTTTGGTAAGAAGGAAAAATATTTCAAAACCATGCAATGTTTTATTTTTAATAATGTTTTATTGTTTTAAAGTAAAAGAGTATTCCATCTTTTGTGGTGGGAATACAGTTAAATTGATACTTGAATTTCATGTTAGGATATGCAAAGGCCGTGCTGGGAGCTGAAGGTAAAAGCCATGGCATGCTAGTGGATAGACCATATTAGAGATAAGAATAAACTAAAGAGTGTCTCCTGGCTTTCTTTCCAATCGTATCTAAAAGTGAAGCTAAACTTTAGTTGTTGTTGCCCTCTAATTATGCTAGAGCTGTTAGAATTTAGTGTGAAAATGCTTTCTGATGAGAGTTTTATAACTGCCTTTTTTAGAGCAGTGAAGAAAATGTTAAAAAAGAGTATTCCACAAACAACATCTGGGTGCTGGGCCAAGACCTGACAATCTATGTTCTACTCCTGCCTCTGAATGTCTGACTGTACTTAGTAACTCATATAACCACTTTAATCATCAGCTCTTTTCTATTTTATTTACTTTAAGTGAGAAATAATTGTATCAGGGACTGTTTGGTAGTATGTATGCTCAATGCCTTTAAATAAGATTACAGTTTTAGCTGAGGCTTCTCTCCCTAACTCCAAATAAATAATCACAAGAACTTCCTATTGAGCAGTTTGTGTTGTCTTTCACAGATGAAAACTAAAGTGGTGTTCATACAAACTTTGATTATGTGCTAAAGCAATTAGTGTAGTATTCCAAATCCTGAGGGAAAAAAAAAGATTTTTAAGTACTTTCCTATAAATTTTTTTAATCTCTTCTCATGGTTGCTCAGAACATAACTGAACGTTTGCTATTGACTGAGCTACCTTGGTGACATGGGTGACCAATAGCTTCATCTAACCCACAATTCCTTCTGTCTGTTTCCTATCAGAGATGAATAAAGAAACCTAACTCAGGCTAGCGTGTCATAGTGAATGTTTGATTTCTGAGGGAAAGAAAAATTTTAGAATCCTTATTTCCTTATACATGCAGGGGAAATTCTGATCAGTACAATTTTTGGGGGTGTAATTGTAGAATGGAAGTGTGTGCACTTTAGATGTTTCCTATGTTGGCTGGTTATTCTGCTTTTTTTCGCTATTTGTACTTGCTGAATTGGTTAAAAAAGAACGATCAGCAAACATAACGAACAAATTGCACTTTCCTCAGCTGAACTGTGTGGAAGACCCCAGAGACAATCCAAACAAGCCTGGCATGGTCCCTCAGGAACCTAGAAATTCCACTGGCCTTTTTAAGACTGTCCTCTCTGGGGAACAAATCCCTGCAGCTGCTTTTAAAGGTTGAGGGTTAAAAGCATTTTTGTTGCTGAGAATGCACATTGGAGCACATGTAATGCTTTAATGTGCATTTTAAAGTGAAAATACAATACAACTTTTTAGAACCCTTGAAAAGAATCACAGACTTGCTTCTGTGGTTGAATGAATTCAGAACGATTCTTTCAGGCAGAGCTGACTGACACTCTGAATATCCCTTCTAGAAGAAATTTTGATATTTCAAGAAAGTTTTCATTTTGAATGAGAGTGACTTTAAGAACTGCTTCTACTTCCCTTCGCTGGAAAAATAACTGTGAAAAAATGGAAATGCTTTGTTTTGGTTTTGAGGGTTATGTTGCATTTGGGTTTTTTAAAGAAATTTATCAATTTCTACACTTAAAAGACTATTCCTTAGGTTGCTAGCTATTAGAAAAATCCAAAGAATTCCCAGAATCCAAAGTAATCAATTGTCATAGAGAAAATACTCTGAAGATGAAGACTTAGAAATGAATTATAAAGTTTAGATTTTGTATGGTGTTACTGTGAAAAGGAAAAAAAGTCATGTTATCAGCACATTTCATGACATTAAATATTTTCCAAAAAGGGCAATAGAGTTCTGAGAAACTATGTAGAATAGCTAAGCTATCTCTCTTCAGTGATGCATTCCCTCACTTTACAATTGATCTTGCCTCACTGAATGCTTAAAGGCAACTTTTGATTGATTTCATTTCGCATGGAAGATTTTAGTAGAATGTGCTGCTGGAAGCTCTAGGACTGATTTTTTATCACCCACTCTGAAATTCACATGCATGAATATTCTATACCAACCAACTTGTCTTCCTCAACCAGTCCACTGCCTGCCTGGTAAAGCTGCACATGTACAACTCTTTTTGATATTTTGCTGTAGGTATCAAGGAGATCTGCTAACTGAGATGGCAGTGAAGGCAAAAGCTTTTTTCCTGCCTACTCCATAGTACTCCTGCAAAATAGCTCCAGAATGCTATAGGTCTGGAATGGAGAAGTGGGAAGGGTGGTGGCAGAGTCTCAGGAGGTTTGGGCCACTAGGGTAGGAGTTAATAGATAACAGTCTGCAAATACAGTGATATTGGAAGAGAATTAGTACAGAAGTATGTTAATATCTGTTACCCTTAAAACTGTGATACTACCATGGCGCTGACGCATTGCCCATGACTATTTAGAATCATTGAAGATATTTCCTATTCCTTCTTGTACCATGGCTTATCTTCAACAAGTGAGCCACACTTGAGATGAACAGTGCTAAGGAGCAACTTGATCCTGAAATGACTCCTTTGTGAAATTGGACCTGCACTCAGAAAATGCCAAACATCCTATTTCCTGGTGTGTGCTTTAATGAATGAGCAATGGTGAAAAATAGGGTTTGTTTGTTCTCCTTTACTTTATGTGTATCCTGAAAAAGATGCCAATAACTCAACTATGTGTCCTGAACTAAGTGCCCATACAGACATTTGAACCTTATGTATATTTTTCTCTTTCTCTAGACAGCATATCACTAATCATGGGTGTTCTGGTTTCAGCTGGAACAGAGTTAATTTTCTTCACAGTAGCTGGCACAGTGATCTGTGGTTTGGATTTACTAGGAGAATAATGTAGATAACACACTGATGTTTTAACTGTTGGTAATTAACTTGCTCTAAATCAAGGACTTCTTGTGTCTCATGTTCTGCTGATGAGCAGGGGCACCAGAATATGGGAGATAGCATGGCTAGGATAGCTGACCCAAACTGGCCAAAGGGATACTCCTTACCATAGAATGTCATGCCCAGTATATAAACTACTGAGAGCCACCCATCACTGCTCGGGAACAGGCTGAGCAACAATCAGTGGGTTGTGAGCAACTGTATTGCGCATCACTTGCCCTTCCTGGCTTTTATTTCTCAATCTCTTTTTGTTGTCTCTCTTTTCATTACATTATTATTATTATTATTATTATTATTAGTCTGTTATTATATTATTATTTTGTATATTTAATTACTTTATTATTATTTATTTATTTATGAAATTATTAGTATTATTTCTATTTTATTTTATTAAACAGCTATTAAACTGCTGTAGTCCCAAAACATGGGTTTTACTTTTTTTTTCCCTTCCTACCCCATGGAAGGGTAGGGTGGAGTGTGAGCAAGTATCTGCATGGTACTTTGTTGCCTATTGAGATTAAACTGTGACAATGGGAAAGTAATGAATTATCTCAAAGAGGTACTTATAGCCGTTTTGCAAGGTTAGACCTCACAGACCTTAATTTAGGTTCTCTTATATACCCCGCTTGACTAGTACCTGTCTTTGCATAGTGTATTTTTATTGCACAGGTGCTCTGAAACACTTGGCCTATTTTGTATTCCTACCACAGCTGGCTTAAACATAGATCAACAACCTGAAATACCCCATTCAATTCTGTAAAGTAGTAGTATTCTAAGAAAAACTTAAAATAATCTATTTTGTAGCACTTAGATTTGAATTCTCTTCTAACAGAAAATGGGGAATATGATCATTAGAGGTCTATTTTTGAAGCTGTAATCACAGTTAATGATGCAAATCATAACTCATTTTCACTAAATGGTGGTTGCAAGACCAGCAGGTGTAATGTATCACTACTTAGAGACTGAAGTAATACTGTGTAATACAGTGATCGATTCACTTAGCCATATTCTTTGTATTGTAGGCATATCAAATTTTAAATATATTTCAGATGGGTTTTTGATGGTCATTGTCCACAATAACCTGCCAAATTTAGCTGTCAAAAAAACCCCCAAAAAAGACATCAGGCCTAGCCAAATCATTATGTTCCCTGCATAGTCAATGAAAGCCAAACCACAGACTCTTCCCCCAGGCCTTTGGAGTCACTGTGGGGAGCCTATACAATGATTGTAGGTATCTATCTGACTTACACATGTTAAATATTCAGTAAAACCATTTCATCTTTATGTTGTGATGATACAGACTTGTTTCTTTTTCTGTTTCATGTGTATCTTATCCCCAAAGTTCCTGGGACTCAGAGAAGGATTTACTATCCTTTAGTAATGAATATATTGGCCCTAAATTGTAATTAACTGTAATACTGGCTCCAGTGTGGGCTCTTCTACTGGCTGCAGAGTCCCAGGAGAAGCACCTGCTCTGAAGCAGGATTTCTGTGGGCTATCATCCCTGCAATGGGCTCTAGCACTGGTTCTTCACGAGCCTCAGTTCTTTGGGAGAAAGGTGCATGTGTTTGCTTCACCATGGAGTACCTCCCCCTCCTTTGAATTTGGTGTTTCCTCTTGTTTCTCTTTCTTTGTTCCCTTCTCTCCCATTTCTTGACCTTATGAAAACATGTTTTCACAGAGCCGTGATTAGCTTGGCTTGATGGGCTCAGCTGTGGCCTGTGGTGGATCTGCTGTGGAACAGGCCTGACCTGGCCATGTCTGGCACAGGGCAGGCCCTTACCTCACAGAAGACACACTTGCAGCCCTCCTTGTACCAAAACCTTGCTGCTTACACCCAGTACATTCACAAAGGGCCTGAATGCCTGAGCAGCTGTCATCTCATATATCTCTATGTCCATATGGAGATGCAACATATGGCACAGGTGAGGGTCAGGGCACTAGATATCCATGTGTAGACAACACACTTACACTCCTGAAGTCTGTACTAGTTTGAAAACAAACCAGTGGGAGATTGCAAGTCAGAAGTACAATTTAATAGGAAAATTAAAATAAAGGCAGAAAGCACTGGCTTAAACTGACAGAGTCAGGATAGAGCCTGACACCCTGTTGTTCAGGGTGGTGGTAGCAGTCTGATTAAATGGTGGCTGCAGTCCTGTTGAAGGGATAGATGTGGTTCTGTCGAAGTGCTGATCCTGTAGAAGGGTCTGGTCTTCCTCTGAAGGTCCAGTAGTGGCTATGTAGCTCTTGTGCTCTGGGAATCCAGTATGTAAGGCCAGCTGTGGTGTTCCAAAGCTCAGATTGTATCCAGGCAGGAATGCTTGGTTTCTATCCCTGGGTGGAGCATCTCACAATGGGATGATGTAATTTATAAGTCATGCAGTGAGGCCTTGATGGCCCATTAGCAGAAGATAGCCTCCTGAGGGAGTTATCAGGGATGAGTCATGAAGGAGATAAGGAACACTGCCCCACCTACTTTAACAGCTTATGAAGATGGTGATAGAATACATACTTTTGGTTACATCTTACATTGTAACCTAAGTCCTTGAACAGATCATTTAAATATCCTTTTACTAATTTTCAGCAATCATATGTTCCAAAATTTAATTCTGAATGTTTATAATTTTTTGATATTTCTAGCCTAGAAAGATGCAAAGTAATGCAAGTTTTTTACACTGTATAAGAGCTTAGCTAAAGAGAATAAAAGAATATGCTATACCTATGCTGAAAAGCAAGGTGTTGGGCTGAAAGTAGGTTACCAGTGGAGTTTCTCAAAGCTTGGCTCAGAATTGATGTCATTTAATATAATCATTTACGACCCTGGCACAAAAAGCAAAAATGTTTTAATGAAATTTGCAGATAGCATAAGGGTGAGAGGAGCTATAAATACAAAGCAGCACTTGAATATTGTGTAGAGTTAAGAGACCTTGAGGACCAAGTTTATAGAACTATAATAAGATTTAATAGTACAAAATAAAAGGTCACAGAATCCAGCCTTTTCATCTTGCCCATCATTACCTGTCTAAAACTTAGAGGCCTACTTTAAGTTGTTCACCTGGGCTCCTTTAAATGATCATAGAGAAATGCCTCTACAAGGACACTTCTATGCTAAAGAAGTTATTTAAGACAGGGAGGTCGTACTGGCTTTTAGAGATGCCTTTCTCACTACATTGGTTTTGGAGGAAAACTAGATGTCTGCTTAGCCTAGATCCCCATGAATCCCAGCTTCAGACTTAATGTGAATGCTTGCTATATGCTTATTGTCCTTCAGTTGGAAACAGAAAAATCCATTAAGAACCAGTTTCAGGGAATGCAAATATGGTCCTTCAATACATCAAGTTTAGTATTTCTGTGAAACAAAAGGAAATGAAGAAAATCCCTGTACAAATTCATTATGGAATATCTTCTAGGACCTTCACCATTAAAGAAATAGAAATTAATTGGAAAGATACAAATAGTAATGAGGGAAAATAATTTTACAAGATGAACCTACATGGATATTTTTCATATAGCAGATTAATTAACTAGAATTTTCCATCTTATGATTTCATTACAGTATTAAAAATATAAGAAGTGTTACTTTGGCTATTTCTTAAGAAGGGTACAATAAAATACACAGACTGTAAAAGTCCCAAGATAGTATAAATCACTGCCTTGGCTGGGAATAAAACTAGCTAGGACTTGGAAGGCATCTTCTGATTTACACCTATCAAATGTCTGACCCATACTTATTACCAAAACACTGTGCTGCTATCTGGGAAAATAAGTGAGAGACAACTTTTTTCTGGCTGATGAAAGCATGTTTCTTTAGAAAAACTGTTTTACTCAAGTTCAGGTAGCTTTGGACATTTCCACTAATCCATGAATGACATCTGAGATGTAAGTATGATATGAAAGTTGAAGAAGTGTTCTAAAAATAGATTAGATTTATTGCAGAGGTGGGAAATGAACAGTGCTGCCAGCTAAGGGAGGTATTTGTTTGACTCGGTTTTGTGTTAAGGTGCTACCTTGAACTTACAGATTGAGGAGGAACAATACCAAGTCTTGGAAATATACTATTTTGATGAATGCCATCTACTGGAAATGAGCCAGTTGTATTTGCTGTCTTTGTTGTCAGCATCTCAACACTCAGCATGAACTCTCCCATGGCAAACTGTTGGAGTTATTTCTAGTCTGTAACGAGTACCTCTATGACATTATTATTGAAAATAACAGGTCTCAAATATGTATGGTATACCATTTTTCACCAAAGTACAATTTTTTTAAAGTTACAATGAGCATGAACGCCCCTCTAACACTACTTTGAGTATAAAAGACTGAAGATAATATTGTCTCTATAACAACTAGAAAAATTCTGTCTGTATGTGTATTTACAATTGGTGCTTTGAAAGAAGTGGGACACAATTTTCCCATAAATAACAAAGATACATTTTACAGGGATTAAATTATCCGAAAATTTAGTCAAGTAAAATGAATAATCATATGAAACAAAAAATTTAAAAGAAAAAGGAAACATAGTGAAAATGTAAAAATGTAAAACTTGAATTTAACTTAGTATGTTTAATTGCCTAACTAAAAAGAAAAATGAAAAAGCTAAAATTTTGTATGAATTTAAGAAAATAGATTGTATGAGAGTTTGAATGAAACATTTTGGGTTAACACAATTTCTTTTTCATTTTCACCCAGTGTTCTGGATATTTCATTACACTGTGTCCCTTTGAATTATTATCCTTCTCTCTCCTCCTTTTTATTTGTGATTGGTTATTCCATATTTTAAAAAATTTTCTGTAAAGAAAATTTTTTTTAAAATAAATATTGTTTACCAGTTTGTATGAACATTGTCACTATTATTTTGCAACTGGTTTAACACCAATTAAAAGATAAAAATGATACAGTAATGAAGGAGGGGCTATTTGGTTGAATGCTTCCTAAATTTGATGTTCAGGGCATTAGATAACTAGTCTAGCTGATTGAACTTCCATAGTGTATACAGTGAGATGTAGATTCCAGCCTGTACCTCTCTGGCAGGTGTTTCACAGTGGGGTGAATTTCCTCCTGAAAGGGGCTGTTTCTCTCTGTGAGAAGTATGTTAGGAATCTCCTCAGTGTTAGTGTTTTCTTGAAAGTAGCTAAGGCTCTCAGAATTGTATCTGATTATGAGCTGTGGCACCAGCTCATGGCAACCTGAAAACCTTGGGCAAGCGCCCCGGATCTCAGACAATATGTTCCCAGGCTAAGCCCGTCTCAGAGTCAGAGCCTCTGATTGGAAAAGGGCAAGCAGGTGCAGCAGTGAACTGTATAATGTAGATTTAGGGGCCTCCATGCCACTTTTTTACTCTCCTGATCTGTTCCTGTCACACTGAATTACTTGCCGATGCAAGCACAACATAAGGTAATCGTATTATTCCACATATAAAGCTCCACAGTTTTGTCTTGCTGTTTTATAAAACTGTCATGATTATTAAACCAACTAATTCTCAAATATGCTTGGCTTTTAATTTGCATTGATCATGAGAATAAAAGGTGTTTCAATCATTTATTAAAAAAAATATCCTGAAGGAGTGAAAATGTGGATGCCATTTGCAGTGAGGTTTTAAAAACTGTGTGTTGAAGAAAGAGGGTGGTAATGTTTGCTAGAAGCATTTAAACCAAGTGCAAATAGTGCTCAAAGTAAAAAAAAAAAAAAAAAAAAATTACACTCTGACTCAGTTTTCGGAGGAATATTATAAAAAAACAGGGAGTGGAGAGCTCTGTTTCTCAATTCACAATGTAGAGCAGTTTTCCCAGCAATTTCAATGCATTTTGAGATATATTTTGTTAGAGATATATTTCGTGCTATGTCTAACATCTAACTGCTCAAGACATCCAACCATATTCCCTGTTATTAAAATCACCACTAAATAGTAATTTTTAACGTGAAGGTTCTAAAACCAAGACAGGATTTCTCTATACAAGTTCTAGAGGTTGCTAAAGGACTTACTGGGTTGTGAGACCAGAGAAATAGAGATATGCACCAAGATTAATTACTGTTCTTCCTCTCTAGCAGATGATTAGAGATCAGCACAGGTAAAGACTAACATTGGAATTCCCACTACTGACTAGCAGTGATGGCTAAAGATGAACACAGTAGCATATCAAATTTTGAAACTGGAGCATCACAGCAGATTCTTGTCTTCAGTGAGCTTGAAAAATTATTTCAGTCTCTTACTTGCAAAGTTAAGACATCAGAAAATAAATCCAGTTTGGGGAGGCTTGTCGATAGAAGGTTTTGTGTCTCTCCAAAAATATGCCTGCAGACCTTTCAAGGTCTTGAGGGCTCCTCTTTCTTCCTACAAATCTTCAGAAGTCAACACTGAGTGAAGAGAGACAAATACTTCTCAGTTGCAGCTCTCCTGCCACATATTTTGTTGCTATAGCATGCCATCCTTCTAAATTGCATTCTCTAACTCACTATTGTTTGACTGTGACATGAGATCACAGAAAACAGAAGCATCCATGAGGGATTAAGAGGAACTATGAGGTGAAGAGTAAGAAGACTTAAAAGGAGTGTCTCCTCTGAACTTCACTCCTTTGTTTTGTTTTATTCCTCTCCATTAATGTCCTCTGCCTTCAAGAGAAATATGTACCATCTGATCTTTTTGAGTTGCTATCATACTATAATAATTCCTTGATTTATTGCATAATTCACAGTGTCTTTTCATTTTGGAGCACATATAAAACCTTTAGAACGAGCAGATTTGGAGATTATCTAGAAAGCTATATTTCTATCTTTAGGATACTTGTCTAAAGCTTTGAGACTCACATTAATGCCAGTTTCAGGAAGAATTTTTAGAGATTCACCCAGACTCCTTGAAACAATAAATACACACATTTCATAGGAAACTCTTCTCTCGCTTGAACATGTTTGTTATACATGAGTATAGAGCATATAAATTCTATGTACTGGAATCGTACATTTGATTGCTTTTCTCAAATAGATACAGTACTGAGCTAAGCAGTCTAAATCTTAAAGTAGCAACAAATCATTGAGTAGGCTACATGTTTTGTGAATTTACTTTTTTATGTTAATGTCAGCATTTCAATCTTTTATTTTTCAGTACTACACTAGTGTTTAAGAACTAAATGCAAGCTACAGACCTGACTTCTGTGGAGCCAAGGGAGGTAATTCACAGCAGAATTTGGTAATAATAATGGTTGTATTCCAAATAAACAGTTTTGGAAATGTGCTATCTGTACTTCATATGCACCTCAGGACTTATTTGGCTTGAGGAATCCATATCCTACTACAATTTGCAAGATATGCAGTTTCCTGAATACAGGGGAAGCTTCAGGCAACTACTTGTTTAATTCCAAATGTGAACATTAGATTGGGTATTTTCAAAGTAATTTTCTCTCCATCATGTGCCACTACTTCCACCTGCCAACATTTTATCAACATGTTTTCAATAGGAAATTCATTTCATACTTGCTGCTGGAGTTTATTCTAACAGTTGAATAGCCTGAACATGTTCAACATTATAGGTCAGAGGGTGCCATGGTGTAGAGCTGAGATAAGGGAAAAAAGAAGACCTCCAAGAAAGTAAGTTTTGACTTGTTTCTTCTGGTATGTAACAGCCAGCATTTTTTTGCTATCACTGTTTCCCAAGTGTTATAATTGGAAATGTAACATTTAGCTTGATAAGGGTCTTTCTTATTTCAGTCAGAGACTTCTATTTCTGTTTAAGAACATACTTCTAATGTATTTAATTGGAGAAATATGAATAGTTTGCATTCTGCAAAGTACAGAACTGCTACAAATTATTCTGGATTTTAGGCCTATTAAGAATTGTGCTTATATAGAGGCCATACTTGCAAAGCATATTCATGTTGTTGGAATGTAAAATCAAGGAGGTAATCTTGCAATCCTCACCTAGTCAAAAGTCTGACTGAAATCAGTAGAAATATTTTCTAAAATATTGTTGTTTTGTACATTTGCCTATTACAAAAAAAAATCCCCAAGCAAAACACCCTCCAAAAAAACCCATAAAAAAAAAGCACAAATAAAAACCTGAAACTCATTGAAATTTAGAAATATTTAGAATAAGTCTATGTATGTCTGTCATTACTTTGATTGTACAGTGAAAAGCTAAGCAGACAGTAATGTGAGGCAAAGTTATGCCTTAATAGGAAGGTAAGTTGTACTTTTTGCAGAGCATTATATTCCTTAGAATAATTAAAGGAATAACCTTCTCGTTATCAAAATTTTCTTTAGAATACAGAGTTTTGAATGGGATAAAATGTTTGATCAATGATGTTCCAAATTTTCTATATCACTTATTAAATCTTCCTAGGTCATCATTTATCAGATGATAGTGGCTGCTTCAGTACTTGTTTTAACTACAGTCTATTTATCCAAAATCACATTTCATTTAACACTTGGAAATAAGAGTTTGTTCAGTACAATAATTAGTTTTAAACTTGAAGATAAACCAAAAAAACACAATACTAAAGTTTTATTATCATTGTCAAAGTAATGCATTTTTCCATCTTTGTTGAATGAAAATGGGAACAGTCCACTTAGTTGGGCAAAAGTCTTTGAGTTATACTGAAAGTTTCTATTGAACATTTCCAGTTATTATTAACTTTATTTACAATAGTAAAAGTTTGATAGCCAGCATAAAATAATATCAACTTTTAAAATTAAAAGAAAAAAAGGCTTCAAAATTTGAACATGTTTTGCAATTTTGATTCCCTCTTCTTTAGTGATTTCTATTTAGGTGAAAAATAATTTGGTTATCCTGTACCACCATTTTATTTCTCTTCCTTCTTTGACTTCATGATTCCACTTTCATGAGAAAAAATGCACTTCAAGAAGGATGTCTGCTAACTTCCTTTTAAATTTCCTGTGATTTGAAATAAATGTTTCTATAGTTTATCACTAGAAATAATATATAGAACAGTCTACTGATAGTAGGAAAGGACTTTTAAGTTTTATTGGCTATCTGAAGAACTCCAGAAGCCTGCATTTTTCTGAAAATGCAATTTTTCAGTATTTCTGAGGCAACATAGGTTTGGAATTTCAGTTGGTAGAAATTTTTCACTTTTTTTTTTTTTTTTTTTTTTTTTTTTTTTTTTTTTTTTTTGTTTAGACTTTTTTCTGAGGGCAGTTTTGAAAAGAATTAATTTTTTTGATGAACCAGAAGCTCAAAAGATTTTTTGTTCAGTTCACAAAGCAGTGAGGGAAGTTAGTTTCACTTCATGCAGGAGAGAATTTAACTGGGATATGCCACAGAGGAGTTTTTCTGCATCACTGCGTGCAGGTTCAGCAAATACAAGCAGATGAAGTTTCCTGCAGTGAAATCGAAGGGAGGCACAGGTGAAATAATGCACAGCTCCAGGATCAGATAGGTAGTAGAGGGTCAATGGCACTGCCATCTAAAGACAGAGGTGTTCTTGACTATAACCAGAGAGCTACAGTGTCTCTCCAATGACATAGAAAAACCAAGAAAGGATGATTACTACTGGCAATATTGGCTTCATATGGAAGCTAGACTTTCTAAATAAGCTCCCTTTGTTCACAGCCCAAATTTCAATATGAATACAGTCCAGTTTTAAGTATTCAAGAAACAAGAAGCTTCGCTAAGGCTTTCAAGGGGCTTATTGCCATGAGTCTCTCCCTGCTGAATGTCTGTTGCTAAGGGGCAAGTTTGCAAAAGGAGATTGACTTCTGCAGCTAGCTTAAAAGCAGAGGTAAAATGTCCCCAAGGCAAGGTGGTTTAGGAAGAAAGGCATCAGCTAATTAAACTTAATTGGGTTAGCCAGGTTAGTCTGATTAGCATAATTAATTTAGGCCTCTGAGTAGGCTTGAGTGGTGTGTGTTTTTGTGAGGGATCCTTTGAGGGAAGTGTTTGAGACTGAAGTAGAAAGAGTATTTAAATCTCTAAGTCAAGGGAGAGACATTGTAGATGAGTGGGAAAGACAAAATACAGAAATACAAAGGATTTACCCTGCCTAAAGGCTATGTACTCTTTTGAAATGGGCAATGGTTAAGGAAAAAACCAGAGGGGCTAGTTAGAGGATTTTAATCCACCTGCAAAGTATGGGGAAGGAGTCTAGCCAGCCTGTTACACTTATGCTTGACAATACTGTCATATAAGTAAAAATAAAGTGTCTAGGGAATAGTGGATAAATAGGGTTAAAACCAGACTGTATAGCAAAGAGGTAGAATCCTCCAGTTAGGGGAAGTTGAAATGGTTTCACCTTAACTGATTTGGGATCTTTTACTTCTGCAAAAAGTTAATTAAGTACTGGTTTAAACTGGTTTTTTTTTGCGTACTGTACTCTTAGCTCATGAAAAGAATCCCTAAGAAATAAAAATTTGCAAACAAAGGATTTTCCTCAAATGAAAGAGAAAAACAAAAATTATGACCACTTAATAGCACTTCTTGTTTTACAAAGAAAGTGGATTTGTAAATACGTATATCCGATCTTTGATTGCAGCACTACTTTAATGGAGTAGATTGTGTAGTTTTTTATTCCTGTACTGAGTTATGTATTATGTCAGTTTCCTTGGGCCTAAATTGTGTGTTATCTGAACTGCCTTCACATTGCAAGGCTTGAAAGTTTTCTGAATTTTTTTTTTTTTTTGCTAAGCATTCAATTTTCAACTTCATTGTGGGTGATGCAGTGGTCAAATGAGCCTTTGTTATCCTCTGTTTTCACCAATGCATGTCCTGGTTGCCAGGCAATAACCTCTTCCTTTTTGGCTGAGAAAATAAGGTACCTCTATTGTTAAACTTACCCTGGAGCTGATTGGTATGCAGCATATTTGGGAATCCCAGAGGAGAAAAGATTGTTCTGCTGCCCAACCAGTACTTTGCCCAAGTATTTCTGTGAATTCCTTTTAATACTCTCTGATCTACAATTTAAATCACCACAGTTTCAACTCCAAGATCAAAATGAAAAATGGGAATTTTACACTGAAAAACCTTATAGTAATTCTCTATACACATTTGTGACTATAGACTACTCTTAAAAGACACATCTGAGGACTTTTCATTATTTATATGAAGGATGACTAATATATAATCAAGGATATTTGGGATGTAATTTTGTGAGTAAGGATTCTCCTGAGACCTTGAGAATTTTGACTGAATATGATGAGATGTTGTCTGCAATAATGAAATGTAGTCATTAAATGTTGAAAAAGAAATATGTGATTTGTCCAAATGAATTATGCAAATTGAAATATTGCTTTTTGTAACTAATGTTTGAATTGCTTTTTACTTAATTTGTTCAGAATTTTTTTAGCTGATTTTTCATATCCATCCAAACTATCATGCACTCCTTGAAGTGAAGTTTTGTATCCTAAATAAAGTATTGGTATTTTAGTTGATGATTTGGAGGAGAATCTCAGTATGTGTGAAGGCAACTATAAATTAAGATTGTTATATTCTAAGATCATGTTATATGATAGCCTTTGGGAAACTTCTTGGTTTCATTCTCACTTGAAATAGTATGAGAGCAATTTTACAATGAACAATTTTTTTCTAGTGCTAGCTGGACCTGGATGACAGAATAAAGCATGAAAATTAGAATCAAAGCAAAGCTGATGTACCAGAACCAAGACAAATAAATAAACCCCAAAGTTTTACTTTTCTAATCTTAAAAAGGTTTATGTTTAGGTCAATTCTTGCCCAGTTCTGCTTCAGAGCCATTCAGATGAGATTTTACAAAAGGAAGAGAGGAGAAATGTTGCTAAATTGCTTTGAGAAAGGTTAGCCACTCAGCATGAATAAACTAGGGTTTGCTACACCACAAATATATATGACATGTTGAAAAATGTTTTAATGAAGTAGCAAAGGTCTGCCAGGGAGTGAGTTAAAAAGAAAAATATAGCAGTGTAGTACACTTTGAAAAGACAGAAGAATTATTTTCTTCTTTTTCTTGGAGAAGAATTGAAACCATAGTGTTTCATGTCTTTGTTTTAAACTCTGTGGCAACTCTGTATTGTTTAATATACATACTCTAAATTTCATGTTTGGCACCTGCATTATTTGAGGTATAATTGCATTTACTCCATGTAATTAGAATACAAATTTGTGTTGCTGAGGTAGGATAGTGCTGTGGGTTTTTTTCCTGGGAGGTAGTGTTATGCAGTCTGTTTTGTGTTCAGAAAATTTGCCATGACAGTGCTTCATAATAGAACCAATTATCAGGAATGCTGTTACACATATCCTTCCAGACCCCAATTTAAACAGAAGCAAGTGAAAATTCCTTCTGTGAAACAGTCTCCATAAATCAGTCATATGTGAAGACCTACATGCTTATTGAGGATAAAACAAGAAATATGAATTTTAAAAAAATAATTAGGTGTTTTTAAGGTGTTCTGATTAACTTTCAAACTAAGGGCAAGCAGCACATATTAACAGCACCTACCAAAACTACTTTCCATGTATCTTTAATTGTTGCGGTGAGCCATGGCCAGAGCCATGGTCAGCTGGACCAGGCAGATCAAAAGGTCCAGTGGTTGATGCCTGCACAGCTCAAGGACTTGAAGGCACAGTAAGCACCCAGAGAGCTGTGTGAAGCACGCTGACCATTGCCTGCTGCCTCCCCCCACCCCTTATGGCTCATATTTTGTTATTCCTCTAGAAAGTTCTATGTTCCTCGGTTGGTAATTGGCTCATGTTGCTCCTCTACCCCCCACTTCTTCTCCCATTCTCCCTGGTCCCTTCTCCCCCCTTTTGTGAGACCCCATAACTGGTATTTTATTGGTTATTGTATGTTCCCCCCGCCTATTATGTAGGGGTATAAAACCCCGTGCCCGCCTAATTTTATGGGCTCTCCTCGTGGCTTTCCCCTGTGAACAAACCCTTCCCTGTCCCACGAGGAAGTCCCTCCGCTTTTTTCCCTCCTCCTCCGCGCCCCTTGGCACCGGGAGGCCAGGGGAGCCTGAGCTGGTGCTTCGCCTGCCCTCCAGCGCCGCGATCGGCTCCGTCCCCCTCACCTGGGGCAGGCAGAACATGGCCCGGTGCTGAGCCAGCCGGCGCAGCACTGCGGCATTTAATAGGTATCAGAATACTTTATTCATTCACATTTCATTTTTAAGAAGCAAAGATCCCACTTCCAATGCTTTGAAATAGATGTTGTCTACTTTCCAGCATAATAGGGGACACTGCAACTGATCCTGGTATCTTTGACATTCTTGTCCTGTATGAAATGACACAGCTGATTGTTAATTTTTATTTTTAATGGGCATTCTCAATTAAAGTGCACAAAACTGAAGGAATAGCCATTATTTTTGATATGTGATTAATATGTTTTTTTTTTTTTTTCCTGAGGCTTCACTTTGTTAAAATGATCCAAATAGCCCAGTTCATCCTCAGACACACTTGGGAACTTTTAGGTGTAATGCTTAGAACAGCCTATAATTTATGTAATGTTTATCAAAAACAATGCCCTTTATCATTGAGCTTTCTATTTCTGAGCACGAAACCCCAAACTTAAATGTCAGATTTCATTTTTCCATACATTGATTGTAAGCATTTCCAAGGTATACAGTGGTACACTGGAACACAGAAACTTCAGACAATTTTCTCTTTCCCTATACCTGCTTTTTTATTTTGATTGTGTTTCTTTAAACATGTGGTTATGTAGGTGTTTTTATACCATATTATAATTACATGCCACTTGAAGTTTTTCATGAAGGGCAGTCTAAGCAATAAGCATTAAGAATAGCAAAATTTTAGAAAAATGCCTAGGAAATAACATAGCAACTTGGGCAACAAAAAGCAAATTGAATAATTTAAGACACTATTTTACAGCATAATATTTCAAAATAGACTAAAATTGCTTTAAATAAAAAATATTTTTATTTAAAGTGGAAACCTTAATGAATTTTTTGCTATGTTTCTATTTTGTCCTGACTGGCTTGCCTACTGGAAAAAGATGAGAATAGAGTGTTTGAAAATGTAGGAAAGCCTGCAAATTTTCTAGGTTTTCTTGGCCAAAACTGTAATTAAAATTAGCAGTTTCCTAAAGAGAACGTGAAATTTTAAATAAACTAGAGTTACTAATAAAAATTCCAAAATTGTTTACTCTTCTTTCACTGTTTTATGTATAATCAGACATAGGTCAGAGTTACATTGAAAGTTCTGTGAAAGAATGAGGACATCTCAACCTTCATGTCTCTGCTTTCATTTCAGGAAATTCAGTGAAACGAGTAAGTCTTGGCTTTCTGACTCCCAACCTGTTTTCATCTAGACATCCATACTCTGCTGTTGCAGAATTGGCAAGGATCACTCAGGATCACACAATGCTCACCTTAACTCAACATAATTCATTGCCATGCTTGTAGGGTTTTCATCCAATTTATTTGACAGCAAAGGAGCTATGAGATGAGCTGTGGTTGAATGTGTGAAAAGTAAGGAAAAGGGACTGTCTTAACGCCATATTTTTTACTGTTATGAGGCAATTTTGCAGCAAAGAACTTTGTTCTGCTTGTGAATTCATTTTTTCCATTTACCCAATAAACTGAGATTATCAGACTGAATCTTAGGCAGTAAAAATAACAAATTCTTTGGTTTCTCAGAAGAAAAATAACTATAAAAAATTTCATTTCTACCTTAAAGGCGGGGGGGGGGCCGGGGAAGAGAAGATAATAAAAATATTTTTGACCTTATCTTTCATTTACTTAAAATATTTCTCTCATTTCATTTTTTAAAAATTAATATATGAGGCATATGGAAATAAAGTCTATGAAAAATGGGACTTTTCTCATTCTCTAGGTTTAACTGGCTTTTAGTTCTTTTGCTCTCTGTAAGAGAAAATTTACCAAAATATGTGTTTATTGGTACTTTTACTCTAAATCTACCTTTTGTGTAGGTGGTGGTGGAGGTGGTAAGTTCAGTCCAAATGTTTGCTGCAGATATTATGATGGTAGAAACAGAATTAATTTGTTTCCTTTGCACTGGTAAATAAAAGCTTTACTTTTGATGTGTTTTAAATCTGAAATGTGTAATAAATATTGACCGGTCTAGCTTTCCAAAACATTAAGTGTGTAGTTGTTTAAAGCAGAGAAACATGTCAGAAAACTCTGCTGCATTCTGCCTCTGGAATTGTGCTGGTGTTTAGTTTATAAGTCTCAGTTTGTGCAAATCTATAGTTTTCCATCGATACAAAACCAGTAATTTCACTTTTTTTTTTTCTTTCACCTACTTGTAAAGAGGTATTTCTGCTGTCTAACACAGCTATGGTGAAGAAATGTCTCAGTATTTTAAAATAACATTTGCAAACCTATAAAAGGGATGGCTTGGGATATAATTATCAGATCTAACCTCTGAAGATTCCTGGAAGCTCAGATTCACACATTATTGATTTGATTGACTCTTTTTCTGAAGTTGACACTTCTACTTCCAATAAGCTCACTCTCTTTGTGGTTTTGTATTGTCATTCTGAGAAATATTGAGAATGAAGACATTGCTGTCCATTTTCATTTCCTTGTTAAGGAGAGAATAAAAGAGAGAGAAGGAATAAAATTTGGAAGATATTTCAGTTTTCTAGAAATAAATTTTCCTTTCTGTGCATTTAATCAATGTGCTGCTGTGTACTGGCTTCCCACTTAACTTTCACTGTTTTGCTTTGGATGTGCTTTCATTTAAAAAATGTCATAGGTATATAATAATTTTTTAAATATTTTAAAATATTTGGATGGTAAAGTGCTTATGCAACAAAGGAGTTGTCTGAAGCTCATTAAAATAAGAGGGAAACTTTCCATAGTCTGCTATTTGATCTTCTAGTCCGATCCTGATTTTTAATTTTTTTCTCCTTTAAAGAACACTTCTCAGTTCAGAAACTATTCTGGAGATAATATAATGATTAAAAAAAATCAGGAATTTCAGAGTCTAAAATGGTAAAGGTATGAGTTCTGCCTTTGAAATCATCACAAATTCAAATTAATAGTGCCAGGCTTTCTTACTGTCTATTAAATAAATGAATAAAAAATGTGTTTTACTTTTTTGCCAACCCCTCATGACAATGACCATATCATTCTTCCTCCCATAGAGCTGACCTTTTTGCATTTATTTTTTAAAATTACTCTTACTGACAAACCAAACATTGCACTTGAAATCAGAAAACCGTTAGAACACCATTGTATAGCATTGTGTCACAGTTTGGGAACAGGCAGAGCATTCAGTATTTGTCAGGATTCTTCAAAGACTCTAGTAGAGCACAAGCTGATATGTTGATCCTTCTGGAGTGAGTGTTGGAAAGAACATGCTTTTCTTCTCCTCCAGCACATGGTTCACTGGGGTCACAAGGGGCATGGTGTGTGCTGAATTCCTTCAATGCCTTGCCTTAGTGACAGCATTTCTTTTCATAGGAGCTGCTGGGCTTTTTCCAGCTGTGCTACTAGTTCTCTTATCCACACCTCTTTCTGACACCTTTGTTGTCCTGCTTGGTCTCTGAATGGCCTCTTGACTACTCTTCATTTTTATTACTATTTGAACCATTGTTTCTCCTTTTATGCCTTCAAAATTCTATGTTAGGGACAAAATCTGTTCTCGGTGTGGCAGAAAGCCAATGCCCTTACTGCCCTGAAGAGCAACGGATAACACCTAGGTATTTCACTTGTTAGCTGTTAACCCGGGGTCAAGAAGAAATAGACAAAGGCATCTTAGCTGGATACTGAGAGGATATTTGGACAAAATGGCTTCTGTGCTTGCCCTATTCTTAAACTTCCATGTGTGTCCTCTCTGGCCACCACCAAACTCGATCACTGGGTCAGATAGCCCTTAGTGTCAACCACTAAGCCATTTCTGTGTGACATGAACTACCTTTAAACTTTATCTTTAAACTGGACCAGTGAATTTTACAAAAATGAGGGAGGTATGTAACATGAAACTACTTTCCCTTAGTACTGTCAGAATCCATTCAGTGGTGATTTCAGCCATACAGTCTTCTGTGGAGGAATTTTCTGCTTTCTCTCACCCTGTTGCTGGCACTTCTCCAAAGTGTTTGATTAGAGGTTATGTCTGCAGTCAGTGCCTAACAGAATGAAATACTACTTTTCAGGGTGTTTCTCATGTCCTCCCTTTATCATTTTGTATTGTATGCTATTCTTTGATCAGGGATGCTTAAAACTGGCAAGTAGTTTGCCTGCAGGTTTGCAGGATTTTATTCTGCTATATTATTTTCTTTTCTCAACCATAGTGATAATTTTAAGCCATCTGTATGTGAAGATAATCACATAGCAATCATATGCATTTATCTGGAGGATACAAACTGTTGATTAAACCTTTATATTCTATTTTTATTTGTGTTTTGGTTGTTAGGCAAGTGGGTATTTTATACGGGGGTGCTTTTGTTCAAAGCTTTTTTTGTCTGGTGAGTGAAAGAAGCATCTAATATCTTGAAAACTCAGTTTTTCTTTTCTCCACAGTTTTTCTGCCTACACAACAAAAGCTGATGGGGCATTGTGCTGAGGAGACCATGACAACTTCTTTTATATTAGCATGAACACCTCGGATCAAATCACAACACCCAGTGTTATCAGACTTGTTTGAGCAGCCCCACATTGTATTTTCCAGGCAAGTTTCCTTCAAAAACTCATAAAAATAGAAATTCATAAGAGAAAGAACATTACACTGGTGATGCTGAACTGGAAGGAATCGCTTGGCCAGCAGTCCAAACATCGGAATGGGTATTTTTATAATATCTTATATGAAACTCATCAATTTACATTGACTGTGGCTGCAAAACTGCAACTACAGCAAAGACAAGAAAGTCAACACATTGCAATAATGCATTTAAGAACTCACTGTCAGCTTCTCAGCTAGGCTGCAGATCCTGTTGTATGGATTGCCCATCTGGAGATATTGGCTCTACTTAATAATTATATTTGAAGGGAAATTTGAGAATAAATCTCCAAACGATGTTTAGCTATAGGTGTGATTTTTTCTCCCATGCAAGCAAGTGTACTCTATTTCAAACTGATATAGCAAAATATGGTCATTTATGTAACATCATTCTTAGAAACATCCTATGTGATGTGGAGAAATTCAGAGTGCCAAATATCTAAATGCAGATGATTTCTTAGAATATTATAGAGAAATATGTGTTGTATTATATTAATGCAAAGGCATAATTGTTTATACTGAGTTTGTGGGAGTAGGTCTCTTTCTTCAAACATAGGCAACCCTCTAATTTTAACCCTTCAAAAACATATTAGAAAGAATATAATTTTATTATTTTTGTTATAATGACACCTTTCTTTGTTTTAAAGGGTAAACAGAAATAGTAAAAAGAGAAGCCAATAAATTTAGAAGAATAATATTATTCTACACACAGGATTTCTGAGACCAGTTACAACATATTGTGCCAGTGTTGGGGTCTAAAAGTGATAGCTGAAATTTGTGAAAAAAGGCCAAAAAGAAATTCAAGAATACTTTAAAGTTTAAGAAATTTATTTTGAAGCTATGAAGTTAATAGATTTAACTTTCAAATAGAGTGACCAGTCTGAAAATTCTGTGAAAATAGCCATATAAAGAGATTTCTGATGGTAAAGGTATGGTAAACATAGGCCAAAAATCTTATATTCTGACAATAATGTAGGTTGTCTGTCGTTTAAATCAGGAGGGAGTGCCTTTTTGAAACGTGTGTTGACTGACTCTAACAGCTGGACTTAGCAGAAAGGGAATCAGCTGAAGAATGTACATGAACTATGTCCATCAGAACTCTAACTACTCTGAACATGATAATCAGGAATAAATAAAAGCACTCAAAAATCTTTACCAGAAGAAAATTTGAATCTGTGGGTCTTCGAAGCATTCATGACACAATGAGGTGAATATCTGCCTGAGCGGCAATAAGCATCCTTTTGTAGATGCAAGAGATCCCTGAGTGGGGGAATCTATAAAGGAAAGGTGGAACTCAAGAAGGACTTGTAACCAAACTCTGTGAAGGGTGGGGTTCGAAGGTAGCACCCTTGCCAGGATAAAGTATAGACACACTTAGTGCTCATTTAGATACTGGAATCATCTATTGTGCTTTGAATGTGTTCCCTCAACTTGCTAAATCATGAACCAATTGAGAAATAATCTTTTAGAGAGAAGGTTAGACTTTAAATCAAGAGGTGTCTTTTCATGTCCTGGAACCATTCTCTAGTGGCTTCAGGTAAGCACATTTTCATATTTTTATTTTCTGTGTGTTAAATGGAAGCAGTAATTACTTCCTAAACTGCAAAGTTTTTGAGAGGTTTTAAGACATGCAGGTGATGGTGAGGGGAACAAACCCTGAATAAATAAAAATGTATTCAGAAAGGGAATCAGAAGAGACATGATATGATGGCAAAAAAAAGGAAAAGAGGTGCAGAGGAATGTTTTTATGTAGTAATATAAAACCCTCTATATTTGCTCATTAAATATTTTAGTGTGTGTCTTTCAGGAAATGCTGGAGGCCTTAAAAAGTATCTAGGTGTATTTAAATTAGGAAGAAAAAAAAGGGGAAAACATTCATTTTCAAAGTAGGAAGGATTTACATTTTCTATTTTTAGATCAATATTGCTCCTAAAACTAAATTGAGACATGATAGGAATCAGAGTGGAAAGCTGGGATTGCACCATATTGATGCATGTTAATGCACATGTATGCTACCATGTGAAGCTCCTTGAGAAGCAAATTTCCCTATTCATAACAGTTACCTTTTTTCTATTAGTTTTTCTGCTCCATCTTTTACCTCCAGAAGAGAGAGTCAAATAAAACTCATACTTATGAAGGGTGTACTGAGTGATTTATACATGAGCATCTCGTGAACAGGAAGAAGCTGGGCTCTGTATTACAGTTTTCTAGGTACCTTTTCTGAGCTTCTGAGTATTTCTAATTTCTATGGAAGTCAAAGGGAACAGAGCAAGTTGTCAGCATGAACTAATTGAGACGCAGGTTTGTAAGACAGTCAGGGAACAAGCAGCTCATGCTGTAAAGTTCTTAAGTGTTATAATAAAGACAGAAATTTAAAAGCATTGATTAATGAGAAACTAATAATTGCTCTAAGGAAAAACTTTAAATATTTAGCACCATCAAGGGCTGAGCACGGATCATTGTCAATATATTTAGTGTAAACAAAACAATCAAATTTTAAAAGTAAATAAAAGCATTCTCTCAGGCAAAGCTGTAAAAATAACTGAATAAATGCAGCATGAGAAATAGACAATTGATTTTTCAAATCATATTTTGTAACATTTCAGACCCATTTTCCTTTAGAAGAATTGTAAATATTCTTGTAAGATACTACAGCATGGCAGTTACAAAATATGGCATCTTATACCTTTTGATTTTATTCCTCAAAGAGCTTCATAAAAATATAGGAAGATAAATCACTGAAATGCTTTTCCTTAAATATTTCCTAGAACTACATATAAAATAATACTTTTCTTCAGTTGGAAAGTCAGATAGTTAGATAGATTCAGTGCTTTTGTTCTTACACTAATGAAAAAAAGATTTTTACTGTGTAAAATTCCAGAATACCCAAATGTGGAAATATCAAAGTTAACTTTTAGAAAATATTAAAATATTTATTTTTGTGAAAATAAAAGATAAATTACAAAAGCCATTTTTTCTGTTCTTGAACAAAGCTTTGCTATAACGCCTTTTTCAGCTTTTTCATGTTTTTGCTTGTTTGTTTGTTTTTGATATGAGCTTAGTAAAGTGTAGAACCGGGAATTGCACTTCCATTTAAATGCAAAAAGATCAAACTTCTGATTTTATAGCAAAACTTTTGCTTTTCTTGGACATTCTACAAGTAGAGGAAGAAACCTTGCCCATTCGTTATGGCATGAGATTGTGGTAGACATATCGATGAAATCTACTGAAAAAAAACGTGTTTATATACATGGTCTTGCAGCCTCTATCAAGAAACTGGAGAAGATCCATTATAAATTTCCAAGTCATGGATACGTTTCACCACTGAATCCTAAACTTTGTTTCAAAAGTGATATATGTGGGTTTATAAAATGTACACAAATATAAAATATAAACATTAAGCTTAAAAATACTACAAAATACTACTATAAATATATTGCCAAATCCAATGAAGAATTTAAGTTTGATATTCATGATGATGATTATGAATATTTTAAAGGAAAATAATCATGGAAATATTTATTAAAAAGTTATTTAAAAGGGAACTTTTGTCAATCTCAAGATGGTATTTTTAAGTAAATGCACACATCAGCATTCTGCAAAAGCTGAGAAGAGGAAAAATAAAAATAAATCAAAATTATGTTCACTGTGAGTGAAAAGTAGCAACCAGATTGTGAGCTAATGCTAGAGACCTGTATAAAAAGGCTTAAAGGTTCTGAGTTTATCTCCAGCTATCATAAATTAGGCTATGCCAGAGATGTACCAAGAGAGAGAAAAATGTTTTCTACACCCTGACTTTCATTCTGAAGATTCTGCAATCTAATTGAGTACCAGATAAGCAATATTAAACCTGAATGCTCAGTCCTCAAGTTGTGCTCACTCTTTTTTTTTTTTTAATCTGAATTATAAATAGGGCGATTTGCTGTCATTGATGGAAGAAATGTTTAATAAAGTGTTGAAGTGAGTAAGAAGTTTGCATGAACATCAGGAGAAAAGCTTCTGAGATGACAAGTGGCTCTTCCAAACACATTTGGATTAGGCATAGTCCTACTTTGCCCATCAGTATATGGTATTAAAACAAGAAGCTGTGGAAGAGAGTGTGGGGCATAAATTCAAACAAACTGACATATCTGTATTATCCATATTGTCTGATAAGGAGTGGAAAAAGAAGGTATGGCCATAAATCACCTCTGAGTCAGAACAAAATATATAATTTAAAGTGTGCGGGAAGTAAAAATAGTGTACACTGACACCAGAACATGCCACAGTGCGTGAAAGGAACAAATGTAGACTCCAGTCTTGTGAATAAAAACTAATCATATGGAGAGAAAATAAATAAGATCTATAACTAATTACAACATGAGGAATGATCTTTCTAGTTTAGTTATCTGAATTCACAGGAATGCATAACTGCTTATTGACAGGTGTGCAGCAGTATATTTCTTGTGGTGCTTTAGTTCATTTAGTTCATTACAAAGACTTTTTGACTGCTTGATCTATATATATATTTCTACATCTCTTGAAGACTCTGTATAAGCCATAATGGCATTTTTCATAAATTTAGAAGACATAAGCATTCCCAGGCTGTAATGAATATTATTGGACAAAGCAGATGGCCCAATAAAGGGCCTGTGTGATGAGATCCTCCTAAAGAGATAATTATTACAGAGTTTTAAAGCTATATTAACATTGTGATTAAATTTGTGAACAGGGGTACTTTTCTAACAAATTGCAATTAAAACAATTGAATAGTAGTACCTCTTTAAACTTTTGAAAGTTTCCAAAAGGTGTAAGCAAAGCTCCATACAAAACAAAAACTTTTTCATCATAATATTTGAAATAGGTAGGATCACTTGCTGAGCAATATGTAAAAGCAGTAATGTTTTCCTTCTTGGCTGACAAGTAGTTGACTGAAGATGAACTTATTACCCTTGAATGGATGGATGCTATAGAAATGAATACTACCTCAGTCCTATTACACTATTTTCCCCCCTTTTATAAAAATTGCTGTTTAAAACACTTAAGAGAAAAATCCTGAGAAAGTAACATGGAGTTGGGCAAACAAGCCTGGTATTCAAGGTCAGTCTATCTTCTCATGAAAAATATTTTGTAGGTCTTGATGGTTAGGAACTGCCTTCTTATTCCAAACTCATACATATCACACCTACTAACATGCAAAATTCATCCACATTTGATGGATTTGAACTAAAACTCAGTAGCAACCTTTTTTTGCTGACTTTTGCTTGTACTAGCTATGCAACTTAACTTTGCTGTGAAAGGGAGCAGAAGAAAAAAACACTCACACCTTGAGCCATGATCTCAGCTGTAAACAGGCACCAACAGCTGTGAAACTACTGTGAGATGTCTGCCTTGTCAGAGCAATGCCTGACTGAGAGAAAGCTTCTCGACTTTATGGCAGTGCAATATTGAAGCCTAAGCTTCCAGCTGTTTGCTCTGATGGAGCTGTGCAGAGCTTTATCTAAGCAGACTTCCTTGCTTAACTTTTAAATTTTCCCCTTCTGTAATAAAGATGCCTGAAAAAGTGAGTATTTTCTTCCAGCAAAAGCTATGAAAGGGCTAAATGAAACTATTCATCATTACAGGAGAATCAGGCAGAGGAATAACTCTCCTGTTAAGTACCAGTCTCAGCTTTAAGGTGCTGACCCATGGCTATAAGGAGCATGACAACTACCTAAGGCCATCAGGAGAGATGGATACCTGTTTACATGACCTTCTTAATTGCTCCACCACAGTGAAAATCATATTAATTTAATGCTTTTATGGGGTATCTTGTTGGTTTGGGTTGTCAGGAGGGTAAAGTGGGTAGTCAGACCAAGAGAGGAATAATTAGATAGAAACTTAACTGCATGGTGATGTTACACAAATATCCCATAAGTTGTTGGGGTTTTCTGTAACCCAGAAGATGTTGTGGTTTACTCAGGCCAGAAAGAATTATTTTTTATTTTCTTTTTTATCAATAGGACATTCAGGCAAAAGTAAAAATTAAATTTTTAATAGTTGCTTTAATTCACTTTAACAGAAACATTCAACATTTAAAGGCTCATATGTCTTTCCAAAACAGCTCTGAGCAATTTCTAGTTGTGACTTCCAAGGTAGAAAATGGTGATTGCTTTTCTGAAGTTGCCATTTTTCCTTTGGAATATTTACAACTAACTTGTGTATGCATGTGACTGGTTGTGGGCATGCTCACATGTACATATACGCCCTTACTTTTTGAATGATGAAATAAGGCGAAATGAGAAAAAAAAATTGATCTGAAAATGCAGAACACAGGAGTACAAAACCAAAGAAGTAATTCAGAAATTTTCTGAAAAAAAGTTTTGTACACTTTTTGTTTTCTGAAGTCAAGCTATTGAGCCCAGTTGTACCCAAGGTAGGTCTAGGATAATTCCACTGACACTGGTGTTCTTCTGTCTTTGTACTAATGAGAATGAGTCAAATTTTGTCTCTAGACTTTTTCTCTGAATTTATTATTTCTAGAACAAAAATTGTGTGACATTTGCCACTGCTCAGAAATTACTGTGAAGTGGCTACTGGGCATATTCATCATTATCTGTTTGTGTTTGTCTTCTACATTTTCTTGCATTCAGCTTGGTTTTGTGTTTTTTATTTTCCTCACTACTTGTGAAAATTTAATTGAACATATTACACAGTATTTGACAATTTATTAATCCCATGTCCTGTTGTTATAGGAAATGAGCAATCTCCAGTGTCACCTTCTAGCATATTCATGTAGGTCATACGTGTAATCGAGGTCAGAATTTATACAAACAGCTACTGTCAGGAAGCAAATTTTGTAAATACTAATGAATGTAATGCTGTCTGAATACTGATACCCTGGAACAAAACCAAGTGTCTTCTCCTCTACAGTTTCATTCTTTACTGTTAATACCATTATCAGCTTGTTTTATGAAGGAATTGAAATTGAAAAATCCAAGAATGCATTAGCCAGCTTTACTGTTTGGACATATGGTAAGCCATAGGATCATTAACAATAACACATTAGCCCCAATAATGTCTTCTGAAAGCTCACAGGGATTTCATCTGTTGTTGCATATTAAAGATACGCATATTGTTTCCTGTCACCTTACCGATCATACTGAGTCTACAAAAGTAACACCCAAGTTTTATTCATCTGGAAACTTACATGGAACAGCTGCACACAACAAGCAGATAATTTCCGTCAAAATGTTCTTGATTTATCCATTAGAAATATTCTCCCTTCCATAAGGCAATGGCCATTCATTCACCCTGAAACTAGAGAATCTAACTGTGTTCTGATCTAGCTGTAGGGTGTTTCCATAGAGACTTATTTGAATCTGGGAGGAATATTAGGTAATCATATGGATGTTATTTCAAAGAAATGATAACAGGATTGGCTGAGTGGTTTAATAATATATGCTACTCTAACCATTAGATCAAGAAACAACTTTATTGTTTATCTGACTTAACTGGTATTGCCAATGAGTTAACTCAGCTCCCTGGCACAGTTTGGCCATGGTAGCACAGGCTAGATGAGTCCTGTAAGGGTACTGCAGGTTCATAATGAAGTGTTCAAATATTTTTCTGCTACTTTGGGTTCTGCAGTGCCAACACACTCTAGGTAAAATGGCTCAAAATCCCTAAAAATGGGTTGTTAAATCTAAAGATAAAGTATGGGAAGTAGTTAAACAAGAATGGAATTTATATAAGGAACCATTGTGGAAAAGAGAGAAAGACTCAGCACTAGGGAAAGGTTAAAAAGGGGCAGAGACTGACTGCTCCTGCTATAGCATATTCCTTCCTAGGGCTGGGCCCTAAACCTCTTCCTATATATCGCTCAGTTGTCAAGTTATATTTATCAGCAGCTAGGTAATATACAGGTATACAAGGTTTCGCATACCTTGTCTTTCTGACTGATAGCATGAGACATTCTCTATTTTGGCTATTCATTCCTCCTCACATCCCTCTCCTTCCCCTTCCTGTTTTTTCTAAAACCAAGATCATGGCTTTCACTTGGTATACAACTTTTTTTTACACATATATGCACAACATATGTTCTTACATAATGTATGTTCTTACATAAAAGTTAGGTAAGTAACATATAGAAATGTAATTACAATTTATATATACTGTATATATTTATATATATTCACTGTGGTAATAAGTAGCAATACTTGGACAATTGAACTGGTGGCAGACTGTAACTGATGAGTGGGATGACGGCATTGCATTGTAGGCTTCTTAAATCAGCTTCACCACCAAGAAAAGGTGAATGGAACTGCCGTCTGATTCTGAATATCTCATAATGAGCTGGTCCACAGAGACAGCTTAGTACCACAGATCCAACAAGATAAGATGGAAAGAAGCTATTCTTTATAACTAATAAAATTCTTGAACATCTGTCAGTTTAACAGACAATAACATATAATTCGCTCAAGGCTTTTATTAATTTGAAAGTGCAATTTTTGTTTGAATGTCACTAAGTCTATTACCTTCTTTAGTAGATTTAGTTTCTTCCATATGAACTTAAACTGGCCCATATCATCATAAAGTATGAACTAGAGAGTGATATGTGGGGTACAAATTCTTCTGGCTAATGAAGCATTTCAGATTGTTTCCATGAAATCTTTTCTTCATGAATTATTTACCAAAAGCTGAGGCTTGATACCTTTCATGATAGCTGGTATCCCCTTTGAAAAAATATTTTAAAAAATCCTTTAGCGTAAGTTGAAAGTTACTATGCTGAAGTAATCAAAGCTAATTGGATTTAAAAATTACAATGAAACATTTTTATTTTAAGTTGAACGTGCAATATAATTGTATTTCCATTTAGAATTAACTAGACAAGCTGAAATTAGTATATATGCACTAGTATCAATTACTTCTAAAAACCTACATAAATGGGTGTTGACTGTGAAGATCAAAATACTTATTAGGCAGGACAGCACTTCCCAGTGATTCATTGCACTTCTGAAATCTGTGGACAGCTTTCCATTAATTTTAATGGAGCCTGAACCAGGCCCTTGTAGAATTATATAAACAGCCTAGTATTCATAATTGCCTAACTCCTGAGAAACCTGTACTCACCAGATATTTCACTGGTAACTTGAAACCACAGAAATGTTTTCCCATTGCTTGTAAATTAAGAATGACACAAACTTGGGGATGGTTGTGATAATAAAGTGAGGAATAATAGCATAATGATATTTAAAAGTTTTAGTCCATCCACAGAAGTATAGACAGCAATGTTGGTACAAAACCACCTATATTTTGCATATTATCTTTTTAATTAGGTTGCTAAACTAGGAAGTAGTGTCTGGCTTCCTAATCGCTGCTTCAGCCTGAGAGGCTTTCATTCACCATTCAATAAGACTGAGACCCACAGTGTTTACCTGAATATATGACAGGGAGAGTCTCATTTCTGATGCCTAAATCACTGAGCACTAACTAACCTTCTGCTACCTTCACATGGCTCAAATTATGAAAATATTTATGTCCGTTCAGCTTATGTTGTCTTTTCCATTATGTAGTCTGGAGAAAAGGAGGCTGAGGGAAGACCTCATTGCTCTTTACAATTACCTGAAAGGAGGTTGTGGTGGGGTGGGTCTCAATCTCTTCTCCCAAGTAGCAAGAAATAGGACAAGAGGAAATGGCCTCAAACTGTGCAGAGGTGGTTTAGATTGGATATTAAGAAAAATTTCTTTATGAAAAGAATTGTCAAGCATTGGACCAGGCTGCCCAGGGAAGTGGTGGGATCACCATGCCTGGTGGTATTGAAATGATGTATAGGTGTGGAATTTATGGACATGATTCAGTGGTAGACTTGTCAGTGCTGGGATAATGATTGGACTCGATGATCTATAAGGTCTTTTCCAGCATAAACTGTTCTGATTCTGTGATTGCTCCACCTGAACTAGAGGTCTTCATCTTGTCAATGGACATGGAGGGACTTCTATTTGCTACAATACAAAATGACACCATCCTTAGGAATTTGTTTCCCTGAACAAGTGTAGGGCTCAATTGCCAAGATAAATGCCTATTAATTTGCAGGATTTCTCACATCTTGCTTGATGTTCTCTCTTATTGGTTTGAATATCATGGCTTTTCACATGATATGTGTTGTCTCTGGATAGCTGTTGCTTTTCTCCCTCTTACATCTCACATCTACTCTAGGAAGCCTAGTCTGACATTTCGATGCTATATATCTGACCACTAGGTACTGTCATGACTAAAGTAAAACTTTGTAGTCTTGCTTCAGCTGGTTTTAAAGCACTTCTCCTTTTAGTGACTATCAAGTTTTACTGTTTTACTGCTCCTGGAGGTTGATATAAATATTGAATTAACCTCTTTTAACATCCGTTTCTTATGCCAATACATCTGAATAAAAATACACAGTCTGCCACAGGGTTTCTTTTTGCCCTTTCATCTTCATTTTCACTATCAAACACTGCCTGTCACCATCTTAGGTTAGGCATGCTTGCAGCTATTTTGAATTTATGTAATGAAAAATAAATATGTAGGCCATTGTAAACTGTTCTGTATTTCTCTCTTAAATCTAGATCTAATGAACTAAACTTTGATGCCTTTATCAGTTGCATTAGTTTTACCCAATTTTTTCAAGCCCGGCTCCAATTTCAAAGTTCACAGTGTAAGAAGGAAATTACCCTGGGGAAAATTTCTTCTAGTTTGTGAGATAATAGGTGTTCAGTAATTATTATAAGTCGTTAACCTGTTTTGAAATCATTTGGTCTCCTACTGCTCACTTGGTGAAAGTAGCTATAAAGTCTTTTTCCAGTAACAACATTTTGAGCTAATAATTTTCATGGGTTCAGGAGAGGATTGTGTTAAAGCTTTCATAACAATTAGTGTCACATCTCAAGCTTGTGCATATACATGTATTGGGATTTTGGCATTGTTAAGGGCTGCATTTCTTCTATGATAGTCATAATTAATGGGTACAAACTAAATTTGCTAGAGAATGAAAGTTGAAATTACAGCTAAATGAGTTCTATTAGGCCTAAGCAGAACAACATGAAAAAATTATACAATGCAATTAAGAATTGCAGTTGCTTCAGTGGTTCTAGGTGTTTCTTTCCCAGGCAGAAGCATGCTGAATTTCTGTATTTTTGAAGAAAATGTCACTTGCAACTTTTAATATCAGGATTTTTTTCCCAATTATCCATTATAAATTGAACTTTTCCATAAGCCTCACATTTTGTAATGCTTTCCATTTTTTTTTTTCAAGATGTTGCTGAATCAATGTGGTACAGAAATACTTTGTAAAAGATGAGAGAGAATGAAGTTGTGCTAGTTGAAACATAGTAAGATTTATCAAATGTTGTCTTGTGGTTCCTTAGGAAAAAACCAAACTGTTTCATGGTGGAAGAGTATCTGAAATAGATTTTATGGCATTTATTTTTTAAATAGTTTTCTTTTTTATGATACAAAAAATGTTCTCCATCATTGCTTGAGTAGAATGATGGTAGAATATAATGTAAAATGCAAAAAGACAATAGTTAATATGTGATATTATATTAGATGTGCTCCAATGTGTGCATCACAGTGTTTTAGTCTTTTCAACTGATAACACTTGATGTACACGAGTACATTGCTCTCTGTAGCTATTTATTTCTTTTTCTAAAAGACAGAGAAGTAAATTCTAAGAGCACAGTGAACGAAAGTAAACCGAAATATTTGCTCAAATGGTTTCTGAAGTTACATTCTGTTGTTACTGACTGCCCATGAACCCAGTAGAATTGCCACCCACCCGTAACTTCTGACTTTGTTTACTACTATATGGAACAGTAAGTAGTTATATATTTAAAGTGTGCAAATAATAATTTTGCAGAAATACAGCTAAGTTACCTTCCACTGGAATTTTGGCATGCCCACAAGACCCCATGTTTCTTCTGGTTTCACAATACTTGTAATGATTCACTTAATTACAGCTTTTAAAATCTTGAAATTTTGTGGTAAAATGGAATACTATAGACCAGCTGAATGTCAGTAGATCAGGCTTACAGGGGGCATATATTCCTTGATTACTTTCCTGCTGTGAAGGTTGTTAGGTTTGAAAGTTTCTGGAATTACTTTGTAATGCTATCAGATATTCTTTGAAACTCTTCACTATCCCTCACTGCCTATTGCTTGCAAAAATCTGCACTCTAATGTGCAGTGAGCATGTCAGATAAAGACTGACAGCATATTCCTCCCTACTCTATAATTTAGTGATATATGTGCTTTACATTGTACAAACAGATATAACTTTGTTGCAGCACAGACCATTTCACAGAATCACACCATCACAGAATGGTTTGGAAGGGACCTTAAATATCTAGCTTCAAACTCCCTATCTGGGGAATATCACTGATGAGTGGAAGAAGGCAAAAGTCATACCCACTTACAAGAAGAGTACTGAGGAATATACAGGCCCATTAGTCTTATCTAAGTCCCTGGAAAAGTAACAGAGGGAGTCCTCCTGGAATCTGTTAAAAAACAAATGAAGCAGATGATTGGGAAAAGCCAGGATGGATTTACCAAGGACAAATGTGAAAAAAATTTTTTTTCTGTCAGCATGGGGAGAACTGTGTATGTTGTATACCCGGACTTCAGCAAAGCACTTGCCACTGTTTCCCACAACCTTCTCCTGGTAAAGTTGAGATGATACTACATAGGTAATCTGCAAGATGGGTAGGAAATTTATGGTCAGGCTGCACTCAGAGGGTGGGTTTTACTCAGGCTGGCAGACTGTCACAAGTGGGTTCCCCAGGGCCCCATGTTGTTCAACATCTTCATAAATGATCTGGATGATGAGATTGGAAACACCCTCACCAAGTTTGCTTACCACTGGGTGGTAAGGTGGACATGTGTATTGGTTTTGCATGGCCTGGTTTTGGTATCAGGGGAGCTACTGGGGTGGCTTCTGTGAGAAGCTGCTGGAAGCTTCCACCATGTCTGGTAGAGCCAATCCCTTGTGGCTTCAAAAGATGGATGTGCTGCTGGCCAAGGCTGGGCCATTTAGAAAGGGTGGTAATGGCTGTGTGATCACATATTTAAGAAGAAATCAAAACAAAAAGCTGTTACACAGTTTTAATCTCAGCCAGAGAAGAGTGGAGTGAGAACATGTGGGAGAAACCACTCTGCAGACACCAAGGTCAATGGAGAAGGAGGGGCAGGAGGTGCTCCAGATGCCAGAGCTGAGGTTCCTCTGCAGGCTGTGGTGCAGACCATGGTGAAGCAGCTGTGCCCCTGCAGCCCATGGGGATCCATGGGGGATGCAGAGATCCACCCGCAGCCTGTGGGGGATGCGCCCATGCTGGAGCAGGTGGATGCCTGGAGGAGACTGTGATACAGTGGGAGACCTATGGAGAGAGATGGCCCTGCTTCCAGTCCTTGGAGGACTGCACCCCATGGAAGAGCGACCTATGCTGCAGCAGTTTGAGAGGGACTGTGTGCCCGTGGGAGGGGCTCATGCTGCAGCAGTTCACAGGCAGCTGTTGCTCGTGAGATGGACTCACACCGGAGAAGTTCTTGGAGAATTGTCTCACATGGGGGGGACTCCACAGTGCAGCAGGGGAACAAATCCTCTCCCTGAGCAGTGGGAGAAACCACAGGTGATGATCTGACCATAACACCGATCCCCTGCCTCCTTGCACCACTGGGGTAGGAGGTAGAGTTGGAAAGGGCAGTGGGGGAAAGGTGTTTTGAAGGTTTTATTTTACTTCTCATTATCCTACTCTGATTTTCTTAGTAGTAAATACAATTCATATCTCTAAGTTGAGCCTGTTTTGCCCTTGATGGTATTTGATGAGTGATCTCTCTCTGTCCTTACCTCTACACATGAACTGTTCATTAAATTTTCTCTCCTCTGTCTGGCTGCAGCAGGGAGTGAGTGAGCAGCTTTTGTGGGTGCCTGGTACCCAGCCAGAGTCAATCCACGACAGTGTGTCTGAAGAGACAGCCATCTTAGAGACCTGGACAGGCTCCTAGCGTGGGCTAGAAATGGCAGCATGAAGTTTAACAAAGACAAGAGCATGGTCCTGCACCCGGGACAAATAGCCCAGTACTGGCTCAGCTCTGTGTGGCTGGGAAGCAGCCTTGCTGAAAGGAACCTGTGGGTCCTGGTGGGCAATGAGCTGAGCGGAAGTCAGCAGAGCACTGCTGCAGTGACAAAGGCAAATGCTCCAGTCCCTGGAGCATTGCTAGCAGAGGTACAGACATGGTCATTCCACTCTGCTCAGCGCTTGTTGGGCTACGTCTGGAGTAATGTGTGCAGTGCCGGTCCCCGCAATTCAAGAAAGACAGGGGGAGAACAAGAGGATCCAAAGAAGGGTCATGGAGATGGTCAAAGATCTGGAAAATCTGCCCTGTGAGGAAAAGCTGAAAGAGTTAGGCCTTGTCTAACTGGAGAAGAAAAGGCTCAAGGGGGATCCTCTTCACAATATTCCAGTACTTAAATGGTGGCTACAAAGAGGATGGAGGCTATCTCGTTGGAAGAGCCACATGGGGATGATAAGGGGCAACAGGTATAATTTGCACTGGAGAGGTTTCATCTAGACATAAGAAAGAATTTTTTTTTGCCATGAGAACAGCCATTCACTGGAACAACCTTCCCAGGGACATGGTAGAAAAATTGTTAGGCTTTTTTTTTCATTTTGCTTTCTGAAGCAAGAGTGCCCTGTAGTACAACTGGGAAGTTCTTGGGATATGCCTTTACTTTCACTTGTGGACATGTCTGCAAGTTCATAGTCACAAACCCAGCATGGTGAATCTGGGAAAATCAAGCCATATTTCAATATAATTTACTTTAAATCATTGCAGGAATATCAAAGCAGGCTTATGTGTGTATATATAAAGACTTATCCTACAAGAAAACATTCACTACACAAAAAACTAACCAACCAACCAACCAAAACCCAAAAAACAAACAAAAAAAGACACCTGAAATCTTTGCTAATCTGAAATTAGGCTCATTTAATTGTAACTGGCCCCATTTCCAAGCATGAGGTTCAGCAATACTGACTTATGAAAACAAATAATAAGGTATCAAGGTAATAAGGCCCATGGCTGTATGTCCATGATCAATTACTAAAAAGTTATCACTTTTCATTAATACTTTAATACTTTAAACTAAAGCATGTATTACAAGAGAGGTGATCATTCATGTAGAATCTGATTGGGAAATAAGGTATGTGTTTGGTTTTGAGTAATTCACATGGGTCAGTTCTACCTCCAGCGAAAGTTTAAATGAACTTGGCTGCACCTAAAGGATTTCTTGACAGCAGATAAAACCTGGTGGTAAAAGAGATAAAAAAACCCCAAAACATCAGGGAGAAATAAAGGACTCAGTGTTTGAATGTAAGAACACCAGAACATCACACCCAAGAGTAATGCAAGACCTTTCTTTATTATATTGAGTTTTGTGCACATTCAAATTTTCAGCACAATTTCAAGTTTCTAATTTCTCATAGTTGTCTTTAACCCTTACCCTTTCCAAGAATGTCTGTAAGAGGATTGCTGGAAATGAGTATCTTCCTTCTATTTTTCAGTCTCCACTTTGCAACACAGGGGACTTTGAAATATTTACTATTTCTCAGTGGATTTTTTTCTGTAATTTTTTTCCCCTGAACCTCATACAGACTGCCAGCAAAAATAAGAACCTTTGGCAACAACTCTCCCAGGCTTCCTGTTGGGTGAATTATTAGTTTTAATTTTAATTGTTATTTTTGTTATTGTTATTGTTGAATCTGCTACCTTCCTTTGATTCTTCATAGTTCTTTTATTATAAAAGATGGGGAACAACCTATCTAGTCAGCTTATGAAAGTCAGATCCCATATACTATAAGCTCTATATTCTCTTCACTCTGTACCGTTTTTCAGATTGAAGAGCCCTTAGTCTGCTTAGTAATTGCACAGAGCTGAACGATATCTTTGAGCTTTCTTGTCTGAAGCTTTTACATATCAGCTGTCACTTCAAATGCCTTTGTCAATTGTATCTGAGGTATTTTAATCCATGAACTAATGCTGACAAATCTTTTTTTTTTTTATTGCTCAGCCAGTACTGACTGAGTGATTCTTTCAAATATTGAAGGACTCTTCCTTCATGAAATCACACGATTACATTTTTGGAATTTATTCTTTAAACTCATCAGACACTACCTGAATGAAAATCCAACCTTCTGTCAGTTCTTAAAAGGCTAATGTTTTCACCTGCTCCAGATCCTGCCCACCTCACCAGCTGTAGTCTTGCTTAAAACATTATCCTACAGTGATTTAAATTAGACATAATCCATTGAATTAAATGTATTGAAGCAAGTCCACTGATTTCAAATTGGACAATGGCCTGGGCTTTTATTCATAATATATACCACAGAGTCAGTATTTTGAAAGATACAGTATAAATGTTGTAATATTAATACATTTATGTTTGGCATTTGTAGCTAGGTAAAACAATCAGTGCTTGATTAAGTGTTGCACTATTGTGTTCTGAGTTTTTATTGTGTGAATGTTCTTAATCTTAAGATTATGACTAGCTCATTTAAACTCCTGCCTCATAATGGTAATTTAATGTCTGTGCTACACTGAAAACATCCAATATGAATGAATTAATGAATATTAAAAATGTAATCAATTACTGAAGTTGGAAAACTTTACCTTTAGTAGAGAACATTTTTTACACAGCAAAATACAGTATGTGGAAAGGGTAACTTAACATTGGAGTAGAGGAGAAAAGTTTTATTAAAGCCATTAAAGTTCCATCTCCTCTTACTGCAGTAAAAAGAATAAAAAACACAACCTCCTTTTGTCTAGGAAAAAAGAGAAAAAAAGACTGAAAAGCATGCTTGGATCTATGGAATGGAGAGTTGATGGACAGGTAAAAGAGGAGTTGGAAGCTAAAAGAAAAGAATATATTAAGTATCAAGAGACTGCAGGGGAGAATGTGAAGGACATACTGAAAAGAAAATGTTCCTGCACCAATACTTTGTGATTGTAACAAAAGTAAATATCTGGCTTTTAAGAATGAAGAGGTCATATAAAATATTAGTTTGTTTTGCTTATATATTTGAAGGATGCAATTATGTACTTCTATTTCCTGAGTTCTGCTAGATTTTCCTGCCTGCATGAAAAAGAAGTAGCCAGTCTATAACCCGGAATGGCACACGAGTGCCATTAATTTTAAGAATTTGTCATTTCAAATCACTAAAAGAAAGTCTGGAAAGAGTTTTAGAAATCACCTTATGCCTGAATGAGATGGAAAAGGAAGGAACATGGTCAATTTACAATTGAGGGGTTTTTCACTCTCTTCTTTCTGGAAGGTTGCTGTTCTGTCATATGCAGCATGCTGAGGACCTCATTTCTTTCTATACCTCATTACTTAACATCTTTTTTAAAAATCAATGTGTTATATACCAGGTATGGCAAATCAATTTTAAATGATTTAATGTCTGAAAAATAAAGCATATAAAATTTCTTACACCCATGAAGGCAAGCACGTGTAAACATATCTTTTGTAAATGGCACAAATAAGCCTATTGACAAGGTTGCCTGAGGGACCAATATCACTTGTGCTAGAGTACTCATTCTGGAGAGAACTAAAGGGGTAAATTTAGGATTTGCATCAGTTTCTATGAGAAAAAGTTAGATCCTTTTTTTCTCATAACTAATTTTTGTTTAGTTTCATCACAGTGGCTCTTTTCCTTATCATGAGTTCATAAATGCTATGCACTATGCAACCAAGAATGTGACGGGCCCTATTGAAACATTTCAGAAATCTCGTTTCTTTTCATTTGCCCAAGCATTATTCTGGAGTCAGAACAGTCACTGCAGCCATTGGTGTTGTGCCAGAGTGAATCTGAATAAACTGATGAGATTTAACGGAAGGTTTTTTAAGGCAGTGAGTCCATTAGTCTAACAAAAATCTGCAGAGAGATTTGCAGATTCATCTGTCTTTGAATTAAAGGAAGAAAGGAAGCAGACAAAAGAGAAAGTTATATAGCTAAAATTATATATGATGACAGATAGCAAATCTCTAGCCTTTATCAAATGGTTTAAACCTCTTTCCTGATGGTATTTAGGCTATAAAGAGAAGTCTCTGCCTTAGGAGCAAAATTATAAATGCATTGTGTGGGAGGATTGTGTTGGAAGTCTGGCATCTACTTGTTAACCTTGTGAAATTCTGCCAGATCTGTCCTATTCAATACTGACCAGATATGAGAGGACTATAGTTTCATTTTCAGGAATGGATTCTAGGGACTTAGTTTATGCTGAATTTAAGACTTTTTAAAATTTTATTCTTTCCCTTATTTTCCTACACTCTGACAGTTTAAAGCAAGGAAAACTGAACATATGTTTTCACCTTAAGCATTTTCAAAGCTCTACAATTACTCAACCAGTTGAAGTCTGAAGGATGATTTCTTCTGAAGAAGAAATAGTTGCATTTTCAGAAAATTTTCCAGAAATGGAAAATGGAAACCTTTTTTTTGATAGGCTGTTCTGGAGCAATAAGTGGGAAAAAAAGAAAATCCAGAGAAAGACAAATGTAAAGAACAAAAACCCAACTGAAACTTGTGCAAAGACTGTTGTTATGTCAAGTCACAGTAGATGGTGCTGATGGGCTGGAAGGCATAAATTCATTCTTTTGGGTCATACTCTGATGAGGGTGTTTTATAGAAACATATATAAATAAGCACTATTTGGTGTAAGTAACAATCAGCTCTATTTACTATTCACACATTGTCGTTACTACATTTGGTGTTCACTGGATTTTAACTGATTCAGCTGGTATTAATGAGGATGTCCTACTACTCATCCGTCCCTAAGAGAGAATTTTTTTACTGGAGGAAGGCATCAGTGGGAAAATTATTGTTATTGCCAACAGTAATAAATGGAAACAGGGGAAGATTTTTTTTATATACATGGAGGGAACAGTGTGTAGTTTGATGAGAAAACTGAAAAGCATATTGGTAGTAGCATTAACTATGCTGGTGCTTTGTGTGTTCTTACTGCTGTTCTTTGGATTACGTGGCTGATTTGGTCTGACAGAAAGGGATCTCTCCCATGTTTGCTGTGCCGTGAAAATGCTGAAAACATCCTGCTGAGCTTGCCAGTTGGTAATAGCATTACTGGATATCTGCTATGGTCCCATCATATTAATTGCATCTTCTATCCTGAGATGATGACAAGGGAAAAAACCTCCTTGAAATCAAGTTAGTTTGGCTGCAGACTTACATTTACAGCTCAGAGAAACTGGGTGAAATGTTCCATCTAAAGGCAAAAACTGCCTCCTGGAACACACAACAGAAGTGAAAAAATAGTAATATATGCAGGAGTAAGTATGAATACCTATATAGAATTTATGCTGGCAGATACTAGATTGTTCACTTTCAAAGTAAAATATTTGAATAGAAGAAGTTACTGCACAATTGTTTAAAAAATATTAGTTGTTGTCAAAGCTGTTATTGTTTTATGTCATGGGGTTATTCCAAATAAGAAACTTAAACAGCAGAAATCGATCAACTGAGTGAAATGACTCTGCTAGATTTTATTTCTTTGTTAGATCAAAATTAAATATCTTTTCTGACTGAGACCCTTTATAAGTAACAGAGAACAGCTAGATTTTATGAGTAACTTTTTCCTTGACTTCTTTCAAGAGCTGACCAAGGCCAAACTCCTGACCAATTAATAAGAAGGATTTAAAGTCCTCTTAACTCATGGAAAAGAGTGCTCTAATTATGGAGATAAACTGTGCTCTAGCATAGATCTTTCACCTGTGCAACTTCTTGCACTGTTCATGAGCTCTGACAAGTAATTGCCCAGGTTTTACCTTGATAGGAATTGAAATGTAAAAAAACCCTCTTTTTTTGTGTTATCAGTCAGGTAGTGATAGAAATGTGGATGTTTTATTTCATGCCACATTTGTGTGTTACTTCAGCTTGCTTTTTTGTTTTTCTTTTCCTTTTCCCCTTGAAGGAAGCAATGTGTAAGTAGGTGCACTAGACTACGGCTCTGGAGATCTGTCCCCCACCTTTTGTGAGACTTCCAGGGTTAAAGACCCTTAACAACCAGCCTCACTCCCAACCTTTCTGCACTTTGCCCTTGCTGGCTGTTATGTTGTTAAGTTATTCAGTACAGGAATTTGAAATCTATGAATGCAAAGTACTAAATAACTCTGTGATAATAAATAGTAAATCCAGTACCCTGTAGGACCCACTGCTATCGCTTTGGTAAGACAACTGTATGTCTTAAGTCCATGCACATTTGCAGCAGTGCTTTAACTATTAAAGACAATAAAGCTAAAAGCAGGTCGTATATTATATGAAGCAATACTTCCTCTACACTTGCCTTCTGAGAGTGATAAAAGCTATTAACTTTGTGTGTGAATGTCATTTAAATTTTGCATTCCTTTTTTTTCTCCCCAGTGATCAACAGTAAATTAAACCACTCCTTGGCTTGTTTTTACAGATGAAGAGAGAATTGAAAGCAGTGCATGAGGGAGTTTTTTATTCCTTAAGACCTCACAAAAGCCAATTGCAGCGGAATGAACCTTCTAAAAGAACAGTAACAGAACATTTAAAATGTATTCCTCTACAACTCTATTTGTAGTTTCTTAATCTGATTTTATGAAGATGATATTATATTTGTACATATATGAGAATAAATGGGTTGAAAATGACACAGATTTTGCTCTCTCTTCTCAGCCAGTTGTATTATTTTTAAATTAATTAAGTACAGTGGCAGCCACTAAGCCTGTCTGTGATATTGTGTCTTTGTCAGCAGTTTACTTATGGCTTTCCTATTTAATTAAATGGGAAACAGTGATGCACTGCTATGCATAGTATGTAGGACAAACCACACCTGCCGCTGTGTATAAAATCTACTTAATGCACATGATGAAAGCACAAATGCACAAAGCATAATGTGCATGTGTGTAGGTATTGTGAAGAGTTAATTCCTTGCCAAGGTATTTGCAGCTCTTCTTTCTTTTTGAACACACTAGCCCTTATCTTGCATTTTTCTCAGTTTATTTACAGAATTTTTAGTCTGCTTGCTCTGGCTTAAGAATCTCCTGAGCAAGCAGACTGAAAATTCAGTAAACAAGCTGAAGAAAACTTGAGATAAGGTGCGAAATATCCAGAAGAAACAAGAGCTACAGAGTTCAGAAGACTGAACTAAACTTTCAACATCATGGATTTTACACAGTGCGCAAAATACTTTTCCTTATAATGTATACAAGTTCTACCACTCAGCTATTTTCTTAACATGTATATTAAATACTAACAACCCTAAAATGTTGGTATCTGCAAAAATTTGACCTCCCCACTGAACATGGCTCACCATCTGCTTTACATCTTCACTTTATAGATCCTATTGTCTACAATTAAGCTTACCACTGTAAGCTACAATACATTTCTATTTCAATTGCATCTCAGGGTCTGCATCTCAGTTTATTTGTGGCCTGAAAATCAAATGAAGTGGTAGCATAGTGCATTGGTATTTTCTGATTCAGTGTCCAATTTCAGTTTTCTTTTCCCTTCCCTACATGAAGGAAGCAAAAGGGTTTTTTCTCCCTTTTTCTCTGATACCTTCCCATTCCCTCACTAAAAAGGCTGAGGTAAATGATGACTCTCACATCTCCTTTTCAAAAAATGCCACTGAAATTAGCAATGCTGAAAAACCTCCCTAACTGCCATTAAAGCATTCTGCAAATGCAAGCAACTAACAATGAAATGGTTACTTCTGTGTGCAGACTTCTATACACATCCTCAAGTCCAGCCTTGGCCAAGACCTGAAATGGCTTCTGAATAATGCATTTATCTCTCAGGGAACACCATTCTATTTTAGAACAGAAGATGCCACGTGAACTTATCACACTGCCCCTTCCTTCACAATTCTTTTGCTGCTTGACATGTCCCCTAGGCAGATTGTGTGAGACAGACCTTTCCTCTCTCAGATTCTGCCATTTTTGGCAGCCTTCTGACATATACTCTATTCATTGCCTGCATTTACTGGATCTCAGCTGAACCATTCTCAACTGCCCATATTTTGCTGTTGCATTCCTCATCCTGCTATCACCCAGCTCTGTAACTCTATCTTGTGCAACAAAATAGTCTCACTTATGAAAAAGAATGGTATGAAAAGGAGCATAAACAGACTTTCCCTTAAATCTTTACATAACTCACTTTTGTAAGAGCCTGGGGGGAGGTAAGAGTTGCAAACACATGCCCTGTGGGCGATGTTCCAGCCTCCAGGCTGGAATTATGACAAGGACATTTAGACAGCCTGCTTGACAGACTGGTTCAACAAGTCTCTTTAAATGCAAGTAAAGCTTTTGAATATCCTACAAGATTTTCTCTTTTTCCAGATCACCCTCTATATTTAAATATTTATTCCTGGTCTCTCTGTTCTGCTTTCCTTCCCCAGGTCTTGTCTGAGCATCCTCTCCTTCATCACTGAAAGTGAACATGTGCACCAAGCCTTGTGCAGACCTTCTGGACAGTTCTTGTACTTCTGAATAAAAAAAAAGTCTTCATATTTGACAAGCTGTGCACATTTCTGTAAAATTTTTATCTCTAGTGTTGAAATTGTAGAACTCATTATGCTGGGATATTGTGAATGTCAAAAGGAAATTATATTAGAAAAAGATTAGACATATTTAGGGAGGATAGTACACATGTAGCTAGTAAACAAGGCAGAAGCACAGTTTCTAGTTTAGAAAGTCCTCAAACTTTTGAACAATTGCAAAAGCCAAGTTTTTCCAAGGGACAGTTCGTTCTGAACTTTCTGCTGCTTATTTTTTCTCTTGATAGCTTAATAGAAAATTTTGCAATATTTTTCATGATGAAGTGTTTACTTAAGACTTGTCCAACAAAGAAAGTATGAAATTTAATTTTTGAAGAGGTTATTTTAATGTGAGGTTTAGTCAGTTTAGGCCATATTTCAATTTACTATAAAAAAATACCAGTGACACTTATTTTAAATATAGGAGATTAGTTTAATAAAAATTAGAACAGAATTGGCTGTACAGTATTCATAGATGCAGATATATATATTTGGGTCTGTAAAGGCTACATAAATGGATACATCATGCATAAAAAATGAGACTTGTTTTCCCATTACTCATTATGAGTCAGTGTTGTCTAATGGGAATAAACTAGGTTAGTAAACTGCTTCTTCAGCAATTTACCTTCGCAGTTGAATCCAGCTGCAACAAAAAGATAAATCATATACAAACATTTCCAGATAGCCAAATTACAAACAGTTTAGATTTTTCTCCTCTAGAATTGTGTATCACATTTGTAAGATCTTTCTTTGAGTTCACAGTCTTCTGTTGTAACTCCTTTTGGTAAAAGTTATTGCAACCTTAGTGCCTTGCTAGCAAAAATTACACATACAGGACACTTCTCCTCTGGAAAATGAGTTAGTGTTTTGACCTTGATTTATTCATCTGCATCTTTTTATAAAATGTTTTCAGTATGACCCTAATTAAGCCCAGAGATCATGACCTGTATGATTATTTGTATTTTCAAAACAGAAGCAGAAAAATTCAAGCTGAACTTATTATCTATATAACGTGTATTAAAATGTGCATACTAGGAAAACTTATTGGACACACTGTTTTAAAATATTTTGAGAATAAGGTCATAATTCATGAAAACTTTGAAATCACAGACACTTTATAATATGGTGTGTAAAAATCTTCTCATTCTTACTGAGGAAGTTTTATTAATTGTAGGCTTATAAATGAACATTTGAGACACAATGCTAGGTACTTTTGAGACATGGACACTTATGTAATTGAAGGATAATTTATGTGAAAATTAGATAACTATGTGCATTACCACTACCTCCACATCCTTGCTTTATACACTTAGACATAGAAAGTGATGACACAGAACTCCTTTCCCACCTTAAAACTTATATGACTCAGGTTATAGTAATTTCAATAAAGGCTGTCCAAATCACTCTCCAAAACAGGGTTGCAATCATGCATACTGGGAAAATTCCCTCTGCTAGGAACAGTCCATGCTGTTCCCTGAGCATTTCCCTGGCATGTTTTTGAAGAGTGTTATTTGTCCATACATACAGTAAGTAAAGCCAGCCTTAAAGCCTGTGTCCAAGTCCTGATCAGTTTGCTAATGCAGCTGTAGTCTAAGAAAGCTCCAGGGACCTATGTTTTGGACATAAAATGTAGTTGTAAGATTAGAAACCTTCTACTCTGAGAGTCTGATATTCCTGGGGGACAAGGAATCCTGAGTTCTGGACCACTTGTGCATTTTATTTACTGATTCTTAATCTAGAAAATAAATAAGCCATCCCCAAAAGAACAACAGAACCTTGCTCCCCCTTCCTGTCTGAGAACAGCTTAATATCTGGCAATATTCAATTTTCTCTTGCACATTTGCTGACTTCTTGGCTATATATCCTTATGCAGACTTTCTGCTTTAGATATCCTTATACATCCTTTCTACCTTGTGGTAAAGTCTCAGCTATACACATTGAGAAAGATATTTCTGTCGGGTCAGTTGCTGCTGTTCAAATAGGCTGTGAGTGTTTGGACAGAACACCTTTTCTGAGGTATTTGAGTTGAGACCACTCTGAAACTGATGGGGGACTAGAATAGACATTATTTATATCCTGGAGGAACAACTAAAGGTGCAATGAAATAAGTGAAAAAACAAAATTTAATTAAAAAAAAAAGGGTTCTTGCTGCCATCAAAATGGGTTTGTAAATAATGGAGCAGTATTGGACTTTGAACCTCAGTCTCATTTAGTTTTAAGCCCAGACAAGGGCAGGATATCACCCATTCTTTTTTGCTCTGCATGTAGTGAGGCTTGGCTTAGATGTCCTCTGAACTACTATATGGTTGTTTAGATTGTCTAAACATGGGCAGTTCTTCCCATTCAAGTTATTTAGGGATTTAGATAGCAATTTAGATCACCAAAACCTCACAAAGGGTGTTATATAACATTAGCCATGGGAATATTTGGACTCTTTGCTAAATATTAAAGTGGTGTTCATATTTTAACAATTCATTTATCTTTAAGTCTGTGCACAGCATTATTAAAATCTACTCTTCTACTTAATTCCCTCAGGCCTGAGTTATTCCTATATATGGGCTTACTGCACACTGGAAACAGCTGCTGTCAGCAAAAACAGCCTATCTGTTAGCAGCTTAACAGACCTCTACAGAACAGAGGTGTGAAGTTTACTGAAGTTCAGTTGATTAAAGTCACATGCCAATCTTAGCTGGAAAGCAAAGAAAAGAGGTATTTATAAATATTTGGAAAAGTCTTTCAAACAGAGTTGGCAAGTACAGCTTCCTTGAAGATTTCTCTGTCTTTGTTGTACTGGGATAGATCTGTAAGTAATTTAAGATAGTACAGATCCTTCATTTTCAAAAGTACATCTGGGCTTGCAGGAGCTGAGACTCTCACCCTGTGAATTTTAGAGCACAGCAGGGGCTTATTTTGTATCCATAAAATACCCTGCTGTGAAGTTAAAATTATTGCCTAACAATCATGCATTTTTTTTTTTAAAGAGTGGTATCAATCATTTGGCTCATGACTACAAATTTATCAGAAACACATTTAGCAAAATATCAGGGAAAACTGACCAGTTGGGGAAGATGATTTAAGTAGAGCAAATGTCCTTTCTGGAAGTTTGAAATACCATGTCCAGATAAAATTAATAGCAACCAGAGACTATGATGCAGCATAGTACAGTTTTACAAAACTCCCAGGTAACTAGGTAAATCCTCTGTTGAAATGCAAGGTTTTCTTTAATTTCAACCACTAGTGAATCAGAAGTTGCCTTTATATATTTGCATTAAGAGTTGTCATGGGTACCATTTAATTTGTGGACAAAATGGTGCAGGCCTTCAGAGAAGAACCTTTCACAGTCACACTTGGTTCTTATCAAGCTCAAGATATCTAGCTGGGGTTAGATGTGAGAGGTGCTGCAGGAAGAAGAACTAGCAAATGAGATTTTATGTTAAAATTATTAGAATAATATTACTTTGCAGACATGGAGATTTTAGATAAGGGAATATGGAGTGTAGAAACCCTAACAGATATTCTACAGTAATTGCAGACTGATAAACTGCTAATGTAAGTGGAAAGCTTTTTCCTTATAAACCTTATAATATCTTCCCTTTAATAGACAACTTGCTTGAAAACTTCCAAAGATATTGCCTGAGAAAGGCCCTAGATGCAATTTTTTTCCTTTTTATAAATTCTTTTTTTTTTTGTGGAATCAGTTTTTAAAAGAGTTTTAAAAATTATCTATGCAATATCAGATATTCAAATGATTAATTAATATAGTATTGAATCATTATCTGTAATTACTTTGATAACTCTGAAACTGAAGAGGCAACATGGGTGGAGGTTTGTATTCCATACAAATAATTTGGAATAGAGAAATAGGTTAGAAGTTAAAAGAAATTACCATTCTGATATTCAGTTATCTTATTGTGTTTGGATTTTAGTTCCTTACTCTAAAAGCTTGGATAGAAGGCACAGATTGTGAAATGAAAATTGTTTGCTACAGTGGCTTTTCTTTATGGAGGTTGAAATAGAAATAAGAATGGTCACAAACACCCACTTAATTCTTGCACAAAAAGAAAGAGATGATCGCTACTCTGAATTTAAAGGCTTTAAAAGATCTCAGATGTTTCTGCTAATGCAAGCATGATTCAGCTGGTTGTATTTCCTTTCCAAAAGTTCCTGGGTTTGTGTCTCTTATAAAATTTAAATTGTGTTGTAAATACTACTGGTTAGTGTTAGACTGATCTGTGATTAATTTTATCCATGCTAGGAAAATGGTTCTTTACCTGAGGGTGTGTCCTCAAACATTTCTGTCACTCTGCACAGTGCATACTGACACGAACAGGCTAAGTCCTAGGAAAGAAAATAACAAGAACAGAGATTTGAGTTTATTCTTTAAAAACCTTTATTCTTCTCTCCTTTAGCAGTTTTAAGAGCACAAATTTAGTTTATTGTTTCATTTTGTTTTTAAAGACATAGTTGGATGCGGACACACATAGTTTTGGAAGTACAGGAAATGAGGAAATTATGATGTTTGGGTGTGTCCAAACAAGACAGCTTTTGTAAATGGATGCAAATGTTATACACAGATTTCAGCTCAGGTTGCAGAGGGAATATGCTGCATTAAGGTAGAGCAGTAGAGCTAATCAGCCTGTCAGAATTTAATGATAACCAAATGTCTTAAATTCTAGATAATGGAGACAAAACTCTTTTATTTTTGTTTAAGTACTGTCTCAGGGATTTTTGTGCTCTTGGCTGCACAATAATAATAATGATAATTTGGTGAGGCAGCAAGTGGAATTAGGAGTTATAGTTAAGGTCCCTCAGGCAGAGATAATAGATCTTACAGTTCTGGCAGCCTGACCTTACTTGTTATTCAAACACCCTGCTCTTTTTCCACCAATATGTTGGGTTTTTTTAATAAAAGTAGTTATGACTGCTGAGCTTTGCATTGAGTCTCTATGAACGAGGTGAAGGTATTCAGCATTCATATCATGCTGTACCTGCTGGATGAGGATGCAGGAGCCAGGGGCTTTCCTTTGCTGACAGAGAGTGACTTTGAGCATAGGCTAAAGCTGAGGTTTAGAGATCACGGGAACGAGAGGGCTGCTCAGAGCAGCACCTAGAGAAGCTTCTGTGTCTCTGAGGTAAACAGCACTGCAGAGCAGGCTTTCTGGATCATATTCTTGGACACTTACAGTCTGCTAAATTCCCACAGAGACAGAATGTGGGTGGTCTGGATCCTGCCATGGAACTGTTAGCAAAGAGATTATTCTGAAAGGATGAGTTACGTAGAGTGAGAGCTACCTTGTTTGTCTAAAATTTAAAAATCTATGATTTCAACAAATTGTCATTTTATCTTCCAAAGAACACATTACCTCTGCTGTGCAGAATACCCATATGATCTGCACTGTCAGATTCTATTATTATTGTGACAGATACTGTAGCATATAAATTTTAAACTAATGAAAAAAATGTCATCTATCTTTTGGAGCTAAGTGTTCAAAGTGCATCAGCTATTCAATTTGATAGATCATTCTTCAGACAGTTTGAGAAGAATTGCATATTAAAAATACAGTGAATGGGAGAAACCTTCACTTTTATCCAGCTTCACATTGCTTAAACTAATTCTGGAGAACTCATGAGAGGTCTACTTCCAAAAATGTTTCTTTACTCAAAGTAGATGGGAAAAAAAAAGCTAAATAAAATATTTCTCTATTAAGATAAATTTGATTTGAATAAAAAAATAAAACAGGGTATTAAAACTTACTAATGCTGTTTTTCTGTTTATTATGGTCTCTTGGAAATAGCTGAAAGGGGAAGGAATAGCTGCGGTTTATTGCTTTCATATTATTCTGTAAGTGAATGGTATCAACATTTATGATTCTCTACTAAAAGAACACACACTTGGATTTTATAGGATAGAGCAGTTGATAAATTCCATTAAATGCTTTAATGCAAACAACTTTTTTTATGGGAAGGAAAAAAAAAGTTTTGCAGGTTCCAGATACAACAAAATTTTGGATTTTTTTTTAAACTGGATAGAAAATGAAGAGCTTGAAAGACTAAACCGTTAGATAATTTCAGTTGGAAGACACATGAACACAAGGGCAAATATGAATCTAAACATGAAATTTCCTAGACTGTTTTGTTAGCATGTTCATTAGCATTTTCATGTTAGCATGTTTCATTAGCATCAACATTTCCTTATGTTTCAAATGTGTCATTTTACCAATTAAATCATTGCTTAAAATATCAACTGGTGCCCATTATTGATGAAGGCATAAACATCACACTTCTGTTAATGTATGACTTGTTGCTCTCATCTTCCCTCCTTCTGTTACACACTTTTGGAAATAGCTCTTTTGGTAATAGCTCTTTACCCCCTTCCTCACTTTCTGAAAGTCAAAATTTGAGAAATCCACCATTGCATTTGGCTTCCAGATATTTTCCATCAACTTACTGGGAAAGTTTCCTTTACTTATTGGGAAAAAGAGGGAAGGAGAAACACTTCTTCAGCAGTAAAACAATCCACACTTAAAATAACCTGTAAGGGTTATCTTGTCAGTGGAAATTTGGTTGTTTTTTCAAATGTGTCTCATTTCTATGTTCTCTGTAGATGGAAGGGCTTTTCTTCCCATCCGTGTGTGTGTTTTTGATGCCCTGAGAGCCAATGCACGGAGAGGAACTTTTCAGGACTTATTTGGGCAAAGCAATGGGAAAGGAAACTTGTCATGTCCATACTCAGCTTCCCCCCACATAAAGCCCTCGTACAGCTTTGGCAGCTAATGCTGAATAATAAATCAAATTATAGAAGATAAGCTGAATGAAAAGAAAACAACAGATTTTTCACTCTAAAAGGGAAGACATTCTAATATGAAGAAACTTGTCAGTCTGAAAAATCCATGACATTTTAAAAATCATCCCTGCAGTCTGATTAAATATGGAAATGATCTTTAGACAAAGTGAACATTTCACAGTTCTGAGCTTGATATTTTTTTATTTATCTCCTGCAGATTCAAACAGTTTCAGAGGATGTAACTTCACATATGGTTTACCATTGATCTTTACCATAAATCAGAAGAATGATGAAAATTGTGGAAAAAGGTCAGTGAACTTTATTCCACTTCCCCTTCGCTTCTATCTTCTGTTATTTAAAATAAATTGTATTATTTTTTTGCTACAATAACTTCTTGTTTTGGGGGGACAACAAATAATATCTGGGATGTTATTTACTTTGATTCCATAATAGAGTTTTGTTCAATTTCTGGTATGAAAAAGCCTCAGAGAAACATAGCAGGAACTCTAACTCCAGATATTAAAACAGTTTTATTTTTTGGGAGAGCAATAACAGGCATTATTTACTTGATTTCAGCTTTGTTGCATAAGTAAGTAGTAGTTAACCCTGCATTTTAGTGGAAGGAAAAAGATCTAGTTTTTCTGGGATTACATTATCAATACTATGTAATACGTAAAGTATTTTTCTTCATTTTTTTCTGAAGAGATATTTTAGAACAGGCTGAAGTACAGACACAGTATACTTTCCAACAGGGAAATGAGAAAAAGGTGGAGCCTTCTCCCTTGCTCAAGGCTACTTCAGGTTTTTGGTCATGACCTCATCCACCATTCATCAATTTTGTTTTATTTTTGTCCATCAAAGACCAATCTGAGAATATTTTTTCTTTTTTGAAATATGAGAAATGCCCAACATTGCATAAAAAATCTTCAGTACAATATGTTTGACTTCTCCATAAATAATTTTACTGTATGAAATCAGAGCTTCTTATCGTATTTGGTCTTATTCATTTTGATGTTCTGTGATTTTTCTGCCATGTGCTGTAGGTCATGCTGTGGGATTAGTAATACAGCCATTCTGCTACTGACTAGTAACTGACAGAAGCTGTTTTCATAACTTTTTTTGACGATTGCAACATCTATATTTTTTTTTCTGTTTTACAGCTTATCTTGACTTTTCAAAATACTTGCAAGCTCTTTATCAGTAGAGTTTCAAAACTTGTAGTAAGGAATAAGTTCATTTTTTTAACTAACATGCTATCGGTTCGGGAAAAGTCGCTTAAAAACATAAGAAAAAGAGTCTCAATATATTTTAATTGTAACCTTAAAAGAAAAAGGAATTTTATCTCAAATGATCAAGACTAATTAATTATTCAGGACTTCAGAGATCATTATCAAAACTTCAAAGTCAAGTTAGATATACTAGATAAGTATGACTGATGGATGGACTTCAGAAGATCCTTGAGAGCAAGCTGCTTTGGTAGGCTGACCTTCATCTGAAAGACACATGTACATGTGCACTCACCAAACTGTATGCTTGTGAAATATTTTGTACAGCAATAACATCCCAGTCTATTTTTTTCCTAAATCAGAGCATTGGACTTCACATAGGAAAGTTTTCTTTATACTTGAGCAAACCAAATATACAAAAAATTGTAGATGATCTTATCTTGATGTGCATGAACAGCCTAGAGTAAGTATTATTATGCATGTGCCTAAAGATGGACCGTCCTATTCACCTTTGCAGGATGGAGAAAGCAGCATTGTGCCTGGGTTTAATGTTGCTGCTCTTCTATTTAGAGCTATAGAAGCAGCTTAAACTCTCTAGCTAGATAAAAAAAAAACACAGTAGCAGTGGCTTTAGAAGGGATGAATCAGTGTAGTAAGGAAAAAAGCTCTTTCTGTACTTTTTCACTTTGTAGTATGAAGGTTTGCTCTGAAGTGTGTTTGAAGGTTTTTCCTGGATTTCAAAATGTATTTTATTTTAAGTTGTGTTACAATCTGATTAGTGAGAGATGCCTCTGCCCAAACTAAGTGCAAACAGACCATATGCCAAAGTCAATAATATGGTTTTTATTTAACAATGAAAGTGAGGTAGAGAGATAGAAAGAAATATAAAAGGGGGATAGGGAGAGAGAGATACCAAGAAGAAAAACAGCTGTGGATCCAGCAGTTTCCCTTGGTCCTTCTTCACCCTGGGGTTCTCAGTGGTGGTAGTCCCAGAGCCATTCTTCCTGTGGGTACCATTTTTACACAGTCCAGGTTTTGGTATCCATGGGGTGGTCACAGGTGGTGTTCCCATAACTTGGGTATGTATGGACAATTTCTTCCTTTCCCACAGTTTGTAACAGTGGGAAACTTTTGTCTAGATGCATTAAGCAGGATGTGCTAACCAAATTGCCTCTGCCAGGCCTGGAATTAGCACTCTTCTGTTGCAAATGCCTCCCTTCTGTGCTTACCTCAAATTCCTGCCGTGGTGGCTTATCTTATGACAAGATCCTTCTGTGGCCTTGACAGTGTTTGAGACAGGCAACTGGGCTCTTTAAGTTGTGAAAAGTATATTTGATGATGTTTTAGTGTTTAGAATTTAGTATTTAATAATTGGTATTTGAGTAGATGGTTTGCTAACTTTAAGATTGACTTTAAATTAAATTGTTTCTTTTTTCCTACTCCTGAACATTGTTATTTTAATTCAGAATTTGCTACAATTTGACATGAATGTGATATATTAAACATAATGATAGTATAAAGGCTTATGGAAATTATTTTTTTACACCACTACTTATAACACTGTATTTTACTGTATTCTAACAAATAAATAATATGTTCTCAATATACACCATTATAAGCCCTACAGCTACTTTTAAGAAAAGCAAAGCACAACACAACACAGCACAACACAGAGAATTAATTTTATAGGGTATCTAGTTTGATTAGTGCATGGTACTACCCATGAAATGCCCTAATGCATTTTTACTAGACTTAAACATAAAAATGAAAGTTAAATTTCTGAAGGTTCAGTTCTACTTTTTCTTTTAAGATAGTAGATAAATCAGAAAGGATATGGAACTCCTTGTGCAGTAAGGGAAATTCAAATTGGAAGGGGTAATTTACTATGTTAGCAGGTCTTGCATCACTATTTCTCTGACCTGAACAACCCCATTTAAATACTCAGTGAGCGCAGGATGGGCTTTGAGGAAAATTTTGATAGAGAGTGAGTGCTTTCTAATAATTTTCTTTTCCAGCTTTATTTGAAACACTTTGCCACACATTCATTTTTTGTCCTCCATCATTTTCTTGTTTGGCATATTTTGTCACAAATTTTCAGATTAAATGATCTCTTATCAGTCATAGTACAAGTCAATATTAGTGATTTTTACTCTATCTGAAATAATCTACAAATAGAAAAAAAAATCATAAACATATACTAAGGAAATGTATTGTGTAGGAAAGAGAAGAAAGAGAAGAAATGATATATGCAGTCCTCAAATCAAATAGTTTCAGGTTACCCCATGAAGATCCATTATCAGCTGTCTGCAGTGTGGGAAAGATGAGTTGTGAAGCTCACAGTTGCTGGGTTTTGTATTTTGTTTTCCTTGTGATGTGTATGTCTCAGCAGGTTGCTATTCACACACATTCTGTCATGCAGTGAGGTGGTAAGGTTCATGGCAGAATAAATTCTAACAGATTCATTAAAATCATGTTCATATTAATCTAAAACTCAGATATGTTGCAAATAATGAATGAGCTCTGCCAGCAACTCCAAATGAATAATGGCAAAATCTGTGCAATAAATAATTCAGTTATATGTGTCTTCTATTTTATAGAAACTTCTAAAATGCTATGAGAAACATTTTTCTTAAAGAACAAACTTTTGGGGGTGAGGTAAATTTCTCTCTTCAGCTGCAACGATAAGTTTCTTTTTAAGAACTATGACATGGAATACTGCTTCCAGTTTATCTTTCAGAACTGTTTACTTGATCACAAAATGAGAAGCAAAGGCGAGTGCATAGATGTGTTGCTGGGTCCTTTAACTGCTATTCTCAGTAATAATTCTGCAGAACTAAGGTGTATGCTTGTCATTTAACATGTAATCTCAGGCATATATATTCCAAAAAGGAATGCCTCTTGTTATTGTTTACTTTTAAAAATGGGAGATATGTCATAGCTGTGAGCTAAATACCTCCTTTGCATTCACATCTCTGAGTTTCCGAGCAAAACAATAATGTTAATGGAAGGTAGAGCATTTAATTTCAAATTTAGAGGCTTCTGTTGATAATGTTATTTAAACCCAGGAAGGTTATACTTAATTATAGATATGGCAGTGTTCTTGACAGTTCAACCTCTTTAATGGATTATATTTCATCATTTAAATATAAGAAGTAGGAATAATAAAAAAAAATGAATCTACAAATTTAACAAGCTTCTTTTTATATACTTAATAACTATCTTTGAAGAAGAATACACACCACATTGAGCTTTAAAAAACTGACAATATTTATTAAGCCACAAAAGAGCTTATGTAGCTTTGTGATTATGGACAGGAAAGAATTTTAAAAAAGGCAAAGTTAGCAAAAAAAAAGCTTTAAAGTAAGCAGAAATTACATGTCAGTCATAGACATTAAAGCTGGCTGTTTTTAAACTCCAACTGCTAAGCCCTGGGCATGAAACAAGAAAATGATGAGGTAGGCTGAATGAAATGCACACAAATGCTAATGTTTAGAACCTTACCTAAAGTTAAAAATACAAATGCTTGCTTTAAGGAAAAGGTTTCAAATAAAATGAAAGAATCCATCACATGAGTCTGTATGAATACAAATATGCTGAAATCCACACATACGGATAGACTTTCCTTTTCTGTTGAGAAATCTTCCTACTGTATGCTCTAAAGAATACTGGAGCCTACTGTTACAGGAATGCAGAAAAAACGGTTTTTTTGAATAAAAACATATGATTTTATTGGGGGAGGGAGGAACCTGGCAGTCTTCAAGTGGAGTAAGACTGTTATCATAGCATACAATACAATAAGCACCAATTAATTTATTTCCTGCTTCTTTTGAATGCTTGCTATGGTAAATCACGGCATTTGCTGAAGAACTCTGCAGAAGAATATGGACTGAGAATGTTTCTTAGAATAATTTTCAGATGTTGCATAATTAAGTGTTTGATTTAGGAAACCGCATGTTAATTTCCTCATCTATGGCATTTATGGCATCAGATATATTTACATGTGCCTACTATAAATCCATACTTACATAAGTGTGTGTGTTTATGTGTGTATAATATTAAAAAAAATCCGTATTCATTTCTACTGTGTTCATCTGCAAAATAAAGCAACATTGTAAAAATTAAAAAATAGACATCTATCATAAAAAACCCCCAAACCAACAAACTAAAAACCATTTCAAGTTAGAACATTACTACTTCTCTTTCCTGGCCCAGAGTCCTATTATGTACTTTCTTAGACTTCAGGAAAGGAGCACTGAGAAAGCAGTGAAGGGGCAAGGATTCCCAAAACTTACCATGTATTCTTCATTGAAGCTGGGAAGAAATACAGAGGAATCAGCTCACATATTTTCCAAATACAAAGGCATTTGTATTCCCTTCTCGGACTCCTCTGTCCTACAGACTTTTTCCCACCCCGGTCTAATCACCTGGTGTGCAGCTGAACTGCAGCCAGTGGACTTGGTCTCACCACTTGAAGCAACCCTACTTTAAAGGGAAGAGCTGATGAAACTGCCAAACTCCACCAGTCTGAACAGGAAAATCTACAGTCTCTAGGGGATCTGTCTCCCTTTTGTCTGCATTCATATTTTACCCTAAATGATTGCTAATTTATATATCTAGAGTCAGCAAGAATAACAGTGATTCATAATGACCCTGTTCTGCCATTGCATATGCTATTGCTTGGTTTTGTTACTGCTACCATATTATTTCTGTTCCCTTATAGTGTTTCTGTTTTATAACAAGTTCTTTTTTCCCATGGACCTGGCTGTGCACAGTACAGTCAGGCTGAAGCACTGCATGGGATCTTTGCATCCTTTTGTCACAAAGAGAGATAAACACTGTAGTTTTTGCAACATGCAGTTCCATTTTCAATTTCCTACTATATGTGTTAAAGTTAAACATGTTGAAATTAAAAGGCTCTTTTGAGTCACAGCTAGGACACTCATCTTTAATGGAACAGTTCATCAGTCAAGACTGTTTTGAATTTATTTGTCTCAGTTGTGTGTGAGCATGCATTTCTGTGTGTGTGTGGGCATCTGTCTTCAGAAATCAAAATAGAGTATGGAAAAAATTAAAGGTAACATCCCATCCAGAATGCTCTCCCTACAATATCACAAGAAAACTGTTTTAACAATAACAGCTGGCCACATAATGCACTCTTTAGTCCATTATTTTAGTCAGAAAACTTGAATAAAGATAACTGACCTAATAATAAGGCAACAAATTATGTGACTGTTGTAGATAAAGCCTTGTGAAATAGAAATCCTTGATGTAATGGCAACTGCTCAACTCATACCTTTGAAGTAAGAGCAGTGCTAGCTGTTTGACTGAAATGTTGCAGGCAAATGTAAACTGCAAACAGCAGTTCCAAGAAAGTTGGAATAACAGAATAAGCTTTGTTCTTCTATAAGAAATACCATTTTGTTCCAAAAAGAAATACCTTTATAAGGTAATCAATACTTTTTTTATATGAGACAGATAAAGAACAAACACAGCTCTTAATGTTGTCTGTGTCAAAAAGAAGTACTTTTATCTTCATGAAAGAAGTAAATAAAAAAAGTGAACATTCAAAATTCCAGCATTCATGTCCTTTCATGATCTGACATGAATGTAATTCAAAGGCCATCAGAAACAAAAGGTCTGGCAAACTTCACAGCATTTCTGCATCTGGAATTCACAATCAGACCTAGCAAGGTGATGTGTCTGTCCACTGTGTTTTAGTCTGTTCTCCTGCAACACCCCCAGATTTTTTGCCATTAATATATGAAACCAAGTGCATTGATACAGTGTTAGGTTTTGTGCCTCAATTATTATTCCCCTGATGAGGGAATTTTAATATCTTTTGCTAGGCGCCGTAAAAAAATAAGACCTTCAGTCTTCTTAGTTTGCAGATAGTTGTTTATTAAGTCTTATCAGAGAGATGTGCCCATAGCCAGGCATTAGACATAGCACAGAGCAAGGAATGCCAAGAAAGGCCGCTTTATCTTGATTGCACACTCTTTTAAAGGTAAATTATCCAATTAAAACTTAAACCAAACGATATTTTCTTTTTTCTACCAATGCTCAATAATTCACCTCATCATGTTCACCGGAATTGCAGGTTTTTTAATCCAATCATTCCAAACTACCTCTACCGCAGAATATGGAGTATTAGAAGAAGAGGGTCTAAAAGACAACTATTATCCTCCATTTTGAAGTCTCTTGCTTCTATCCATTTACCATATTAACAACCCCAAAAAGTCTAGATTTTTCACCCTGTGACAACCTTGCATAATATCCCATCACCTAGTTCACACCAGTGTAAATTTTAACTCTTCCCTGAGAGTATATAGATTTCTCCACGGACAAAGGTCAGAAATGCTAATGTACAGGGGGTGGTTTTATACTTAAAAACAGGCAGAGCAATATGCTCTGCATTCTGGACTCCAACAATACAGCTGCCATTAGAATAAAAACCTAATCTCCATTTTAAGAGTTGCTGTGCTCGAAAATAAAATAAAAATTATTTCTAGGCATTGCCACAAACAGCACCTCAGGGATTTCAGATTTCTTAGTGGAAGCACTGAAAATCATGAACTCAGATTTCATACAGAAACTACAAATACATATTTTTAACATAACAAGTAAAGTTTCCAGGTACTTCACTGCTTTCTGTGCTCCAAGCCCTTAGTCCCAGCAGCAAAAGAGCCAGTGCAGAGATGCAGCACGTAATAGGTTTAGGAAAGGTACACGTATCATTGCACATTCCTTGTCACTGGAAATGGGCTGGGTACACCAGTGAAACTATGTAAACTTGAATCCTGGCAGAAAGATTCACACTACAGGTTGTTTTTCACAAGCATTCTGACGGTGACATTTCATCTCATGAATTTTCATGAGAAAATATGTTTCACTCCATACAGGTAAAAACTATTGTCTTAAATATATACAGTGAATATTCTTATCTGAAATTTGCAAACATTTACAAAGTCAAGAATAAAGCTGTGCACTCTTGCATCAGTCACAATTAAGAGCTGTAACTCAGTCATCAAGTAAGCAGCCCTTGTGAAGGCTGCATACTTGTGGAGAAGTCTATGCAAATAAAGCATGAAATTTAAGAAAAAAAAAATAGAAAAAGGAAAAAAGTTACACCAAAATGATCATATTTATCATTATAGATGTAATAGAGATATTAGCTGGACACAAATCCAAAGGCTACTCCTGCACTAGTGAATTAAATAGTGATAGAATGTGGTTTTCTTGCCAAAGACCTCTTGCTACATGCTTATCATTAAGATCTCAGCCATCAAAATCCTGTGCTTATGTATCACACTGGATTTTTCAGGGGAATAGTAGGAGGCAAGAACAAAACTGTGCCCCTGACCTTCTTATCATGAGTGCGGGTTTTGGCTTTCCAGTGCTTTTCTTCACTCCCTAACAATATATAGTTGATTGTAATGGAAATATTGTGAAAAGCTAAATATGTAAATGTGTTGGATGTTAATTATTGCAAATGTTGCTAAATGACAGTCAGTAGTATACTTTATTGTAATCTTCAATTCAAAACCATTTTATTTTAAGAAGTCGTCAGTTCCAGTCACTTTCAAAAATAACCCTAAGACACTGGGAAACTTAGGTTTGACTAGCTGCAGGGTGTCTACATGTATTTTTATTCCAAAATGGGTTTTTCTTGAATTTTTTTACTTATTTTATTTGGAAACTTACTTACTTGGTGTTCCTCTATGCTAGGTACATGACAAGCTTCACATAGCGATCACAGTCCTGGAACTAGTCACTTAAAATTTAAAAATAAATGGTATAACTTAAGACTTAAATAAACAGAGGCAGAGAAAAATAATAATAATTATAAAAAATAAAAAGACAGAAGAAAAAAACTGCTCTGGACTTTGCCCAGTAGAAATTAATGGTAAAAGAATTATATCACTGAATCTGAACAAGACACAGAGTTTAGAGACAAAAACTAGGAACCCCTGATTTTCAAGAGAAAAACCATTCTGTGGGTTCTATAAGAATGTCTCTTCCTAACTACTTCATATACATCTACAATTAGATGCCAAAATACACAGAATACGAACTGGTATTTGATGAAAGTGGAGAGGAATCCCCTTCTAAGAAACTTCCTTGCTTTTGTCCTTACATCTTCTTTCTGTAGGCATGTCCTCTCTGAAAAAAAATTATATTATTTTGAAAAACATTCACTTCAGTGTCAGCAGCAAGACACAGTGAAAAAAATTATCTGTTTGTCTGCCTTTTTCTTCATCTATCAGGAAAAAGACAGAACAATGTCAAAGAAGCAGGAAAAATGAGGGATATTTTATCACCTTAATATACTGTAATACTTGCTTTATGATAGTCACTTATTTATGTAATTTTTAGATTCTTTTCCTGCTTAATAGTAAGACAGTTCATAATATGGAAAGATGACTATTTTCAGATAAATCTATTTAGTCATCATTGTTCATTTATTTTCTTTCCCCTTTCATAGTAATCTGTGATTTGTTTCTCCGTTCCATTCATATTGGCTGGAAATTTCAAGTGCATAGTCTTTTCCTTTTAGTAATTCTTTCAAAAATTATTTCATATTAGCAGAGCTAGTGATTTTCTCTTTTACTGTGAATCACAAAATCTTTTTTTTTTCCCAAAGATAAAGAGTTTTGATTGCAAATTTGGTATATGACATAATGAGATTACCTTTTAATACTATTATTCGTTCTTTTCCTTTAGGAAAAGAGAAATATTCTGCATTTTAAAACATAAATAAGTCATACAGCTATTTAAAAAAAACATCCTTTATAGATTTGACATGACCGGTATGATCACACAAAATTGTGCTATTGCAATACTGCTGTGCAGATTTTTCTGCAACGTAGGTGAGCAATTTTAACAGCTAATGCAATGGATCAGAATATTTCCTCCAGGATGAACACTGATGAAAATTTTTTGGGTCAAGCAGACCCAAAGTGTAACACATATTCTTCCTAAAATATACATGGACTGAAGAGAGAGGATGTGTTAAACCTGCTTCTCAGTAGTTTCCCAGTTTCATTTTGAATATATTTCTGCACATAAATCCATAGGTTTTGGTTAGAAAGACTTTTTTTTTGTTTGCTTACAATCTGTGCTTGTAAGATCATCTTAAATTAGAAACCATGCTGGCGCTATAAATGTGTGTATTTTTCTGTAACTAAACAAAACACAAAAAAGAAAAGGGAAACTATCTTCTTAAAACAGTAGGCTTATCAAAATAATTAAGTGTATAGCACCAATGGATTGGATTTTAATAGCATCTCAAGGGTTGTTTGATTAATTTTTCAATTGAACAAAGGCAAATTTTCCAAGATTTAACAAACATAGGATATTCGTTTCAAAGTAAAAATTCCTTCCCCCTCTTCCTCAAATGAACAGTTTTTCTCAAGAAAACAAGAATTTGATAATTCATAAATGCAATTTTGTTCTCTCAGGTAACGAAAATGTGCAGTCAGAGAATCAGTTCAGACTGAGTTAATGCAGCCTCTTCAGTCTGTCAGAAGAACTGTAAATCCTATACAGAAGATTTGCACCCAAATGAAATGGATTTTGGCTATGCTCCTGCCCTAGATGGGTACTGTGAAGGTATCCATGAACTTTCTATTATCAATCAGAAAATACACAGAGAGATGGAGACTCAGCACCCTGCAAATTCTGTGGCATTTCACTGCCCCACTTTTGCTGGAGAGAAAAATAGCTATTTTGTACTGATTTTTGTTGAAGTGCCAATCACTTTTTAGTGGTAGTAATATACCAGGAACTCTGGTTCCCACTGTGGAAATACAGACAATCAGAAAACATCCTACATATCTACACCTTTGCTTCATAAGGGGATAATTTTGAGAGAAAGATTGCGTGAGCACGTATTAATAAATCCCAATTTTCTATCATAGCACAATAGAGAAATGCTAGTGGCTCATATTGGTAAAATTTTTTTAAAAACACTTCCATGGCTAAAACGACATAATTAAAAACAAAAAAGAAAGATACAGGAATCTGTTTCTAGGTATTGTTTTTTTCTCCCCCTTTGTTTATCTTTTGAGAAAATCACCGTCTTCATTAAATGGGTCTCGTTAATATCATAGTCCTAGATATAAATGCTTCCATTTAGGCTGAAATTCAGTTAGCAAACCTGTTTTGGTCCGTATGGAATTGGCTTAATTAAGACAGACTAATATTTTGGACCAAACTAATTAATATCTTAGGAGTGGATTCAGCTTTAAGATTTTTATCAGTCTCTTAAAAGTACGGTCTCTCACAGGGAGGCAGCTGCTCATCATTGACATGCAACACTAATACATTCAACTTGAAAATGAACCTGAGTAGTTCCAGCTGAGCTTTGCCACTGCAGGTATTGGAAATCTTCTTGTCACCCGAGTATTCCTAGTGCTTCTTCTTCCATCTAATTAGGTCTCAGATCCTAAAACAAAGTTATAGAAGAACTGGTGTACTCTTGCTGACTGAATTCATAGTGGAGTAGAAAAGAGCAAGGAGCAGAGAGGGCTGAAAACACTGTCCTGCCATCTCCCATGGAACTGCAGCACTGCCACCCATTTCCAGAGACTGAAGAGGTGAGGATAGTGCTTCCTCCAGGAAGGAGGGAAAGATGAAAGAAGCAAATAATATAAATGGGACCTACATTACTTTCCTTCTTTTACTACGGTCCAGGTTACAAAACTCATCTGGTCTCCTGACTATTACTGAACATCACTTCTCACTTTTCCTTCTAATTTATTGTTTCACTTCTCCCTTTATTATATTGCATGTATAATCACAGGAACAGCTTATTGTGTTTATTTTATAGTTACGCACTTCCATTAGTACACCCAAGTCACCTGAGACCCCTGGACAGGATGTGGATTTACAAAAGCTGCTGAGTCTTGAATTTGCTTACTTGAGCCAAAGTCAGTCATGACAATATGATATTTGAATTAATTATTTAGTCCTTCAGCTTGTAACTTCTGAAATTGTTTTCTTTCAAACATAAGAATTGTACATGACCTTGCATCTTCTTGTTGTCTCAACACAGTGTTCTCCTGTGGGAAAAATGATTTCTTCTCTACTGGGAGTTGAAGATCAAATCCTCAGTGGATCAAGTCCTTGGACAAAAATTACGATGGTATAAATTGCCTGCAATCCTGCAATCATTGTTAAATATATATTATCTTACATATGCATACTACATATATATTTCTTGCCTGTGTAGACAGTGAGAATTTAGAAAAAATAAATCAATCCTCAAAACTCACTACAGCATATGAATACATCTGTAGCAATTTATTTTGCTCTGAGCAACATATGAATGCTTCCTTAGAGTAGCCATATCATCCTAATGACTCTTCTGAGGTTTGTGAATTATGCTAACAGTGATCTTTACACAAATCTCACTAATATGTTAACATTGTGGCTGAGATAGACAAGGGATTTCTAATACATACGGGTTTTAATTTACTCCTTTCTTTCTGCCACTTTATTGTCCCTTCCTTTGGATTAAGCAGCACAAAAATTTGGTAATTATTTTTCTCACTGCAGTATATTGTTGTGGTGCCACCTTTTACTTTTAGTCCAGGTTTCTTCATACAGGGAATGTTTCTGAAAATGTTATTCTTACAAGTTAATAAAAAAGGTATTACCTTAATCATATGTAGTTTCTTCTGTGAAATCAAGATGAAAGAAAAATATTTGAGAAGGTGACAGCTTTTGTATTTTGTGTTTCCTCAGTCAGAGCTCCTGCTGCTGCATAGCTCTCAATGTAAACGGTTTGCTTGAAAAATAGCAGTGTTGTTTTTCTTGGTACTTTATTTCATTTGGAATTGATCATGCCTCTGCTTTCAGATTTACCAAGATTAAAAGTACATCTGAATTAATGTCAGCTTTAGATATCTATTATAATGTCAGTAGCTTGAAATCTATTATATTAATGTCACATATATCTAGTAAAGTAGGAACACAAGTCTAGGAATAGGGACTTTTGGAGCTCTGACCCTGTTTTCTTATTTTCTGTAACTTTCTGCCTGATAATAAACTAACTTCTTCTGGTTCACTTTCTCTGAAATATCTAAGTGCCAAATTGTCATTGAAATCAGTTAGTCATCTATATCTGAGAATATTTAAAAGATACCAGCTTCAGTCTCCTGTCTGTAAGACAAGTTATTCAGACAGGGGATATCTTTAGATATCTTAACCTTACTGTCCTTGCAGAACTGAAGGCCAACAGTGTCCTGGGCCACATAGGTAGGAGGGCTACCAGCTGCTCAAGGGATGTCACCCTTCTCCTCAAATAAGCACTGCTGAGACACGTTTGAACTGCTGTCTTCTTTGTAAGAGAGAAATGGACATTCTGGATCTAGTCCAGCAAAGGGTCACAAATACAATCAAGGAATGGGAGTGTCTTTTATATGAGAAGAGGCTGAGAGAGCTTAGGCTGACTATTGTGCCAGAGGAGAATGCCCCAGGGGGCAATATCAATATCTGTATATATTCCTGTTTGGATGGTGTAAATGTGAGCTAGACTTTCCTCAGTAGTAGCCAAGGAAAGGACAAGAGGTAACAACCACAAACTAAGATACAGGCAATTAAATTAAAACATCAGAAAAATGCACTTACTGTGAGAGGGTCTGCCTTAATCTGGGAGCTGGACTAGATGATTTCCAGAGGTGCCTTCCCACTTCAGACATTCTGCAATTTTGTGTTTTTTTGGTGAAGAACTTTCCATATTTTAGTTGAGGAGGAAAGGCAGAGAGAAACAAAAGAATCTCTACGAACATACCTCATAAGCAGAATTAATTTAAAATGTAAGATGCACACTTCTCCAAGTATGCAATCAAACTGTTATCATAGACTCACAGAATAAGCTGAGTTGGAAGGGACCCATCAGGATCATTGAGTCCAGCTCCTGATCTTGTGCAGGGCACCCCAAGAGTCACGCCAGGTGCCTTACAGCATTGTCCAAATGCTTTTTGAACTCTGCCAGGCTTGGTGCTGTGACCACTTCCCTAGGGAGCCTGTTCCAGTGCCCAACCATTCTCTGGGTGAGGAACCTTTCCTTAATAGCCAATCTAACCCTCCCCTGACACAACTTCAGGCCATTCCCTGGGGTCATGTCACTGATCACCACAGAGAAGCGATCAGTGTCTGCCCCTCCTCTTCCCCCCACAAGGAAGTTGTAACTGCAATGAGGTCTCCTCTTAAGTCTTGTCTTCTCCAGGCTGAACAGACCAAGGCACCTCAGCTGCCCCTCACGTGGTTTCCCCTCAAGGCTCTTCTACCATCTTTGTTGCCCTCCTTTGGACACTCTCTAATAGTTTAATGTCTTTCTTATAGCGCCCAAAACTGCACACAATATCCAAGGTGAGGCTGCCCCAGCACAGAGCAGAGTGGGACAATCCCCTCCCCTTGCCCAGCTGGCGATGCTGTGCCTGATGCCCCCCAGGACACGCTTGGCCCTCCTGGCTGCCAGGGCACTGCTGACTCATGTTCAACTTTCCACTGACCAGGACCCTCAGGTCCCTTTCCACTGTGCTGCTCTCCAGCCTTTCATTCCCTATACCTGGAAAAGCATGTGAAATCTTGACAATTCCACATAATTCTCATTCATTAAAAGATCTTGGGGTATCTTTTTGCTCGTTCTCATTCCCTCCTGATCTCTCAAAATGTTGTCATGCATCATACTGAAGAGGTTATACATATTGTATAAAAATTTCTGTCAAATTAATGAACTGAACTTAGATATGAAACAGAAACAGTGGGACAGAGAATCATTCTATGAACAAGGAATTACATATGCTTCTTTGTGAAAATGCTAGGTCTAGGGCTCTTCAGATTTTCCTAAAATGTTAAATCACATCTGGATAATTACATCAAAATCTGTAGATTTAGCAGATTAAAAATTACCTCCTTTGAAGTGAGAGAGGTTTGATGTTCATGCAGAGGGAATATAATGATTGATTTAACTTTAGAACAGATACTGGGCAGGACAGTGTATCATTATCAGCTCTGTTTACCTGTTAAGGAAAAAAAGTATTGTCTCTCAAAATACAAGAGTTATTGTTAGAAAATTAGACAATATGTATGTTCAGAAATAAAAAAATCAGCACAGCATTTTTTATGATGTAGAACAATTGCATAATTTCAGAAAAACTAAGAAAAATTAGAAGGAGTTGGAGGGTAAACAGTACATTTTTGCTGAGAGATAGGAGAAAGACTGGTAACAACTGAAATGATAAAATTGTTATCATGTAAATATGAGGATGAGTTGAAATGTACTGAAACCCTAAAGTAGTAGTAGTCTTTTTAGGAGATTTGAAATAGAATTTAGGGACTCTATAGAGATCTGGAATTACAACTGCTACTTACGGGAAGCTCACATTTCAAAAAGCAAAGGTTTTCTCATAAAGTGTGAAATGAAACACATACAGGTATTGGTCTTCAACATCTTTATGCTTTTGAGACATGAATACCAAAGGAAAGAGGACAGTAAAAAGATTTTTGCTAAACTAAATTATTACAGATGGATGCTGCGATTCAGTTATGCCTTTGTTATGACTAAAAAGAATAGAAGGATCCAGGGATACAAGACATCATTTGGTCTGACATTTTGTACCACTAAGATGACCAGGTGAAGAAAGTTCAGCTCTGTGAGGCCTGTATGGGCAAGTACAATAACCATAGCTAGTCTCGTGGCAAATATTAAGGTCAATCTGGTTGTAATGACATGACAGCAACTACAGGTTTGTGACCATGCTTTGCTAATACAAATGAAGCATAGGTATTCAATAGAATATGCTAATTGGCTAAGACAGAAATCTGTGCCAGGCACCATGCTAACAAATAGACAGCATTGCACAGTTCAGTTTACTAACATAGATACGGGCATAGGTTCCAGCATCTCTTCTGGTGATAACTAAAGATGTCCCGACTTTGAAGCATTCTGGTCTGTGCTACACATACATAGGTACAGATAGCCCAGAGATAAAAGTCTGGCTAGGCTCCATATCTGATCAAAAAAGTGTTATTTCTTCTTTCAGTCTGGTATCACACCATCTCTTTTGTTTTCATCCCACAAAGCCCTCATTCTCAAGTATAAATTGTCCATTGTGCTGTTGCTTGTTGTGCAGTTGTTTATTGGACCCCTTCTACTGAACCCTCAACAGATTACAGACCTGTAAAAGAACTAAAACTGCATAAAATGTAGAGATGTCAGATATCTAGGTCTCTCTCTATTGTCCTAGAAAATCAGACTTTGTGAACACTTGCTTTTTATTCTTTGCCATCTTCTGCTTCCCATTCACTACATAATGTTGCTAAAATGATATTTTATTTAAAAAGATCTTACTTTTAGTGTATCTTAGAGCTTCTCTCTCCTTTCCACACTAAGCTACAACTCCATTGTCAAGGAGCTGTAGTAAATTGGTTGATCCAAGCTAATCCAAGACAGAATTAGTGACCAACTACCATACTCCTTCATCTACATTGGAAGATGGAGGTGTGATCAGGAACAGTACTCCTAGACGCTTTAGCAGCTTGATATTCTTTATTTTTCTCTTGTGTTTCTGCAAGATATTTTGCCTGTTTCTCTCATCCTCACACAAGACTGTCTCTAATTTGAAAGATTTGACCTGGTTAGAACTGACCTTTGGCAAGGTTATTAAACATTTTTGTATGGCAGGTTTATTTTTATTGATTTACAGACTTTTCAGATTAAAAAAAACTCCAAAAACAAACCAGAAGTGATGTTCCTAGACCCACCAAATCTGCAGTGAATCCTTCTGCCACCACAACATGGAAAAAATCAGTTTCTGAACTACACTGTCCTTTTAGTAGTATTTAATGCAATTACTGTTGCTACAGTCAGTAGTTCAGTTATACCAGCTGGAATTTCTCCACTTTAGAATGCTTAAATTTTTTAATTTAGAAAAAGTGAGAAAAACAAGAAAAAATACAAATTTTTTAATTTAAAAACTCAGCAACAACCCTGTTTTTCTTAATTACCCATCATTTATGACAAAAATTAAGTCCAGAGTGAACTGTTACGGTAATAAGTTATATACTAGGAAATACTTATTATGGACAAACTCTCATTGGCTCAAAAACTTAGAAGAATGTCCAGCCATGACAGGGTCATTCTTTTAATGAAAAAAAGTAGACTATCCATGTTGACAAAGGAAAAAAATGAAATATCAATTTCTTAATGTTGATTTGTCATAATTAGGAATAACAGGAGCAGCGGAATTTAACAATAATGGGATTTACTATTAATGAACTTCATACATAAGAATTCATAGTACTAAGATTTCTGCTAGCATCATTTAGGGTCCAGAATCTCACAAGTATTTGTGAGATCTCATGATGAGATTTTGGGGTGCTTCTAATCTGTAACTTTTGGTGCCTCGAGTATTTTTGCAAATCCAGTGTCTCTTGCTTTGACTTTTCTTACAGAATCCTCATCTGGGCCTCAAATGTCTCCTGTAAATAAGTACACAGTCTAGGCAAGCTCGAGGCATGACTTGAGCTCACAGTGGTGATAGTTTAGCTGAGCTATTGGCACAGTGAGCAAAAGCTGCAGCCTAGAAGAGCTTTTAACTGTACAGCAAGAAGTATTTAACACGCCTGTTTCCTAGGATTGAATAAACTTCTAGATTTTTTAACTGAAAGTGGATTCCTTTTCCTTTGTTCACTTCTTAGTTAGTCTGTTTCTTCTAGATTTTGTTTATATTAATAAATTGTACCTGACTCCTTTTTGCCCTACTTAGGCATAGTTGGTAATGTTCCTTTGTTTTTAATGTTAGACATAGATTTTTCTTTTCTCATCTTATTACTTATCATTCATATTTAATGCTGCACACAGAATTATCTTTTAGACTCTTTTTACCTTTTGATTTCTTATATTTAATGACACACCCAATTGTTTGATATCCTTTTTTTCCCTAGGAACCTGTCACTGCTCTCTATTTAGCTGCTTTGAACTAGCTTTCATCTTTTAGTATTTAAATCATCTAAGTTCTCATGTATCATACTGCATTGTTCCTCATTATTTACTCCTTCTGACTATAATGCCATTCTCTTCAAACTAGTGCTACTTTTTTGTTTCATGCTCTTTGTTTTTAATTTTCCAAGTCAGATTTACGCTTATTACATGACTCCCACACCTTAGCTATTGTCATTAACCTCAGATGTGAGACTTTATCAAAAGGGTTTTCAGAAGCTTGTCTGAAGTGTCTTATCTACAGCAGCTCGTTTGTCACCTGCAACTGAGGAGAGTTATTGAATGACAGAAGGCTCCTCTCCCTGGAAGCTAAGTGCCCAACCCTCCAAGTCCTTTGTTTGAATGTAGGTCTCCAACATGGCAGTCTACAATAGAAGCACTTGACAAAAGGATTGATTTTTACATCCAGCACTGGAAGAATGCATATAATTTCCATGTATTACATGGTGTATGTACTACGTAATTTGAAACATTTTTTTCTATCTGCATTGAATATCCTGTTTGAAGCCTGGGCTATATTGAATGTGATTTGTATTATAAAAAATGGCATTAACTTCAGAGTTAAACTCTTAGTACTGGCCATCACCACCACAGAACTTTACCAGACATTACGAATTGTTTGCTTGCCAACAAAAATCCAAATCTAAAGTGCAATTCCAAATCCAAAATTGTGCTTGTAAAGTATAAGTCTACGTGGAGAGCCTTATTGGAACTGGATGAGCTTTTCCTGTAGATACTTCAAAAAACAAACTTCACTGAATCTGCATTTATATTTAAAAATGCTTTAAATCCTGATGATTCATAAGGATCAGTAAATAAGGAAATAACGTAATGCCTTCAAGAAAGTCAGTGCTATATTTTGGTCCTGAATACTCTGGGTAACACCGTTCATTCAATTTCAAGAAAAGTATTTCATCATTGATGAACAATTAAAAGGGAATACAGGGGAAATCTAACTTGCTAGTAGAATGGGAAAAAAATTTTCTACAATTAACAATGTAAGTGTTTATATGGTAAAAGCATAAAAAATGCCCAAGTAGCAAAAACCAGAAGATCAGGGACATTTATTCTCCATACCCTAGGCTTCAGAAATAGGAGAAATTTCCTAGAAGGCAGTAAGTGAACTTCAATACTCATTGTCATCGCATCTCAGTGTCCATAAAAATGCTAGGAAAAATCTCATACCCCAGTATTTAAGGCTATATTGAGCAACGGAGACCAAATCAAGACTTTTTGGAAACAAGGGTCAGAAGGCCTTTATTCCACCTCTACCTACATCATATTTCTCTAATGTATCTGTTACTTGCTTTCACCTGAGACTGTATGTAACAGTGATGACTTGAATGACACCTTCTGTTGGTACTCACTGCAAATTGTGTTAATAGGAAATAAATTAAATCCATTAGAACTGCTGTCTTCATAGCTGCCTTAAATTCAAAGCAGCTTTGAATCAAAACATAATCAAATTTTAGCCTTGAGGCTTCACAATTAAGTTAGACTGATCAAAGGGGGAAGTTTTGTGTAATGTTTAATCTAATATAATTGAGGACCTAACACAGGTGGTTTTGCTCTCCTTCCTGTTATCCTTCATATGATCCTGCTCTTAAATCTTTCTGTCTGTTTGACTGAACTTTCTGATCTAGCTTGTTCTGCAGTTCCTTGCATGCTATATCTGATACTAACCAGGCACTGGAAAAAAGCTATGGGTAGGAGATCACGGCAGCCCACTTTTGAAATGGATTATGCTTAGTGAAAAATGAGCAATTAGGTCAATTTTTCTTCTCATACTTATTTGTATTTTCTGTTTCCATTTTTTGACAGTGTGCTGGTTTTGGCTGGGGTAGAGTTAATTTTCTTCACAGTGGCTGATACAGGGCTAAGCTTTGGATTTGTGCTGAACATAGTGTTGGTAATAGAGCGATGTTTTTGTTGTTGCTGAGCAGGTCTTACACAGAGCCCAGACCTTTTCTGCTTTTCGTACTGCTGTGCTGGCAAGGAAGTTGGGTGTGCCTGGGAGGTTAGGAGGAGACAAAGTCAGGACAGGTGACCCAAACTGACCAAAGGGATATTCCAGACCATGTGACATTGTGCTCGGTGTCTAAAGTGGGGGAAGAAGGAGAAAGGGCGGGGCATTTGGAGTGATGGTTTGTCCTCCCAAGTCCCTGTTACATGTGAAGGAATCCTGCTCTCCCAGGGATAGCTGAACACCTCTCTGCACACGGGAAACAGTGAATTAATTTCTTGTTTGACTTTGTTTGCATGCACTGCTTTTACTTTCCCCTATTAAACTGTTTTTATCTCAGCCCACGAGTTTTCTGGCTTTTTCCCTTCTGATTTCCTCCTTGATCCTGCTGGTGGGGGATTGAGCAAGCAACTGCATGGGGCTTGGTTGCTGCTTGGTATTAAATCATGACAGACAGCTACAGTGGTTATATAGCCCAGCAGTTGTTTGGAGTTTTTTATATATATGATTCATACCATAGATCAAAATAAGTAAAGTTAATGGAAGAGAATAGCAAGGAAGCCCTGGTGAGAAGGTGAAGGTAATTATGGACAGGATTACCCTTTCTAATAGCTGCCTGGTTTAGCTTGATTTAAGCTGACTGTGGAGCTATCGAAAAAAGCCAAATTCAGGTTCCTCTAATGAGCATATTTCATACAACCTCTCAAAACAAAGTGAAATAGGTCAAATAGTAATCATAGTCTTGTATTGAAAAAGGTCTTCTGTCCTAGAGAGTTCAATACTAGCTCTGTTCCTGATCTGAGAGCCTTAGATGACTTGAGGCTGTATGCAGAATAAACAACATAGTGAATTGTACCCAGAAATAAAAACGTAGCTGCTGCAGGGCAGAGAGCAATCATTAAATATGTTCCTCACAATGACTCAGTTGACTCCAAAGATGAATTACTCCAGTTAGCAGTAGATTAAGTTTCCTTGCTGAGTATTTCTCTAACATAGTAGGATAACCTGTTTCAGTAGAGCTTGGGCTGCATGGGTGTGTGTTCCTGCTTTCAGCTCAATCTCAGAGAAGAATGCTCAAGCTGTACAGGGAAATTAGACAGGGAGAGTGAGAGAGAAAAGGCATATGTGCCATTCTGAGGGCTAAATATGTGTTACAAAACTGTGACAGTAAAATGTATTGACAGAGGTCAGTTAAATTTACTCTGTAAAAATACATCACCAACAGAGTTGTGCAGATTCTGTCTTTGGTCCTCAGTATCATTTCTGTTCTATAGGGAAGTCAATTATCTGTAAACCCCATCCCTGCCTTGCTAGAGTGAAATGGCTCTACTTTTTATACTCCTTTAGCCTAGACACCAGAATTACTTTGAATATTGATGACACTACAAACTTAGATGTTGCTGCATTCTTATTTTACTACTAGAACCCAACCCAAACCAAAAAGCAGGCAAAAAAAAAAAAAAGAAAAAGGGAGAAAGGGAGAAAAACTGCAAAATAATTTGCTAATGGCACTCTTGGAAAGGGAGAATAAAATGTGAGTCTTTGTCATTCTGCAAATTCAAAGGAGTACGTTTATCAGATCATCCTAGCCAACTCAATAGAGAAATTATCAAAGCCCAAGGTGGTTTTGGCAATATTTACTGATGAAGCAACTAAAGTGTTTTAATGAACTTTGTCTTTATTTAATACTATCAGAAATTTCCCAGATTGCATTGAAACTTAATGGTCTACTAATAAAGATATCTATAAAATTTAAAAGAATACAAAATTGCTTAAACAGGACATCAGTTGGCAAGGCGGGGCAGCATTTGAAGATGAATTAATGCGTGTTAGTTTCAAAAGATTTTTTTTTTCTTTTAGTAGCCTTATCATCACTTGTTTGTTTCATCTACATTTCTGAAGAACCACATCTATATATAACAGACTTAGGCTTCTCTTAATTGTTATGTCCTCGACTGGTTAGATGTAGCCAGGACTACACAGGAGAGATATTATCATCAACACAGATTCTTTAGAGTCCATTTTTACTGCTGTTGCTCAATGACTACTCAGAAACAGATGCAGGAGTTGATTTTCTTCTCAGCCATCCAACAGTATTTGTGCCCACACTCATGGAAAACAGGACCTTTCTTTCCTACTTAGCAGTTTACTGAAGGGTTAGATACCACCTGACTTAGCAATACCCATCCACATCATGTTAATAAAATCGTGGCCATATTAATACTCATTTCATCTTGCTCCCTCTCTTTTCTGCATATATATATATATATATACATACACACATGTGTGTGTGTGTGGGTGTGTGTATTGCATGTGCCTATAAAAACACATACAAACCTATACATTTTGTGTGTTACATACACTCAGATCCTTATAATAAAAATAAATTTATTTAAATTAAATACTTTGGTGACACAGACCTAACATATATATGAACATAACACAGATTTATAATTATAAGTCACCAATGTGATTTGTAAATATTTATGAATTAAAGTTTACTAAAACCACTTTTCAATACATATTTTAAACAAAAGGTTCTTTCCCAGACAGTAGACAGATGAGTTACTTAATAATTCAGTGGACCTATAATAAATAGGTTCGAATCCCACACTGTGGTGAAGTTTCATTAATTTGTTTCTGCTTATAGTGAACTCAAGCACCTGAAGTTCTTGTAACATAATGGCACGCTGACAGGGAAGGGACAGCACAGGACGAAAAGGAAATTACATGATTATTTTTAGGAAGTTTCATCATTCCCACTGGAACTGAATCACATTATAATTGTACTCATATGCACATAACAATGTAATTCATTTTTCAGAGCATTAATAATATGAAAGTATCAATAAGTCTCATAGTAAGAGGTTAAAATTCATTGCATTTATTGTCAAATGAAAATTGGATCAACTTTCAGCATATACACTATTTCTTTGATGCTTCATGCCCATTACACCCATCATATTGTGTTACATACGGTACTGTAACACAATATGATTCTTCAAACTGGATATGGGTCACATTTGAAATACTGAGTTGGGCAATAATACAGGGTGACATGGATTGAATGAAGGGTTTTGATTCTGTTTGATTTTGAACTCCTTTACATTTTTGGATATAATTCAAATCCTAACGATAGAACAGTATTTGCTCATCATCACCAATTTGAAAGTTTAAAAGAAATCTGTGCACACCTTAACTATTAATTTAATGCAAAGAAAAGGATTAATTGTAATTTTCATTTCTCAATTCAGTGAAAAATTGGTGCTATTAATGACTGAGAGAGCCAGGGGCCAGGAACCTGAGTCTACAAAGCGTTTTCATACTGTAGGCATTCTCTCTTGGTGGTTTCTTTAGGAATCTGTTACAGGAGCTGATAAAGCACTGAGATATCTGAGATGTTGAAATATAATACTGAGAAGACTTGTATAGTCCCCTGATAGACATTTTGAATTGTAAAGCCTTGTATCAATATCTGTTACTGCTACCTACTACCATCTTCCACAGCAATTTATTACACTGTTGTGAAGTGGTAGAACCTAACTTAGATGTCCTATGTTGACAGCTGTGACCAAATTGTTTTCTTGTATGATCAAACTGACGCACAGAAGGGAGGAGAAACTCAGAAACAGTATAAAACATATTTGAAAGCTGTAATTGAACTTAAGTACACAATCTCTAAGACATTCTTCCTTTCTTCTGCTATGTCAGATGTTAAGTACATTATAACTTCAGTTAAAATTGAGACCACATTACATTCCTTTTACTTTATTTCAATATCCTTTTTTTCCTGTTGTCCCGGTTTGAAAGCAAACCAGTGAGACTCTGAGTCAGAAATACAATTTAATAGGAAAAGAAAATAAAATAAATGCAATAGCACAAAAGAAAACCACTGACAGGGTCAGAATACAACCTGACACCCTGTCAGTCAGGGTGGCGGTAGCAGTCCAATGAAGTGGTGGCTGCAGTCCTCCTGAAGTGGTGGATGTGGTTCTGTAGAAGAGTCTGCTCTTCCTTGGAAAGTCCAGTGGTGGCTATGTAGCTCTTGTCCTCGGAGAGTCCCATAGGTAAGGGCTGCCTGTGGTGTTCCATACTCCTGATTATATACAGATGGGAATGCTCTGTTCCTCCTCCTGGGCGGAGCATCTCACAATGGGATGGTGAGTCATGAGGTAAGGCATTGATGGGCCCATTAACAGCAGATAGTCCGGAGAGAGTTACCTATGAGTAATGGGGCAGAGTCCTTGATTGCCCATTGAACAGAGATAACTCCTAGAGAGAGTTATCAAGGATGAGTCATGGTAGGAGACAATGAACATTGCCCCACCTGCTTTAACAGCTTGTGAAGATGGTGATAGAATACATACCTTTGGGCACATCTTACATTGTAACCTAGGACACCTGTATATAGTTATTGAATAAAATTGTTTATAAAACCATATTGCCTGAAAGACTTGGGAGGGATGACCAACATACCTAGTTATTCCCTTTGGCTGGGTCTGAGAACATGATTGGAATTCTCTTAGTCTCTAAATATTGAACATTGATTTTTTTTTTTCTCTCTTCTTTTAGTTTCCAGTAAATGTAATACATATGCTCTGACACTGGACTTCTACACAATTTCCATAGTTATAGACTATGTTCCATAGTCCCTAACTGTGCTTCAGGGAGATGGCCTGCCACTAGCTGAAGTTTTGAGTACAAAACTTTTTTTTTTTAAAACGTATTTTATACATCTTGGTTTTGGTTTTGTTTTGGTTTTTTTTTTTTTGAGAAGGAAGGTAAAAATTCTAGTAGTGGATAGTAAATACACTTCATACAGAAAAATATGTAAGAAATGCAATCATCACAAAGGATACATCTTTTAAATGCTATATACCTGAAGCAATCAACATGGCCAAATTGTATAAATATATAGCATCAGAAATAGAACTATCAAATGTCATCTTTGAGAATTCAGGGAGTAGATTGTGTAATTCATAGAACCTGTTTTTATAAGTCTCTTAAGTAAGTACTATGTATGAGATCAGAGAAATACTTCAATAAATCCTTTAGCACCTTGAGGAAAATTGCAGGCAGCAAGAGTTCATAAGCAAGAAATCATGTTAAATTAACTAGCTATCAAAGAAAATTCAGCAATTTGCTACAGAAGGTTGGGTTACTGCAGTGAGCATGGTAGGCACTGTTTAATTCCTCTGACTTCAGTAACGATCTGACCTATTAAGTCATTGGTGAATTTGAAATATTTTTTAAGACACAAGAAATGTGGTATATATAGCAATGCTTAGAATGAGAGCTTGAAAAAAATAAATAATGACATTATGTTTCGTTATTATTAATCTCTGATTAGATTTTTTTTACTTGCCACAGTAGTGTTACTAATGATCTACAAATCCCAGTGCTGTTCAAATCTCATTGAGCATCTTCATGAACATACCAGAAGCAGGTAACAAAAATAGAGCTCAGTAAATTATGTAAGGTGAAATATCTTTCTTTTTTGGGGAACATAACTTTAAATATCGTCATCCAGATGTTGTACATTTTTTATTTATTTCTGTCACCCTGGAGGAAACAGATTCTATTCTCTGTAATACCAGATTTCAGCAGGGAAAGATCTGAAATGGCATTTTCAATCCAGGTAGTTTCTGAGTAAGTTTCTTGTCTGATTGAAAAGAAGGAGAAATTTATAATATGGTCATTGATTAGAGAACCTCAAGCACTAAGTTCTGGGAAAAAAAATCATGAAAAGAGTTAAGCACACATCATCTTCACCAAATAAAGGTTACAAGGGGTTATAATGACAGGTCTATGAATATTTGAGGGAGCAATGCCAAGCAGGGTCATATAAAAAAGAGAGGGAAAAGGCTTATTGAAAATTACCTATCAAATCAATAAAACAATGAAAAAATTTAATCTTCTAAGTTTGTCAAACTGAAGCCAAGTGTGGAGATAAGATTGTAAATGTAATGTGTGAATGTAGTCTGTCCTGGCAGAGATTTGGACTAATGACACATTATGTATTTCCTGATTTTACATTTTTGCATTCTCTGATCCCTTATAGGCTAAGAAGATTGGGTAAAATATTTTCCATTGGAGAGTACTTACAAGATTAAAGTGGGAGTACTGGAAATTTCTCCGAGAGTCCGAAAAACTTACTGCTATTTGTATAACCACTTACAGTGAAAAGAATAAAAAGTGATTAGTAACAATTCTGGCTCATAAAGTTTATTTCATGTATTCACTTACATAGGTATATTCTTATTCCTATATATTTAAATACTTGTGTCTATAATCGCTATAATCAGAAAGATACACCCAAAATGGAAGCTGGGAGGTATTTTAATTTCATCTGTGAAATTCCAAATAATTTTTTGGAGATTGAAGCTCTATGGGTCTGTTTCACTTAGAAAATCTTTGGGATTTTAAGAGTTGAATGCTAAACTCTTTCCTGTTCCAGTTTATCTTACTGAATAGTAGAAGTCAAGAGGTCAGCCTTGTCTGCATGTATCCAGTCATCCATCATTTTACCAGATGTCTTATGAAGAACAGGTTGTACTTGTTATCTTGCACGTATCCTTATCAGAGAACTTTATCAGAGATGAGTTAAAAACCTAAAACAGTAGTAACAGTATCACAAGGTCAGTCAACAGCATTGTCAAAAAATAGCATTTGTTCTTTGCTTCATAATTTCCACTGCTTCCAGATACCTCTATATTCTTCAACTGCCTCCTAACAGAAAAGGACAGAATTTTTCATCTGTAAAGAAATAAATTGCCTCAGGAATCTGTTCAAAGAATTTGTGTATCTACTAGTGATACAAAGTAATAAATAAATAAACAAACCTTTGTGGCATTTCAATGGAAAGTAGTGTGTTTGAAATTAAAGCAGTCAAGGACCATCAGCTAGCAGGCTAATCGATGCAAATATTCCATTCTGTATTGAGAAGGCACTCACAGCAACACCATCCCAACTTAGGGCTTCATTACAGGCAAGAAGTAATGTCACTGTCCATTGGTGCTAAGCTTTCATAGTGACAAAGTACCACATCAGAAGAAAGCTGATGTGAATAAGAGCACTCTGCTGATCAGAAGGCTGCAGATGAGTTTTAGTGTCTCTGGCTTCATCAATGATAGACTTATTAGCTGTGGCCGGAGAGGCTGACACTTGAATACAGAACTGATCTTCAGCCATAAACTTGAATTGCCCTAGGTGTCTGCTGACTAATCAGTACTCAGCAGCAGTTCTGCCAGGGTCATCATCTGCTCAGATTCACTTCTGTAATTGGTAACGGTCACATTGTTAACACAGCTCAGCCAACACCCAACCAAGGGTAAATGATGCAGCATTTTGCATGGCTTAAGCAGATGTATGACAGCAAAATTCCAGTCCCACAGCAACAGTTCACACTGCTCCCTGGAGTGGCTCTTGGTGTCACTCGTTGAATGTCCCTTTCACTTTCTAAAAATTAGCCAACAGGTTCAAATTAGCCTATGTAAACTTCCCCTTGAATCATCAGAGAAAATTGCTTCTCAGAAATATTTCATCAACAATAATGTAAGAGTCTATGAAAAAATGAGTTGCCGCTTGGGAGATGCTTCTCTCTTTCTGTTGGCTAAAGAGCAAGAAAGCCCAGATAAGTTAGAGCTGAGGCTATTCACCAACCTTCTAGAAGCCTGTGTTACTTGAGATATGACTGTAAGGCCAAGAGCATCAGCATCAATATAAAACTAAACTAATAAAATTGGTAGGGTCTGATGTCTCCTGGGTTAGCAAGAACCTGTCTGCAGTGCTCGTCACTGGATATGTGTCAGGTCTAATGGAATTATGTGGCTGTGCACCTTTTACAGGTTAAACATCCCATCATTTCTGGTACAATGCTATTCATCATATACTCTTTGCAATTTGCATTGTACACTATGAAGCTGTACAATAAATTGCTTTTTAGGCAACAAATTCTGTGCTATAGGAATGACTGTAACACTGTTTGGCTTTTCCTATCCCAAGTCAAATTTATGTACCTATTTAGACACTTCTACGCTGCCAACACATGAATAGAATGTCTTAATTAGGGATTTAAAAGAGTGATGGACAGATCTATGTAGAAATATTTTGATCATGTTTCCCTGTATCTGATGCTATACTTGAGTAAAGTCATTGGGTCAAGTTCATAACTGCTATTAAGCCAAACGTTTTTTTTCCTTTAACTGTGCTGTGATAAGATCTCTGCATGTTGTTTAAGGGCCTGGAGGCTGTATGAGTAACAGCACGAGAACAGAAAGCATTTACACTGTTGCTTGAGATCTAGCTGGTCTAACTGGTAAAGGAAGAAAGAAGGATACTTATATCCCCTGAGTACAGTGCCAGTCATTCTGTTTTCTTGACCAAGGTGACATACTCCATGTGATCAAAAAGGAATTTCTGTAAAAAATTTCCTTGTTTCAATTAAGAAAAAATAAAATAAAAGCGGAGGTGAAGAAGTAAGAATAACTACCAGAATGCAGGAAAACAGAGTGTGAAGTGATGGCATGATATATACAACTAAGGAAGCCTGTATATATTAGATATTGAAATTAAAAAAAAAATTAAATTATAGCCCCACTTCTTAGGAAAACACAGGTAATTCTTCAAATAGCCCTGGCAATGTGTTCCAACAAAAAAGGGAGAGCATTTTTAGCTTAACTGTAGGGTTGGAAGAATTTGCTGCATCCAACTACACCATTTTTTCTGTTTCTCACAGCCTTAGAATATAGTGAAGACCCCAATATGCCCTACTGTGATCAGGGTCTAAATACTGCAAAACTGACCTTTTATCATGTTAAATGTGAAGTGTGAAAGACCCTAATGTGTAACATGGAGAAAGACTAATTTAGAAATTTCCATGGCTACAGGAAAAAAAAAAACAGTCTCAGAGCAAGCCATAAACTCTGCAGAAGAATACAGAGTGATATGCTGCAGAATGGCAAATACCATATTGAGCATGTACAGTATAATGAGAGGAATTAGGTCAGGAGAAGGGGGGCAGGCAATTAATTTTTTATCTCAGTGCAGAATTGGTGAAACTGTGTTTGAGTGCTTTACACTGTTTTGGGCTCCATAATACAAAAAAGATTTTGCAGAATTGGAAAGACTCCAAAAAAGGATAACAAAAATGATAAAAAATGTTTATTAAGAAAAGAGAATTTGCAAAGCCTGGGGAAAGTAGGACTAAGGCACAACATGAAAGCTAATTCTAAATACCTGCAGGGGATTAACAAAAAAAAAAAAAAAAAAGACTGGGAGTGGAGTAGGGAAAGAAAAAGTATTTCAGCAATCAGTTCAGGTACCAGAAAATAATTACCTCAAAATAATTTTGGAAAAGAGAAAAAAAAGGTGTCTGTGTGCAGCTTGCAGTCAGTCTCACATGAATCAGTTCTTTGACTCTCCAATAGGGAAACCTGAGGAACCAGTTATTTGTCAGTGGTAAAGAAGTATTTGTCAGCATGAATAATAATAGGTTTTTTTCTGTTTCTGGAATTCTGACTATGGGCTGAAAGAATTTCTTTTTCTTCTCTTCTCTTCTCTTCTCTTCTCTTCTCTTCTCTTCTCTTCTCTTCTCTTCTCTTCTCTTCCTTTTTCTTTCTTTCTTTTCTTTCTTTCTTTTCTTTTTCTTTCCTTCCTTCCTTCCTTCCTTTTTTTCTTCAAAGAAACATTTAACTGGTAACACTGAAATCTCAATCAAACCTTTACTGAAAACCAAGATTTTCAAATGTATACTCAATATCTGAGCAGACAAATAAAATATGAATAAAAGTTAAAAGTGTCTGGAACTATATAACTAATTTGTTCACACATATTTGACCAGGAAGACAAAGAGTTGGTTCTTACTTGCATTAATCCCAAGTGTTTTTCCAAAGTTTTCCCAAGTTCAGAAAAGTATTTCAGTGTCAAACCAGACAATATCTATTTATTTTCCAGTATTTAAAATAAAATAAAATAAAATAAAATAAAATAAAATAAAATAAAATAAAATAAAATTTTAAAAAGCAGCTAAATTCAGGTAGAAATGAATCAGATCTGTATACTCAGGCTTAGCAACTTCCTGAGTTATTATATGCCAGGTATATTGTATACATATGGCCAAAGAATCTGTTCGGGAAAGAAAAATAAAAAGACAGTTATAGGAGTTTTTTTTAGTTAAACCTTGAATACATATACTGTATGTGCCCAAATGCAAAATTGTGAGAAGAAATATTATTTTTTTCCCCCATACTTTTAAATTATAATTTGATTCTCTGCAATGGAAATATATGACACTGCTCAACAAATGTCAAAGCAAGCTGAATCTTCATGAAGCTCTCAGAGTTCCTGAAATTCCCTATCTTTGTGTTAACAGGAGTCTAAAACTAGATGAGCAGAATTTGACTGATGCACAGTTCATTTTCTTCATATTAGCTGGTGTGGGGCTATGTTTTGGATTTGTGCTGTTTTGATAACAGAGGGGTACTTTAACAGGTGCTGAACAGTGCTGACACAGAGTCAAGGCCTTTTCTTCTCACCCCATCCCACCAGTGAGGAGGTTGGGGGTGCACAGGGAGCTGAGAGAGGACACAGCCAACACAGCTGACCCCAGCTGACCCAAGGGATATTCCATACCCTGTGGCATCATGCTCAGCATATATAGCTGGGGAAAGAAGAAGGAAGTGGAGATGTTGGGAGTGATGGTGTTTGTCTTCCCAAGTTAAGTGTGATGGAGCCCTGCTTTACCAGATGCAGCTGAACACCTCCCTGCCCATGGGAAGTGGTGAAGGAATTCCTTGTTCTACTTTGCTCTTGCACGAGGCTTTTGCTTTTTCTATTAAACTGCCTTTATCTCAGTCCATGCTTTTTTCCTCACTTGTACTTTTCTGATTCTCTCCTCCTTACCAGCAGGGGAGTGAGCGAGCAGCTGTCAAGGGCTTAGCTGCTGGCTGGTGTTGAACCACAGCACTGAAAAACCACCTTACTAGCTTCACTTGACATATAACAAATTGCCCCAAAAGAGAATATTTACCTATATTTATAAGAGGACAGGGGGTTTTTACATCAGAATGGTAGGCTCTTTGGTCTGGAGTATTTGTCCCTCTCCCTATTTTGCACTTTGCATTTATTTTAAAGTGAATTTTGATTTTTTTGTTTTTTCTGTTTATCAGTAAAGGACTGTGATGAATCATCTCTTCAAGGCTGAACACCTGAACTTACAATACATAAATTCTAATTTCTATAGAAAAACATACAGATTGAAACACAAAGCTATATAATGGAAAGATATTGATCTTATGAAACCAGAAAGTGCAAATGACACTCCCATGAGTAAGAATGCTTTAGAAGCTGGCTCCTGTTTTCCTAAGCAGTGAAAGAATTTTAGTTTAATGATTTCTCTGGAATATAATGGGAAGTGTGTGGCTTAATTCCCAGACACTACTGCAAAATCTTGAGGACTAATTACCAATTTCAGTCTTCTGCTTTACGTGTTTAATTATATACAGTAGCTATATGAATGCATTGCAGATCTGACAAATGGTGAGAAAAATATACTTTTAGTTACTGGAAATATGCTGTTGGCACTAAGCAGATAATGCTTATAACAATAAAATGAAATATACATTCCTGTTTTAAATTTAGCCATGTTTATTAAGGATGAAAGAATTCATGTGAAATTTTGTGAAAAGGATGAAAGAACTCCCTCCTCTGGTATGTACATTTAAATTTCACATCACGCCACCTCCAGCTAATTGTTAAACTGGGTCAGAGAATTCTGATCCATTATGTTAACTCTTCATTGAGAATTTAGTACCTTCTTGAGTCACATACCTAACCTCAGTTCAGCAATGAATGTACCAATTAATTTGCCTTATTCCAATTAATTGACAATAATTTTGCAGTAAAATTATTTGTGGTCAATATGGACTTTTCCTGGATCTCATTGTATTTTCCTGTCTGTTCTTAATGAAAGAGAAAAAATGAAATCTTGTACCTTTCTAAAATCTATTTCTCAGGAACAATCAAATGTAATTTCTTAGGTATGCTAGCAGCTACAGCCAACGAGTACATCTGGATAAACCTTTGCTGTGCAGTAGAAGACTGCCACAGCACAGATACAAATATCTGTTCACCTAGAAAAGCCCACAGAAGTGCATGCTCTGTGCTGCAGTTGTTCTGTTGCTTTCATTTATCATTTCAAGCTGTGTTATTTTGATGGCTTTTCAGTTGCAGGAGTACCAGTGCTGATGCAGAGATAATGAAATACTGAAAGCATCAAACAACAGGGATGTCTGTAACTGGTAATGGGCAACCTTCCTCAGTTTATTAACTCCAGCTGTGCTGTTTGACAGTTTTTGTGAAGAGATACAGCGCAATGTGAGAATACTGAATGGAGAATGAAGAATCTAGTGTCAGGAATCAAACTGCATCACACACAAGCCCTATGAGTAGAATTTCAGAATGTAAAAGCATCATCATCTTTCAAAATTGCAATCTCCGTCAGACCATAAAGTGACCAATATAGAGACCTTCAGTTCAAGTTTCAGCATACAGTGCTTTTCTCACAGTGCAGTTATTTTCTGGTCTGAAATGTGTTCCCAATACCTTACATATTTACTAAAGAAGGTAGTATCTAGTCCTTTTTAATAGTAAGATTAGGTAGGACTTAAAACTATACACATCACTGCTTCTGAGAACAAACTCATTACAAAAATTTTGCCGAGAATAACATGTGGATGTTATATAGAGAACTGGGCATTGAGGACTACTGAGGAGGAAATAAAAGCAGCCTAATATTGCAGATCTTCTTTCTTCTTATTGGTGGTTATCCTTGGTTTTTAGGTGTTTTAAGTGTCTGAAGATGAATATGCCAGGAGACTATGGAAAAACCTGTGAAAGCTTTTTAGTAATGTACACCAAGCGGAAGTATTGCACAGTGTGTTCTCAAAGGTGGGTTAACTTAGACATGTCACAAAGGCCTGTTCCTGTATGAGCGGTTGTTTGAATGAGACCCACAAGCGATCTACAGATCTACAGATATGGACTTATCAGAGAGTACTACTACAGAAGTACTTATCAGAAAACAGCAGGACAATTAGAGTGAAAGCATTCACTGGGAGCTGTTGCTTGAATGTATCACCAGAACAGAGAAGTTTTGGAGTGAGTGTAGTGGTTCTGCTGAATCAGCAAGAACTGTTAAACTCAGGATACTAAGTGTCCATCCAAGGCCACTCACACACACTAGCACCAACACCAGATTGTACAACTCAGGCCACATGCAATCCTACTGGAATTTATATATACATCTGAAACAATGAAACTTTGAGTGACTGTATTGCCTCTATCAAGGAACAGTGTTTTGGGATTCGGTGGCAAGCTTTTGGTAACAATACAGGGTTTCTCCTGCTGAGAAGTTGCCAGATGCTTTTGCTATGTCCAACAGAGCCAACGCTGCTGCGTCCAAAACAGACCTGCTGAGCCGGTCAGTGATGGCAGCAGTGTTTCTGGAACAATGTATATAGGAGGGGAGAAAAAGCTGCACAGAACAGCAGCCAGGAGAGAGAAATGAGAAAAAAGAGCTCTGCAGACACCAAGGTCAGTGAAGAAGGAGGGGCAGGAGGTGCTTCAGGCACCAGAGCGGAGATTCCCCTGCAGCCCACGGTGATGACTGGTGAAGCAGCTGTGCCCCTGCAGTGCATGGAGGCCCATGGGGATACAGAGAGTCACCTGGAGCCTGTGTAGAACTCCATGCCAGAGCAGGGGGTGCCTGAAGGAAGCTGTGACCCTGTGGTAAGCCCATGTTAGAGCAGGTTTCTGGCAGGACCTGTGGACCCATGCAGGGTGAAGCCCACACTGAAGCAGGTTTTCTGGCAGCACTTGTGACCCTGTGGGGGCCCCAGGCTGTAGCAGCTGGTTCCTGAAGTACTGCACCTCGTGGGAGGGACTCACACTAGAGCTGTCAATGAAGAACTCCAGCCTGTGGGAAGGACTCCCATTGGAGAGGTCCATGGAGAATCATTTCCCATGGGAGGGTCCCCTCGCTGGAGCCAGGAAGGAGTGTGAGGAGGAAGTGGCAGAGACAACTTGTGGTGAGCTGACTCTAATCCCCATTTCCTATCCACCTGTGCAGCTGGGGGGAGGAGGTAAAAAAACATCAGGAGTGAAGTTGTGCCTGGGATGAAGTCAGGGCTGGGGGCAGGATGGTTTTAAGAATTAGTTTTTATTTCTCATTATTCTACTCTGATTTGATTGGTAATATCTTAAATCTATGTTTATAATATTTTTTTTCCCATGATAGTAATGAGTGAGTCGTCTTTCCCTGTCTGTATCTTGACCCACAAGCTTTTTATCACATTTTCTCTCCTTTGTCCAGCTGAGGAGGAGTTCAATCCACCACACATTGGCAAATCAGTATGACTTCCCTCCTTGGTAAAGAGCTGGCCTTCCAGCTGTTACTGCAGCTGCATACATATGAGTTTGTGTGAGGAAATAATTGAGTGAATCATGACAATACTTATCTGCTGTTAATAATAAATTCTTAATAAAGAAATAATTAATTGTGCTGGTTTTGGCTGGGATAGAGTTAAATGTCTTTACAGTGTCTGGCCTGGGGCTGTTTTGGATTTGTGCTGAACAGATGGTTCATGATATAGTGATGCTTTTGTTATTGCTGAGCAGGGCTTACAGAGGGCCGTGGTCTTTTCTGCTTTTCATACTGCCGCACTGGGGAGGGGACTGAGAGTGCATGGGAGGATGGGAGGAGACACAGCCAGAACAGGTGACCCAAACTGACCAAAGGGATATTCCAGACTGCGTGACATCATGCTCGGTGTATAAAGTGGGGGAAGAAGGAGGAAGGGTGGGGCATTTGGAGCGATGGCATTTGTCTTCCCAAGTCACCGTTATGCGTGATGGGGCCCTGCTCTCCCAGAGGGGGCTGAACACCTCCCTGCGCATGGAAGTAGTGAATGAATTTCTTGCTTTGCACTGCTTTGCTTTGCTTGTGTGCATAACTTTTGCATTCCCTATTAAACTCTCTTCATCTGGACCCACGAGTTTTCCAGCTTTTACCCTTCTGATTCTCTTCCTGATCCTCCTGCTAGGGGAGTAAGTGAGCAGCTGTATGGGTTGTTGGCTGGGGTTAAATCACAACATTAATAACAAGCGTTCTAATAAATTGTGAACTGTGTCTCTCCTGAGTCACTCTCCTACCACAGAGCTTTACACAATTCAAGTCCTGCAGTAAGAAGCCAGTGCAGGTGTTTGAAGCACCACCAGTTCCGGTGGGTGCAGCTAAAGCACATAGAACCCTTCAAGAAGTAGGCTGGTATTTACATCTAGTGCAAAGGCTCACATTGACTCATAAATATGTTCTGTTGCTAACAAAGTCTGCCATGTACCTGCTGTCTTCATGGGAAATTGGTCGTTGTGATGAGGGCAAGGGGGGAGGAGGAATGCAAGGTACTGTGAGTGGATGAAAAAATTCATGTATCTTCTTTTTTTTTCTTTGTTTTAAATTGATCATTTATATAGACTGTTACAGCAACATCAAAAGCAGTAAGTTTACAGTGTTGCTGCTGTTAACTCTCTTACCCGAAAGTGCTTTGATGTTAAGGTCAATGTAATTAATAGGCTGGAATCTGCACTTGTCAAAGTACAAGGCTGCTTTCACTCACACCCTGGGGTTTTCTGTCACCAGCTCTCCCTACCAGCAACTTTGTGGACTGACATTTCATTTTCAAGCCAGAGGCTTGAAATTTTTTGCTATTATGCAACTTGTCAAAAAACCAAGGGGGTGTTCAGAGCCTGGTTGTAAACCTAAGCAATGGGTACAGGTGAAGGTTACAAGAGATGAAATTGTGTTCAGGAAGCCATTCAAAAGGCATTGCCAAACCTGTTTGCAAGGTGTAAAATAACACAGATTAGTAAAACATGCAGTTTGGCTATGCCATAGCTGAAATGGAGGTTGAAAATAGGGTCTGTTGGCAGGTTTTAGATAACTTTAAATTACATGCTTTGGAATGCCCCTGTAAAATGGTGTGAGCGTGTATATATATGTCAAATACCGGCATTTTTATATAAATAAATAAGAAGAATATGTGGATGGTACTGGATATAGATAGAGAGGATGGCAGAAGCATGAATGTATGCTTTATCTGTTTGGAAAGGAGTAAGAGTGAGTGTGGCAGAATGCCAAATTCAAGACCCCAGGACACAGCAGCCCTGCCTATTCTTGAATGGTGACTGCTGATGAATTGTATGCACTAGCTGCCAGGATCATTCTAGCTCAACCCACAGACTGTGTTTTCTTGGAAATGTCACGCAGGGCTAGTATGTTAGCAAGTCATGTCTTGTATTCTTCTGGAAAGCTAGCATTTTGCTGTTGAAGAAGAGAAAAAAAGAAAGAAGATAATATTTTTTTCCTGACACTAAACACGATCACAAATTAGGGTTGGTTAGCCTTTTACGTCTTCCTTAATTGGCTGGAAGGCTTGAGGGAGCGTTCATCAAAGTGCTGGTGAGTTGGACATATGCCTACTGCCTAATGGCAGTTCTGCTTTGTTAAAAGAATCCTACTGGCTAATCTCGATATTCCTTTCCAACATTGGGACTGATATTTGGGAAAAATATTATTAAAAAATACTACTTCCCTGTGACATTGGAAACATCTGGGAGTAAACTGTTTGTAAGTGCCCCCCAAAAATGCTATATCTGTGTGACAAGGAGAATCATATAAGTAAACACAATCTTTTTTGTGTTCCTTCCTCATAAATTGCCTATAATACTTATCCTAGATTTCAGTAAAAATAGGACTAGCAAAACACTGGGCATCAGTCTATATTTTAAAGAAACCCTTATTCTAAAAGAAATGTTTGGAAAATCACCCAGCAACAAAATATAACATTGCGTATAATTTAGTTCAAGACTGGCAGGTGTACAAATCCGTTGTTTACAGCAGAACTGCTTGTATCACAAAAGCCCAGTATCTAAAAGCTGAGAATTTTTCAATTTCTCCTTGTGGTCTGGGAATCTCCAATTTCCTGACTGTTTTGCTATGGTCTTTATAGTGTCAGAAAAAGTGTTTTTGTTTTCACTGGTATCACTGACGCCATAAGTCTGGAGCCACAAGGCAGAAATGGCAACACAGGCCCTGATGCACCACTCAGGAGATATATTCTGAGCTGGCCTGGACAGACACTTTATGCCATGCACCAGGTAGCCCTGGGTGTTTCTCCTGAGGCTGGCAGCACAAAGCTGAGTTCAGCCTACAATCAGTGAAAGACAGCCACCCAAGGGTAAGAGAGATGCTCCAGCTTATACCTGGATCTTGGTCAAATGGTCAGTTAGTCACTTCGCTGGTTAAAAATCTGCTCAGTGTATTGAGTCTCTCTAGACTCCAGGGAAAAGAAAAGAAAAAAAAGTCAGTGGTGGGATTTTCAAAATAACTTATAGCTGGTCTAATATTGCTCTGATATATATGGATTGATCTTGCCCTTGACCCAATGTCTTTCTTGTACTCTGTTATTCCCTTCCTCAGTCATCTCCATAGGCTCTTTCCTCACATGTATATGTACGGGACATTTTTTTCTGATTTTCCCCCATGTTTTACCTCAAAAAAGTTTAATCTTTTTGATCCATATTATTACAATACTCTGCAAAAGAAATAACAATACACTATTTTGAAGCTGCCTGCTATGAACATAGAAAAACTAAATGCCTCAGTTTGATAGAGAAAAGTTCTACAGAAATGAAATGAAAAACTTTTCTTAACTACCCACACAATGGCTTACTCAAGTCAGTGATATCAGGTTTCTTTCTTTCATCATGTCTAAATGCCTGCACAAAGGAGAAAAAAGGAAAATGAAAAAAATATATTACATACTCCTTGTCTTGATCCAAAGCCTGGAAAAACTTTTAAGGAATCTTTTGTTGTTTAAGACACTCATACATCATGCAACATATCACCTTATTCTTCAGCAGTCAATTTCTCCACCCAAAGGTAGTATTTTGACTATGAAAAATGTGTGTTTTTCTTCATCTTGGATTCTTACTTTCAAATGGTGCAGGATAAAAAGTGGCAAATACTATTTTACCATTTGTAAATACACCAAATCAAAATATATTTTGCTTGTCCTTGAGAAGTCAATATATATAACATAACTGGGTTCTCTCCAGTAGTAATGACCCACCCCAACTTTCAATGTTCTTACTCTTCTGTGGTGGAGTGGCTGCAACATTCAACAAGGGAAGACACACTGATGTCATTTACCTAGATTTCAGTAAGGCCTTTGGCATGGTTCCCTATGACATTCTTATCTCCAGATTGAAGACTCGTGGATTTGAAAAGTGGACTATTCAGTGGATAAGGAATTGGCTGTGTGGACACACTCGAAGAGTTGCAGTCAATGGTTTGATGTCCAAGTGGAGACACATGACAAGTGGTGTCCCTCAGGGCTCTGTCTTGGACCTGGTGCTTTTCAATATCTTTTTCAATTACACAGACAGTGAGATCAAGTGCACTCCCAGCAGGTTTGCAGGTGACACAAAGCTGATTGCTGCAGTTGACACAAGAGGATGGGATGCCACCTAGAGAGACCTGGACAAGCTTGAGAAATTGGCCAATGAGAAACTCATGAAGTTCAAGAAGTCCAAGTGCAAAGTGCTGCACCTGGGTCATGGCAATCCTAGACATGAGCATAGATGGAGAGAACTAATTGAGAGCAGCCCTGGCGAGAAGGACTTGGGGGTGCTGGTGGATGAGACACTGGACATGAGCTGGCAATTGCAGTGCAGAAAGACAATTGCATCCTGGGCTGCATTGCAAAATGTGTGGCCAGCAGGTTGAGGGAGGTGATTCCCCCCCTCTACTCTCTTCTTGTAAGAACCCACCTGGAATATTGCATCCATCTCTGGGGTGCCCAACACAAGAAAGACGTGGGCCTGTTGGACTGCAGCCAGAGAAGTGCCGTGAAGATGATCAGAAGGCTGGAGCACCTCTTCTGTGAAGACAGCAAAAAAGTTTGAGTTGTTCATCTCAGAGAAGAGAAGGCTCTGAGCAGCCCTCCAGTACCTAAGGAGCTCTTCAAGAAACCTGGAGAAAACTTTTTGCAAGGGTACGACAGGACAAGTTATAATGCATTTAAATGGAAAGAGAACTTTTAGATAAGACATTGGGGAAAAATTCCTTACTGTGAGGGTAGTGAGGCCCTGAACAGGTTTCCCAGAGAAGCTGTGGATGGCCCATCCATGGACTTCAAGGCCAGGCTGGATGGGGTCCTGAGAAACCTGGTCTACTGGGTGGCCACCCTGCCATGGCCCTTTAGTTCCCTCCCAACCCAAACCATTCTATGATTGTTTAAGTCTAGGATTCATTATATAAATTGTAGCTTTGGTTTTCCGTGGCAAGGTTTTGGTAGCGGGGGGCCTACAGATGTGGCTGCTGTGAGAAGATGCCAGAAACTTCCCCCACGTCTGAGAGATCTCATACCAATGAGCTGCAAGACAGACTGCCGCTGGCCGGGGTTGAGCCATCAGTGACCCTTGTAACATCTCTGAGATAAGATAAACAAGAAGGAAATGAAGTTATTTCAGAGATCAAATAGCGCTGAGAGAAGAGAGGACTGAAAATATGAGAGAGAGAGCTCTGCATACACCAAGGCCGGTGAAGAAGAGGGGAGATGTTTCAGGCATCATAGAGATTACCCTGCAACCCATGCTGAAGACCATGGTAAGGCAGGCTGTCCCTCTGCAGCCCTAGGTGGTCCACTGTGGAGCAGAGACCCACCTGCAACTACATGCTGCAGCAGGTGGATGCCCAAAGGAGGCTGGGACCCCCAGGGAAACCCACGCTAGATCAGGTTCCTGGCAGGACCTGTAGACCCGTGCAGAGGGAAGCCCACAGTAGAGCAGGTTTGCTGGTAGGACTTGTGACCCCATGGAAGACCCGCACCAGAGCAGCCAGTTCCTGAAGGACTTCACCCCATGGAAGGAACCCACACTGCAGCATTTTGTAGAACTCTAGCCTGTGGGAAGGACTCACATCAGAGAAGTTTATGGAGGACTGACTTGCCCAGAATGGACCCCACACTGGAGCTGTGGAAGAGTGTGTGGAGTCCTGCTTCTGAGGAGAAAGCATTGGCAGAGACAAAGTGTGGTGAACTACAATAACCCTGATTCCCCATCCACTTGCATCATTGAGGGGAGGAGGCAGAATTCAGGAATACAGTTAAGCCTGAGAAGGAGGGAAGGGTGGGAGAAAGCTATTTTTAAGATTTAGTTTTACTTCTCATTACTCCACTCTGATCTGATTGATAATAAAATAAATTAATTTCCCCAAGTCAGGTCTGTTTTGCCTGTGGTGAGTGATCTCTCCTTATCCTTATCTCAACCCAAAAGCCTTTTTGTTGTATTTTCTCTCCACTCCACAGCTGAGGAGGGCAGTGATATAGGGTGGCTTTGGTGGGCACTTGACATCAGCCAATGTCAGCCCACTACAAGCTTACAGTACTGTGGAGACAGAAAGTATGTCATGAACACACAGCAAAACAACTTGCCTCAAATCAGAACTAATCCTTAATAAGGAAACAAGCAATTTTTTTTCTTCTAAGGAGGAGACACTTTGAAAGGTATGTTAGATTTTTTTTCCCAGCATCTCTTTTCTGACTGTACCTTAGTCCATCAGGACAGAAATGAAGAAATTACTCGCAAAGAAGATTTGACTTAACAGTCCTGGAATTCAGGGAGCTAATCCAGTTTACACCAACTATGTCCTCATCCTATACATATGAGGATATAAATGCAAAGTCCTTTAAGTGATGTAGGATTTTGGCACATATTTTTTTCTGAAAGAAACACGCTATGCTGCTAAGAAAAAAAAAATTTCATCATTCCTTCTATTTATGCTGACCCAGTTCTAAGTATTTAAGGTATTTGGTCTGAGCACTTCAATTCCAGCTTTGCAAAAAGGACCTTTCCAGATAGCTGAGAAAATCAAGACTTTTTTTTCCTGCATTAACAGCTTAAAGTTATTTTTTTCCATACTAGTTCAAATTAAGCTTTTTTTCATCTGATCAGTTGTTCTACTTATCAACAAATGTTCAAATTAAAAGAAGGAGAATCTAATAAGCAATAGTCATGAAAATACACCCAAAGGAAGATAAAATATATGCTGTTTTTCAGGGAAAACAAACATTTGCATTTCTCTAAATAGGAGACATGAATACTGTGTTACTAACAAATACTTTTAGTATTGTAAAAAATGGTCAGTCCTGTTTTATATCCCTTTGTAATCAAAGGAAATTGGAACTGCAGCAATTGGCTGTATATGTTGCCTAAAAATTTTATCAATAGTTATGATCTAATTTAAACAAACCCTACAGACTGAACTGCCATCAGCAGCGATACATACTTGTGTGTGTGGAAGGATTATAAGTAGTTTATATTTGGTTGAATTGTAACTAGGTGCTTTCTGGATTAATTAGTTAATTAATTTATTGAATGACTTGACAAATAATAGTTGAATTTGGTGTAAGCTTTCCGTTTCAAATCTGTAACCACTTTACAAAGTATAAGTATTTTCTGACAGTACTTTTCATGAAAATAACCACTCTGTGAATCACTGAAATTGTGCTGCCTCTGACTGACAAGATAGTGACTTGCCTAGACATTTATTACAACTTTAGGGAAAACGGCTCATAGACTACACTTTTGGAAAGAGAAATTTTCAATACAAAAGTAAATAGCATTTGAAGACTTTGAAAAAACAATCTATCTGGAGTAACAATGATAATAAAAACATTCCTTATTCCTCTAACTGGAAAATAGACAACCAAAATCAGAAAAATCTAGCCAGGTAGAAAAATCTGTTAGAGGCATTCTCTGTTTCCTCCTACCTGATTCTAAAAGGGATACCCTAATTATCACTTATTATATTGAAAATATTTATCTATCTTCTAATTATCTGGGCAGTATGTATATGCAAAGGATGGATGAAGAATTCCAAATACTCAGTTTCTTCCTGCAAATGCTACTCACAGCCACAAATCTGAGCCCAATACTAATTTTTTGAAGGAATGATGTTAATGAAGAAGAAAAGGTGAGACGGGCAAAACAGAAAGGACAAAGAAAAAAAGACAATAATAAAAAAATACCCCAACAAAACAACGCCCAAAATTATTAACAGCCAAACCCCCCACACCTCAACCCACAAATGTGAAAAAGACAGAAAAAGAAACAACAAAAATAAAAAATAATGAAATAAGAAAAAAACAAGATAAACACTAAAAGGCATGTGTTCCCAGTGCTGAAACAATCCAGTGAAGAACTGTAAACGACAAGGAAATGCAGTGTCTTCTGCAGTTTCCTTGGGAGAACTGTACAGGAAAAAAATCCATTTTTAGTAAAGGTTTTACCTGAAATCAGACTTTTGGCAGCTCATGTGGACTCTGAACTATGTAACTGGGTCTTTACCAGATATCTCTTATGTTCTTGTGGAGCCCCTTGATTTCACACACAGTTTCCCTACACCTGATAGTAAGAGAGCCTCTCTGCTTGCTGGATATAATATGAAAGCTGTTTTCCCTCCTCCAATGGTCTTGCTAGAATTGTTGAAGGAAGGATTACTATTTTAAATATCTCTTTTCGTTTATGTTTTCTTATTTTAGTGCTGCTGAAACACTCACCACAAGTCTTTTTCTGCTTCCTTGGAGGCTAACTTTCATGCAGACAGATAAACCACAGTATACAGCAACATATATTTCATAACATACTCAGTTGCCAGCATCCAAAATCCACATGAAGATATGTGTGTGGCAGTTGACTACAAGAAGTAATAGCCTTATGGTGTAGTGAAAATCACCAGAGCTGACAAGTTGCATATATTTAATCAAAGATGAATGTAGAGTATTTTCTCATTTTTTGAGTAACGGGAACTGGGCTTGCAATTCATAAAAAGTTAATTTTTTGTATATGGGGACTGTGAGGCTAGACTGAGAAAACTGGCAAAATGGGTCTGGGTCTTTCTAACAAAAAAAGTCTTAAGCTTATTGTTATCTCTCAGAAGAATATGTAAGAAGGCAAAAAAGCAATATTCTCTGGTATTCAGCTCATGGTTGTGATTTAGAGCCTTTGTCCATGTTGTGCACAAATCCACTATCAGAAATATGCTCTCTCGCTGCTTGAAGCACTGAAGATATCTATCTTGTTTTCAGTTTTCTAAGGCTGAAAGTCTTAATGGCAAGTACATAACCCTATGTGGGAGAGAATGATTTAAAAGTATAGTCCCTTCTTGTAATTTCTGAAGGTTTTGACCAATTTCAACCAAATTTGTCAGAAGAACAGTTTCAATAACATCATACTTTACTAGGCACCTGAGAATATTAACAAAAGATATCATCTGCACAAAGACAGAAACTAGGCAGTGGGTATGGGTGTGCCAGTACCCTATTTATATTTTCTCGTGCAGAGGAGCAAAGGATGTAAGTCTTTCTTATACACGGTAGATCAGGTAATTCACAAATGAACTTAGAAAAAGCATTATTCCTAATGCTCCAGTGAATAAGCCAACTAGTCCTTGCCACAGGTTAGGAATAAACTTCTATTTTATTCTGTTGCTATGCCAAGTCATCTGAGATGCTCAAGGCAATTTATTCCTTAGAGCTTAAATTCACAAAGGTTAATATCAATACGATTTAGGCATCCAAACGGCTTTGGCAATGTGGGCATAAATATGAGTTTCTTATTTTTGTCATCTGTTGGAACATCTGACATAGTCCACTATTAGGAACATGATACCAAATGAAATGGGCCAGTGGTCTTGAATACAAGGTTATTTCCTTTGTGCCTTTCTTTCTGTCATTTTAGCATGTCTGAAAATCTGACAAGACTACCAGTGGGAAGAAATTAAATAACAGAATGCCAGGAATTTTCAAACCCATCTGTTTGTGCTGTAAAACTACTAATAGCAGAGAGGACCTTTAATTGTGAGCATTTACAACATTGGGAAATATTATTTTAAAGTAATGAACTGTTTGAAATTAGTCACCTTATGAACAAATTTAAAATTTTTTGAGTACATTGGTAAGCATTCTTGCATTGAATTGCACTTTTATCTCACAATACTGTTCTTAGTTATCTTTACATAGGATTTTGTTTCAGTTATACACATGTTCTACAGAAGAAAGAAGAGATAACTGTATGACTGTCTTTCTAAATACTAACAATAAATACTAACACATCTATCATTCTCTTTAGGTCTAAAGTGGTGTCCATGCCTCACATTAGCAGGTATTTGGCCCCACACCCATTACATGACCAAAAGGACTGAGCTGCTTTACTGTTCTTCTCCAGTTACGGCATTTCATCTATTCACACTGGAGCTGTTTATGTTTTTCAAGCTCTCTCGTATATGGGGATCCAGATAGGAAAGAAAATCAAGTGTGTGCAACGTAAGTGGTTGGTTTCAAACTTGAATAAGGACCCACGAAGTCTGGAACTGGAAAAATTTCAGAGGCTTTCAAGGCACTAAAAATTTGAATGCAATACTGTCACACTGGTTTGAATAATAAACATGCTCACAAAATTGTGGTTCTTCACAAATAATCTATGAATCCAAAACAGCCCAAACCCAGTATAATTAAAAATCCTAGAATTTACACAGAATTATTCCACTACACTCATGAAATTTGTCTGTAGCTCCTATCCATTCTGAAAATTGTGTTTGGAAAGATTAAGTATATACCTATGATTCAACTGTTAGTTAAGCTCTCTAATACTTCATGAGAACAAATACCAACTTATGGATTTTTCATGTTCAGAGCATATATTTCATTTGGACATCCTTTTAGCTTCTGAAATCTTCTGTGTGGGTCGTGTACATAGGGACTCTGTCATTGCACTTTGCTTTGTTTTCTTTAAGCCTCAGATAAAACACATTTGTAATCAAAAGTGGCATGAAATGAGTAAAGAGAGGAAGGGATTTTGTAGCATTTTTTTTTTCTTGCCTCATGTTGTGCTCAAGAAAGACAATGATGCTTGGAATACAGATATAAATACTTGGATTAAATCCTGGAAGAAGAAATCAAAAAGAACATCATACCAAAAAATAAAGGCCCCTTAATCCAACTACTTTCCATTGATGGCATAAATTTTAGAGGCATATGAAAAGTAGGGAAAAGGGTGTTACTGTGAAGCAATGACCAGTTTTATGAGATTTTTTTTTGTCCCAAAAAATGGTTAGAAATCTGCATAGATTTTATGCAGTGTTTGGTCTTTAGCTTAAATGTTTTTAGTTGCATAGCCTTTTCTGTTCATAAGAAGAAAAAAAGACATATCTGCTCCTCTGTTTCTGAATTATCAGTGTTCATTCATTAATTCATTCTTGCAGATCTTTCAAGGCCCTGCTTTAAGCAGTAAACTAAGACAAATGCAGCTTGGATTTAGCACCAATAAAAAATAAAGGTAGAAGGTCTGACAGGCAACCACCACATCAGAGGAATATATGATCAAGAAAATTTTCTTATGGCTTGGTACATGGACTTCAGATTCCAAATACAATGGGCAACCAAATAGAGCCAAGTAGGTTCTTTACTCTTACCCAAGCCAGACACAGACAGCCAGTGGTAGCAAACACCAATTACACAATGCCCAAGAACCTTTAGCAGTGTTGGGAAGACCAGTGTGTTATAGCTCAGACAAGAGAGCAGAACAGGAATAACAGCTCAGAAATGGAGAAGTCCCCATGGGAAGACCTGGAGGACTTTAGCAGTGTCAGGATTTTTTTCTGTCTAGAGAAAGATTTATCCGTAGAAGATTTATGTAGGTAGTCACTGGATAGCTTCAAATAATAGAGCTGCATGTGCAACACAAACACTTTGTGATGCTTGTTAGAACAAATCTCTCTCATATAGTTGTATCTCATCTGTGCTGTTTACCACCCACTTCCTAATCCCACCCAGATTTAGAGGTGACAATTGGGCTATTTGTCTCACCATAGGAAATGGGGACAGTCTGGTGTACAGAAAAATAAATAAAAAATTCTTCATGTGGGAATATCAGCATGGAATGGTTATGAACTAAATAGTAGTAAAAAAAGCCACAATATAGAGAAATTGGCAGATTATGAGATTTTTAAGCACTAATAGTAAATACATGCTTCATAATCACTGCCTGTAAATGTGAAATTCATCCAAAGATTTGTCTCACATGCTGCTTTTTGGTGTGTGACTGCAGAGCATACCTCTTAGTCACCTGTGCTTTGCATTCAGAGGATTAAAATTTTCACTGCGTGACATATGTATGCCCAAGAGAGTAAACAGTGGGAAAAAAATATACACTGATGAAGAGAAGAAAATTAAGAAATCTGAGATAGATTTCATCGTACTGTGACTTTTGATGTTTCACTTTTCAGATTCTTGATGGGAATCCCTAATTCTAACAGGAGTATTTAGGGTTCAACTAAAAAACCCCAACAAATATCTTCTGTTGAGATTAACAGCCTTACTTCCATCATGGAGCTGAAAGTAATTGTCACGTGTACAGGTTTGCATACCAGTTCCCCATCTTCAAGTTCTGATAGGAGAAAAGGAAAGTGCACGCTGCTTCTATATCCTTACACAAGGATCTCTCCTAACACAAAATACATTGATTTCATTCTAGAGAGCTAAATAAAAATTTTAACATCACCTTTTGCCCTTAAGACTCAATAGACATGCTTTGGATTTACAACATTCCCATAATGCAGCCTCCAATATTTACTTAAATTCAATCAACCCTCATGGTTTACCACAATGTAATAAAGTCATTTACACATACTACTTAGACATCAGTAACAGATCTGTGCATGCTCTGTCAAGCCATTGCAACCAGGGGTTAAAATGCATTGACTTAAACTTTTTCATTAACTGTTTATGACATAGGACAGCTAAGGAATAGTGACACATTAAACCACATTAACTCAGTGATGAGTCCTGGAAAAAAAACATCCATTTGAATCTGTTCACTGTGTAATAAATTTGAAGAAGTCCTGAGATAATTTTGAGGAGTAGCTGAAATGAGATGCAGTTGTCACTTTAATGTTTCTTGGCAATAAAACCACATCAGAACTGTATGTGGTTCTATTTCTGTTTGTAAGAAGTCAAAACACTTGCAGAATAGCAAAAGAATGATGAGTCAGGGCTAAAGTTGAAAAACACTGCTTTCTCATGCTTAAGCATGTGTACAGGCTTGGTAGGTTTGGGATCAAATTCAGTGTGATTAAATGGAAAATGTTTAAGTCAAAAGTATTGTGAAAGATTGGTTAATTACCTAATCCAGAATTCTGAAGTACCTGAAGAGAAAATGTTCTCATCTGACTTCAGGTTCTGTTAGTAGGAAACTTTGAGCCCATTTAGTTACTTTGGTTTCCAGATTTTAATGTGATCTGTTTGTTACCAAACTGTAGAACAGAAGAAAAATGACAACTTGGGACAGAGCAGAGTCAAATGAAGTTCAAATATTTACTGTTTGCAAACAAAAAATTAATGCAAATTAAATCAAGTTATTCCCAGGATAAAGACAAATAACAAAAAAAAGGTTCTAATTGTTCAATTAAATTAAATGTAATTATAAAAAATCATAATATACATAAGGCATTTCCTATAAGAAGCAGCTAAATTCAAGCATTGTTTTATTCTGTTCAAATTATTGTTTGTATGGGCATATGGCACATCTGTGTTCCATTATCTTTATTTACCAGGAAGAGTAAATATTGCTTCTTCTTCCTTCCCCTTCTTCCCTGTTTGAGGTCACCTTTTCCAAAGATGCTGGATGTCAAAGGGCAGTGAAGACTGCTCGGTACCTTGCCAGTACATTCACCTCCTATACTATTTATTTTCTAGCTATCACTGCATTTGGCTAAGAGCCAATTTAGCTAGAAAAGCCAGTGTTCATGCCAGGGCTGATCTGTCAAAACAGTAAGTGAGCTGATTGCACAAGCCTTCTTGTGCCAGCTTTGCTCCCGAAGCCAGTTCTTCACTGTCTCCTTTGGAGTGCTGTGCGAAACACTGTCTGCATGAGTATGAATTCACTGAGGAAGACCTCTTATGCCATGCACAAATCTGACATGTGGGCTTGGGGGTCAGAGGACGTGTTACAAGGATTTCTGCAAGGTGTGCAACTTGTCGTATGAAATAAAACTTCCTGTTTGGTAATGTCTAGCAAAGTACTCCCAGTAAACACAGGTGAAATAGCTTGGCCAGTATGAAATCTGTCTCTGTTATTAACTTCTTGTTGTTTTGATATCTGTTAATGAGAAAATATAATTTTATCTGTTTGACTAGCAGTCAATAAAAGAAAATATTCAGTTCTCTTGAAATATTCTTTTGCCAATTTATTGGACTACATAAAGTCTCAAACCTAATTGTTTGAGGGTTTTGTTTCACATTTTAAATAGTCTTACTGAAGTAATATTCAGAATATTTTGGAAAGATTGGAGGACTATAACCTTGTTTAAAAAAAGAACCTAACACTTATTTTATTCATATATACAAAAATATCCCAATTTTAATTGGTGATGAGGGAGAATGATGCGTGAACACTTTGAAAAGCTGGATTTTCAACCATTGGCTAAAACTCTTATTACCTATCATGGCTCAGTGTTTTCCCACTTAATTTGGTCTTTCCCTCCTGGCTGTAAGGGAGCAAGCAAGCTGATGACCAAATAACATTAGACACTTTCTTATATGTAGTTGTCATGGTGTGCTAAAATTTTAGCACTCTGGGTCTCATTAGCAAAAGAGAGTAGGATCTCTGGACTATTGCATGTAAAGAGCTGTTTCTTTAGAGCTGCCTTAAATTACACTCTCTCCAGACACTCCCAGCTAGGCTGCTTGCAGAGGTAACCCAGCAAAACCTCAGGGGTGATTGCCTGCCCCAGAGTGAATGGCATATAGGTATTCTATCAGGAACCCAGCCCACGTTCCTAAAGGGCACCGACACTGCTTCCTGGTCATTTTTCTGCTGTGGCTAGACCCATTTTGCCTCTGGCAGAATGCAGTCCTGTTTTGGATATTTTTGGGTCTGTGGAATAGGTATATCTTACAATTTGGTACTGAAAAAAGATATTGTGTCTATTCCTCTGAAACTGAAGATTTAGCCCTGTTTTTTTTTCAGAACACTCTGACCAGCATGTCAGCAAAATACAGCTATAATCTGAATAACATGTATTTCCTCTTTCAGTGCACTTACTATAAATCAAGCAGTAGTCGCGTTTATTTCAGGGAGCAAGTGGAGTCTTCACAAATGAAGGTGAGATGAGAGCCAAGGGAGACTGCAAGGCAGGGCACAGTCCCAACCATGAAGAGCAGAGTAGGTCTGGTAGCAGTACTCTGTCAGACAAAAGTCTACTGATGGGTCAGTAGTGCTGAGTCAGAGTCAAATCACCAAGACAAGGTTGGACACAGCATACTTACAGTGCAGTTCAGCAAGGGCCGTGGGCCAGAACCTGAGCTCAAATGCAACTCTGGGCCCAAAGGGAAGAGGGTGTGTGGATGGGGGCCCGGAATGAGACTGAGGAGGATGATAATGGTGCAGTCGGGGGCCTTATCTTTCCCTTCTGTAGAGATCTATAGCTCTTGCATCAGGGTGTCACTCTTATCCTCGTTCAATAGGTAGAGTCAACAGCAAGCTTCGTCCTCTCAAATCTGGGTTTTTTTTAAGCAAATCTCATTCACAAAGAAATCTGTGGGGACATTCTAGTTCTTCACAGTAACTGTCACAATGTCTAAGCAGACCTGATCTAATTTTTAGATTTAGTTTTCGACAGTGCATTTCAGAGGAGTTTAAAACACATCGATCTTTTAGTTTTAGTATTTCAATTACATAAATGCAGTGTCTGGAAAGCTGATAAGAACTCATATAGATCTATTTGAGTTCCTGCCAATTCATGTATGCAATTTTGGCATTTTGCAATGGATTCTGCTGAGCACTTTAACTTGTCTACACAATTTGAGAACTGTTTTAGAGCAGCATATTAGATGAGGCATGTGAAATATACTACATGGATAATCAATGAGACTGAGTCTTCATATTGCAAACTTGTACTTCTGCAGGATTGTTCATCTTTTAGATGAAGGCCTAGACTACTATGTGTAAACCAGATTTTAAGGGAATAAAACCAAAACTTACTAAAAATTTTTCCCTTCTTTCTTGCACTGCTTATTTGCACATTCTCAGTCTATTTTGCTATCACTGTATATTTTTTGTCTTAATCTCACTTAACAGTGTGAACATGATTGTTTTCTTCAAAGCCCATCAGTTTTTCACCAGCATATAACAGGAATTTTTTTTTCAGGGCCTGTTTCTTTGTACTTTTCCATCCTTAATGGCAAGATTGTCCTCTCATTTCCATTCAGTACTAAGGAAGGTTTATTATATCTATCAATACCTATGAGATTGACAGTACTTCTATGAAAACATTTGTGCATAATTTCAATCAAGTGGTTGTTGACTCCTGTTAGACTGTTATGATAATGACTCTAGTAGAAAAGGAAGGAGATTTGGTATATACAGAGGTTACCTTGCTTTAAAAACAACTAAGAAACACTGTTTCTCAAGGCAGCAGGAGAAGCAAGTACCATACTTGCTTATCTTTATAACCATTCTGCTTATCTTTGCATTTGTTGGTGTGAAAACATCACTTTGAGCTATCTGTCCATACAAGGTCAGAAAGATATTTGAATCAAATGGTATCAAACTAAAGGATAAGTGTCTCTGTTAAGACCTGTTACTTGCATCATTGGAAATGGAAAAGAAAGGAAGTAGCAAAAAAGTCTGGCTGCTGCCTTACATTGGCTCAGATTAACATAATCTGCATAAACTGGAAATGGTCCATAAGGGTGGAATTCTTACATTAAATGCAATTCTCTGCATCTGAGTTAGTAACCACGTTGTCAAGTGCATGTTTAGGCAAAAGGATGCTGTAAGTAGCTTAAGGTACTTAGACTGTACACATTCAAAGTAAGGGAAAATTAATCCTACTGAAAATATTATTATGCCCATCTGGATGTGATCGGAGCGCAGACCAAACTAAACAGCTTTTCCTTCCTCTTTACTAATGGTAAGTGCCCTGTCTGAGGTTTACAGGCATTCCCTGTTCCGAGAAACTGAAGGCTTTAAACTGGAACAGCTCACTGACAGTTCACTGAGGTGAACTGAAATTCCTGTTTTAAGGTAAATTTAGCTAATTTTGCAGTGACTACTCAAACTTCCTGGACAGGCACAAACAAGTTTTTATTTATTTCAGAAGGAATTTTGCCAGAATACATGGTGGTGACAGATGTTGACTAGAAAAGTATATATTTAAAGATACAGAAAAATACAGGTGTATTAAAAAAAAGTTTAGTTACAAGTGCAATATTTATTTAACCAATAAGAAATCACAAGAAACAAATTAATTTCAAAATCAATAGAATGACTGGTATCTCAATCTTCCTCTGCTATACTGATATACGCAATAGAGTTTCATAGTGTTACTCAGACTATCTGACTCTGATTTATCAAATGAATGTACAGTCAATAGTTGAAAAATGTATCTAAGGCTTAACTTCGGCATTTTTATTGTATATCAAAAGTTCTTTGCTAAAAATAAGAGAGAACATAGTTTGAAAACTCTTACGCCTCAGCTTTGGAAGAAAAGATGATCTGCCTTTCATCCAGCCTTCACTAGCATGTTTCTCATAGTTATTATTGTCAAGATTATAAATGCAATTCTTGATTTCAAACCAATTTGCCAGCAGGAAGCCTCCTTGGGAATGACATGTAGCAACACCTGCTGGGTGAATTGGCCCAGTAAGGTAATAAGCCAGTCAAAAACTAAAATAAAAAAAAGAAATCAACTAAAATTATTCACTGTTCCATTCACCTCTTACTTTGAGGATCTCTAATAATGACTTTTCCAGTAGAAGGGATGCACTATGCTGAAAATTTTGAAACTATTTGAAGGAATTGTTGTGTAGTTGGGTCACATACTGAAATTGCCTAACATATTTTTCTGTACATTTGCCCTATGAATACAAAACAGAAAGGGAAAAAAAAAATCTCTATTTTCTGTTTTGTGTATAATATATCTATTCAAAAACAAGACAGGTGGCATATGTAAAAGTGAGTAACCCAGTATACACAGTCCCTGGCAGTACTGGTAAGCTTTAGGGAAGACCAGCAGGATACTGGTGCCATTGTATAGCTGCCCTCAATATGAAAGTTCATGTGGGAGGGGTGACGTACACCTTATTTATCCTTTAAAGAAGTGTATTACTTTGGGAGAACCCTTTTCTTTCCAGATAATTTGCTTCATTAGAGCAGACTTTCATGATATGCCAGCATAGGATGAAGGTTTGACATCATCATAAGAGGTTTGACATCATCCTGCTTGAGGCAGGAGAAAGGGGAAATGGTCTCCTTGAAGTTTTCTGCTCTGTATTTTGCAAGGTTTTTCATTTGTCTTGGGAAAAGTTCTCTAACTTGTTAGGCTCAGACTCCTAGAACAAGAAGCAGTGTAGCTAATGCTGCCCTCAGCCTAACCAAGTCTGCCACAAATAATAGTTTTGACCATGTCAAGAAACTGTCAACCCCTTAGAGCCTGAGCCTATATGTGAGAAAACTTATTTTCTCAAAAATTAGTTCATCTCTCTGATTGAAAATTACTCTTCTCATAAGACAAAAAAAGAAGAAAGAAAAAAGTGCTACTTTTACCACTGTAAAATGAAACAGAAAGGACATTTTAATTTAGTAATTTAGTTAGCTTGCATTACACTTTCTTTTCCTCTAGTAGTAATTTCGTAGAGAAATAAAATGAAATTAAATCAGAAATTTTATTAAGATCCTCCATTTGTACTATAAATATACATACAAGTTTGAACACATAAATAAGACTGTAGCAGCCATACTTTTTATGATCACAACAACAAACTAAACCCTGCTTTAAAAACTCAGATAATGTTGGAAGAGGAAATAGAAAATGGTTGGTAAGAAAAAAAGTCCCCTAAGTATCTAAACCCGGCATCATTTGCAGAGGTTACACATTAGCACAAAATTGTTTGTCATTTTTTTGAGTTCAAAGTTATGCTTCTGACATTTAAATATGTGGTACAAATCTATAAACCAATATCCTCATTCTAACTATTTAAGAAAGGTTTCAGAGCTAATTGAAGTGTCTGTGTCATTTCTGTGTATGTTTTTCAGTATCAAGGGCTATAACATGTCAAAAGAAAGGCTTTTGTTGAACAGAGCAATTTTTTTAAGTGCTTTTAATTAACATTAATTTCCAGGTTGAGTTTGAGTGCTTAGACACTTCTGTTAAGCATTTCTGAGTATTCTTCAGAAACAGTCAAGTGAGAAGTGACTCTTAACAAATGTAAAAGGAGCTTTGGTGAAGGGAAGCAGAAATATCTTTTCACTGCTTATAAAATTTCTTGTTTTGTCTGACATTTGACATATCTATACTTTTCCTTCTTCTTCATGGTTGTCATAAAGAGCAGTTCTGTGGTTTGCACAAGCACAAAATTTACCCTGGGACTTGGAAGCCTGCCTAATGTAGAGACTAATGTGGTATTAATTGAGGAAAAAAAATAGCAAACAAGCACATATAGGTGCTGCCAGATGCATTACTGCTTATGCGCATATTGTGCATTTTGTAATTTCGGATTAAAGTAATGTAAAGAGGATCAAAATTACTCACCTGGGTCAGCGTAAAGATCATATGGGTTACACTTGTAATGTTAAACATGTCCATGACTAAAAGAGATCCCTACCCTGCGGGCTGAGTTGTCCAGTGAGGTTTGCCTCCACGGAGCTCAGGGGTGGAACAATGGTGCTACTTTGCCAAAAGATGAGATCATCAATGCTAAACATAACAAATTTATGCAATGGCTTTGCTCACAGGGAAACACAGTAAGCAATTACTGGCTATACACTGTATTCATGCCACCTACTTCACAGGTATGTTTCACATACAAGACCTGAGGCAACTTTTTTCCAGGTTGAGAAACCCTACCCTACGGAATTGCCTGTACAGAAACCATCCCCATGACACCTCTACTGCCCTTTGAACATTTTCAAGTCTACAGTATTAAAGATGAGCTCATGCCACGGAAAATTCCTGTGGGAAAACACTGATTTCTATCCCTTCCCTCATAAATTTTAACACCAGACTTCCTCTTTTGACTGCATTGAACAGAAGAACAATTATGGAACTATTATAGCTCTAAAAACACGTCATACCAACTTGCTCTGTGAGCACAATGTTTGTAAATCTGAACTAGTGGCAGAGTTTCTAATGTGACCAGTTTTTGGGTACATACATGCCTTTGCACGAAATCATTTCCTCTTCTTCCCTGCTTTTCAAATCTTCTCACTGTAGAGTTTCAGCATGACTAAAAGAAAAAACTTGCCCTCATGCTCAGCCAGGAACTACAATCAAAATTTCAAATATGTTCTTGCATAGAGGCCTAGAAGAGGGTATAATAGAGCCTTCACAAGCAACACTTGAAATGCAATCATAGTATGAAATTGCACAGCTTTGCATTAAAAAAATTCAATCCAGGGCTAATCGGTTTGAATGCTGCTTTATTGACAATGCATTACACAGGAAAGCTCAATATTTAATACGGTTTAGTTTTCCAAGATTAAATTTATAAAAGTCCACTGCATCACCAATGGAAACAATTCCACCCACCTGAGGATCACCCTTGAAATTGAAGAGCAACCAACCATCACAATGTTTCTCTGTTGCTTCCTTACTCTTAAGATCTTGTACAGCTGCTTTTGAATTCAAACCATTCTTTTCTGCTATTTTCTGTTTTACTGAATTTCATCCAAGAGAGAAGGGATTCACAGAAGTAAACCTGAGTGTGGCTTTAGGCACATCTGTAATGTACAATGAAAGGAGAACAATACACAACAGAAAGAGAAATTCTGTTATGGATCAAATTGCTTTTTCTAGGTCATACTGAGCACCTCCTTATATGGAAAACAGCTAAAACCCAGTAGAACAACTCCTATGGAGAGCTGTTACCTTGTGAGAGAAAGGACACTACAGTTCAAATACTAGATTTATTAAGCATTGTCTTGTAGCTTTGGTTTTTCGGTTTGTTTTTTTTGGGAGGGTTTTTTCTTTGTTTGTTTGTTTTGTTTTCCTTCCTTTTTTTCTTACAAAATCAAGATTTTCTGTCTAGTACTCGTCTCACCTTTCTAGACACCAACAACACATCTTACCTGCACCCTAAACTGCTTTTTAAACTACTTCTGGTCATCTCAGAAAACTTTAGTTTCTGGAACACTTTGCTTTCTGCTTTCTGAACTTCACATATCATCTGTCACTTTGGATCACCTTCATGATATTTGTTTTCACTTTGTTTTCTCTCACTGAGAAGAGCAGAGAATGACCTTGTAGAGGTCTTATACAAATTTATGTGTTATTTAAGTCCAATTTCTCAAAATATTTTTGTTGTGAAGAGAATAACCCAGATGATCCTGCAACTCATGCTAAAGTATATTGAATACCTAAACTTAGAAACACAAAACCAAAACTGAATTCTTATTCTTACATAACAGCCATGCAATACCATCTATTATAGTGCTGTAATGCATTTGATATTGTCTGCCAAAGTGTAATGGATATAGAAATCTTTGTGCAGTATTTTGAAAGACCACTAAAAGTGACAGAGAAATGTATACTTGAGCATGCCTGTGTTTGAACACTAGCTGCAAATTTTCGCTGGAGTTTCAGAACTTCTTTAAATTTGGACCCTTTGATTCTTCAAATGTTGGGAAAAAAAAAATCCTGCTTATTTGTTATTTGATTTCTTGCAGGTAATGAGAATAAAGAAAAACAACTGTTTGCTCACACAAAAGCATCAGGAAGTCTCAGTGTTTGGACTTTGTGCACTGGAGTTTTCTCTTTTCTTTTCCTTTGGGTGATTTCTGTATTACTTGGAAGGGGAAGGTTGGAGAAACCTTACTTTGTCTCATCCATTTCAATTCTCCGATTCACACTTGTTCTTCTCCCACTGCGTAAAACTGATGTACAGGATCATGGCTGACAACATAAACACAATCTCCTCTTGGAAAAAATTGGTAAAACCTACACCTCCTCCTGTACGTCAGCTCTTTTCTCTTTCTACAAACACTATGGAAACCATCATTCCCTTTAATATTTAATATTGAATCAAAGCCCAGAGATTTTAAAACCTTAAACTACTGTGCACCATCTACAGATAGACCCTTTGAAATAGTGGGATTCAGATGGAACTGTAAATAATATGAGAAATATTTTCCAAGACAGAGCAATCCTAATATTAAATTTAGAGCTAATCAAATATGATATGTCAGGATGAAACAATAAATCAAGACAGCATCTTACAGGCATCTGCCAGTTTACTTTAAATATCTAATCATAGCAAGGGTCAACACAATTGATGGGATAGTTATCTGCTACTGAACTTTAGTGCACAGAAATAATAAATTAATTTTCATCCAACAGTCATCAGCTACTTAGCTCTACTTTAGCCTCTCATAGCATGTGGTAGTTCAGTTTCCCAGAAGCTGCATCCAAAACTTTTACAAAACTATGTGCAATTCCACAAGGGACTGAAGTGTCACTTTCACAGATTTAGTTTATTCCTTAGGGTGACACTGGAGGAATTATCTAGTTATGTCTTTAATATAAGAAACTAATGCAGAAATCTTCTGTTTCATAGCTAACACAACTGTGGGAATTTAGTGCAGGTGTAACCATTCCCCTTTACCAGAGGCAACCCTGATCCCACTGGATGTAAGCACTTCAAACCTAGTGAAAGATGGACACATAGTTACACATTCCTTACAGCTGCTTCCAGGATCACCCAGAAACCATCTCAAACCTTTCAAGACCTAAATCTAATCTGAGAAGATCACTTGGCAACCTATGAAGCGTGCTGGCACTGCTGGAGTGCAGAATCTTGTCTGTAACAGTACAAATGTGCAGTTTCAATGTTATGTATACATGCTATTTTTGTTCTCTGCCAAAACAATCATTCTGATCAAAGACTGCTAGTCCTGTAAATTTATGACATCCAATGTCTCTATTTTCACATTTAATAAATGCCACTGTCAAATCACTATCTGAAAGACTATTGTGGTAGATCAGGTAAAACCAACAAAACACATTTTGGAAGCATTTCAGCCTTACAAAACTATGAGTGTGGTTGTTACTCATGTTTTCAGGTATGTACCTTCCCCAGCATCTTATCTTTACCACAGGCTGCTAGTTAGCATCACGGTGCCAAGGCAGAAGGAAGGAATAATTATTAAGACAGCAGTTTGCAGAGAAGCAGGGCTATTTCCTACACATGCCTAGTATCACACACTTGTATTTTCCAAATTCAGCTTCTGTGTTCTAAGAAGACACGCTGGCAGTGGCTTTCTGAGAGAGTATTTGGTAACTTTGCACTGGAAGCCATAATTGTTACCTACCTTCTACACCACAAATCCCCTCACTTTTAGAAGCTGACAACCAAAACTTTCGCCCATCTTGCCACCAAGATTTGAAAAAAATACTTGATGCTGCATCTCTCAACTTGACATACATATGTAACATGCCCAATGTGTACAGAAGGATGAAGACTACAGAAAAATGTATTTCTCAATAAAACAAGCCCTTTAAACATCATACTTTGTGTTTTTTTCTAAAGTCTTCAGTCTGGAGAAAATTTTTAACACAATCTTATGTCCAACAGATTGAATATATTTGCCAGTGCCTACGATTCCAGACAATGCAGGCTTCTAAGATAACAAATATATCTGTTTAGCTTAAAATAAACAAGTACCAGTCCACTCACATGCATCACAGTGAAACCTCCTCCTGAAGCAAATGCAGGCCTCTCTCTTTAGTCAAATCATATTAATACGGGAATAAAAATGTTTCCTCTAACCACTTGAGTGTGAAACCATCAAATAGACAAGAAACCAGTTCAAGACTGGCCTGTAGGTCCTGCACATAGCTTGCAGAACTCCATATTTGGAGACCATCGATTCCCTTGATGGCACACCTTACTTTCGTGCTGCAGGCATCTTGTATGTGTGAAGAAGGTATAATTTCTTGTCAGTCCTATATATAGCACAAGATTCTAATTTAGTCCACAACGGAACTACTGAAAACAAGAAGAATTGTCTCCCTGGGGTCTTCATTGATTAAAGGAGAGAAGGGAGAGAAAAAGAGGAAGAATTTTAGTAACACACGTGACATACTAACTTCAGTCACCTAGAATCCCAACACTGCCCTAAAACCTAAGACAGAGAGCAACTGCTGCAAAAAATCCTACAGATCTGGAAGGCTTGTACATGGGTGTACTCTGGTGAACTGGCCCAGGGAATATGATATTGGGCTAAATATTTAAGAGATTTTCTAGCTGTTTGCCTCCAACCTGCCACATAACTACGCTTTGACACTTCAGCTCTGTTTCTTCCACCTTTGCTCTCTCCCTGTGTCTCTCTCCCATCGACCACATCACCCTCAGCAAGCACCCTGTCCAGACTAAAAAAACTGTTACAAAACATGGGTTAGAAAACCAGGAACAATCACAAATTTTATATATTAGAAATCACTACCTCTATCTCATGACAGTTAGAAGGTCTCAGGTAGAAACACATGAGTTGAGAAGGTCTCCTTTAGAAAATTCCTCAGCAAAAGCACAGCAAGGTAATGTTTTTTCCCACCTTTGGCTTATGAGTTTACTACATTTGATGTTGCAAACATAGTTTTGAAAAAAATAATATAATCTCAGTATTCTTCTATTCAATCCTCAAAACACAAAAGCATAGATCTTACATTTGCGAAGACACATCAAGGCTTCAGATACAGCTCCCCTTGTCCTTCTATTTTCTGCAAATTTTAGAAAACACCCTTAACCTCAGGTTTAAGAGAGTGACAAACAAATACAAGGTAAACATTACGTTTTTAATTGCTGCATTCTTCACAGCATTCTGCTGAAGTAGAAATACTTGTGATTCCCTTCAAATTTTCTTGGCAGGAAAGTAGATAGAGGAAGCATATGCCTATGCTTCATTTTCCCTTTTTGGTCCATTGAAGAAAAAAAAAGGAAGAAAAATTCAAAACTGGAGTTTTCTTCATCTCTAGCAGTTGACGGAATAATTCAAGTTTGAAATTCAAATTTTGAATCCAAACCCTCACATCTGTATTTATGTTTTTGTGCTAACAACCCAAAATTTGTTATTTACAGGCATTGCTTTTTTTGGAGGGGAAAAAGTCATTAAAGCACTTAGCACTGCAATATATGATCTATCAGTCTTCTGTTTGTCTTGCTATACTCATTTGTTCAATCTTTCCGCCAACGAGCTCAGGACTGAAGTGGACAGGCCATGCTGGACTGATGCTGTTCAGTTCCTCTGGGTTGTCGCATATGGAGGAAACTCTCAGTTCCCACTCACCCTTTAGTCCCTAAGATATTAGTCCTCCCTCTCAGGTAACAGCTTATTATTTCCAAATACCAGATGGAGAACACTGGTATAAAGAGCACCAGCAACTTCTCAAAATCACAGAAGAAATCCACAGAAGAGCAGACACTAAAGCCAGATCTGTGAAGTTCAACACAATACGTGGTATATCCCTTCTCAGCATGTGCATGCACGCTTATAGACTTCAATGGCGTTCCAGTTTAGAGAGCAGCTCATTCCTCACCCTCTTTCTGTACTACCAGAAACAGCCAGTAAAAAGAGCAATCAACGACAAAACTCAGACTTAAAATCTCGAGCAAGTATCAGATGGATGACGGTCTTCTATGCCTGGAAACACTTGAAAAAAGTTTCATGACAGTAGCATATCACTATCTGAAGGTGGTGCTCCTGGCCATGTCGCAGTAAGGAACTGTCGCTCGCGAGCAGGGACTGGACGAACGACACCGGACGACTTGTTACGATATAAAGTCGACACTTTATTCATTTACAGGTTCACTTATATACCTGAGCACGCTGGACTGGCATAAGGTCATTGGTTCACTGACCAGCCATCCCTCAGAGGGATTGGCTGGATCCCAATAACACTCACTTCAGATATTTTCTCTTTCTGTATCAATAACAGTTCTATAGTTTACAAAATCTCCCAGCTGTTCTCCCACAGTCCGTGAGAAAGCCCTGCTTTCTCACAGACACTGGCAGAAAGCTGAGATATCTCCCTGCTGCATGCTTTCCGTATCCACAGTTCCCCCTTTTTGTTTTAAGGGAAAATCAAATCGGACGCCAATTCAAGGTTGGCAGAGAGATTCTCCAGGTGCCATAGGAAATACATCTAGCGAACCTACTTGTATCAGTTCTAAATAGCCTTAAGGGCCTAAACATTCTGACTCCATTATAGCAAATGTAAAGTTCAGTCTCTGAGTGTAGAAGGACCAGGCTGAGGATCGACATCTTGGTCGACATCAGAAGGATCACTCGGTTGATGATCTGTGTCCTGGCCTTCATTTGAAGGTTGCCGTGGAGGTTGCCATGGAGGTTGCCTTCTCTGGTCCTGTTGTCGCAGGTCAGGGCGAACGCATTTTGCAGGTAGCCATCGTACGCCTGTATCTGTGGAAACGCAAGCATACCCACGACCCCAAGCAATAAGCTCGTGCGGGCCTTCCCACTTATTAGTGAGTAGGTCCCGCACCCAGACCTTCGCTCGAGGCAGGTGCGTCTCGCCTGAAGACTGCAATGAAAGAAAATGATTAAGCACCATAAGGTGATTAATTATATACAACGCTTTCTCCAATCGGCTCTGTGGGGTTTCCCCCTGCAAGGAACTGCCTGCCTCTCAAGCCAGGGGATATCACAGCTTCCAGAAACAGGACACCAGCCTTCTCAGACTGCAACACCTACTGCAGTAGCATCATTTACTGGAGACAAATCATAAATCCTCAGAGCAAAACATTGGAGTGAGCTTCAAGACAAGATTCCAAGCTAGTCCAAACTTCTAAATCTCTTTCTATTGGAGATACCTAGAAATGTTATTTTAGAAATAAATGCAAACCAACAAAATTTTAGAAGCAACAAACAGTATGTACTCGGGATCTTACAGTTTGCCTGATTTTTCACTTTTCTATTTTAAGCTCACAACCACTTTTTCCCGAAAGACTTCTAAGAGCAACAAGGAGCACTTAGATGTGGAAAATTAAAAAAGGCATCATTCTTCCATTAAAAAATAATTCTGCCTTTTCTAAGCATTAATGCATTTTAATAAATATATACATATGTGTGTATGTATATATCATCAAATAAGTTAGCCTGATTTTTGTTGAATAGAAGAAAGCAAAAAATTTCACAATAATTATTCTGACCCTGGAACATTTTTAAAGCACATCCATCCTCAAAGCACCTATCACAAACCTTTAAAACTCCTTCTTTTTTAACAGAAAGTAAAAAAAAAGCCACTTTGAAACACAATCCAGTACAAATCTGAAGAGTCAGACCAAATAACACAGCATAACATAATGTATGCTTGTAATATCAAAGATCAAAGGTGATGAAATTAGTTCCCCTTTATTCACATACAACATAGCCTACTAGTAATTCACGTGATGCTTTGACTAGAGTTTAGTCACCCTTGTTATAAAAAACATGGGTTGTCCATTCAGATCTTCATTATTTAGGCAAAATTACACTTCTCATTAAAACCATGGGAAAAGAAAAAGTGCTTAAACACTCCTATGAAGATATAAAAAGCTGGATCATCATTATTTAGGAAGCTGTCTGGTTTTACAGAGCCCTATATCCATGATGCACTGCAATGAACTTGCTGCTTTGCCTCTGAAAGGACAAGATCAGGCAATAACCAAGCAGACGTGACCCTTATGAGGCAATAAACTGATCTCCTCAAGACTGATTACTTAAATCACACTAAACATTCTGTATATTATTATGAAGTGCTGAGTTTTATGGAAATTTAAAACCCACCTCTCATGGTCCTTCTAAGGCAGGTAAGAAAACATGTTCCTTATTGAAAATATAACATGCTTGACATTCAAGATCTCCTGTATTTGTTCTCTGAAGAAGCAGAAGAATAAATTTCTGGTCTTTCACAGCTCTTAGAAGAATACTGTAAATTCATTTCAAAACTCTTCCCTCATTTTGATGATGTTTCAGCACCTCCAGGCAATTAAATTAAACTCTTCATAGTGCAAAGACAGCTCAAGCTTTGCTGGCATTTTAATCTATCTCTCAAGTTTCTGCTAGTCACATGAAGCCCTGTGAAACAAGACCAAGAACTCCCAGCACACTTCTCCCTTTTATCCAAGGTTGGTAGTTAGACATGCAAACAGAGATTGGAGCTGAAACTATCTATATTGCTTCCAGGTATAGATAAACAGAAGTAATATATCTTCCACATCCATTTGATCAGAGGAAACACCAACCACCCAAGTGTTCAAAAGCTAAATCTTGCAAATATTCCCACGGAAGACCTTACACATTGCAGTCCCAACATATTGACAAAAGTGGTAGAAACCCTGAACACAAATTTCCTGGCACTTAGAATCTAGGCATGGAAAGAGCCTCTGGTGATTGCTGAGCACACACTGACCCCTGTGTGGTAGCTTACAAAAAGCTACAACACGATTGAGCCATAAAGATTTTCATATTCCCAATACTGACACCAAAACCTGGGGCAGTCTCTGCCCAGCTTATTGAGCACATCCTTGTTAAAGAGGAGAGAGAGAGAGAGAAAGTTCAGTGGTGTAATTTCCCACAAGGCAAACCATCAAAGTACAACAGATTAGATCATCTCAGATGCACTTCCACACATCCATCACACTATTGTACCCAGGAACACTGGAATGCATCAAAATTAGTCCTAACATGACAAACTGTTGATTGCCTGCTCTGTGCTATGCTTTCTGACAGATCCAGCTGTATGAAAGAAAATTATGCAAAGAATATTTTGAAGCACTGGATACAGCCTATAAATACTGTCTATCTGAACACCTTGTTTAACTTTTATTACTTACTAAGAAGAAATTAATAATAATGGTTTTCTAAGGAAGTGTAGAATATGTATCGATGCAATCTTTCAGAACAAATGAGACTAATGTAAGAAATGACTTCGTGATAAACTTAGATTTGTCATTCTGGCTTTCTAGTCCTGTGTTTTTATTATTCTATGTATCAACACTCCTCTGAACTCTACTACAAGTACTGGGACAGATACATGAGACTGCGTGTGTTCTTTTGGGATGTATCAAGTTTTCTTATATTGGATAGAGCTTGATAGACTTTTCACAAATTGCTTAATCACATATGGAAGCTCCTTAAACTTCTGGTCTCCACAGCTCTTGACAATGATGTGATCCAAAATTTAATTTTACTATGTGTGGAAAGGTTCTTCCTTAGGCCTGATAATTTTATCAAATGTTCCTGTTTTCTGGGCACTGAAAGAGAGTGAATAATTGTTCCTTAATCAATTTTTTCATAGCCTACACAATGCTGAGCAATGCTACCACATCTATCTCCTGCTGTCTGTTTTGCAGGCTGAAGAGTCCTAGTTTATTTAGTATTTCTTAATTTGAAAACTCTTCCATTTCTTTGATCATGCATTTCAACTTTCTTTTTACTACCACAGGCTGTACCTTTCTGAGATAGGATGATTAGAACAGCATGAAGCACTCAAAAGATGTATGTAGCATGGGTTTATAACAATGTAATCAGATATTGTGGGTTTCTAAATTCTTTTGCTAATAATAGTTAACATTCTTCCTCTCTTTTTCATTGCTATTGACATGAATCTGATATTTTTATAGAGTAGCTTATAATAATGTAGGATGTTTTTGCTGAGTAGAATCAGATGAATTACCTGACAGGGTAGAGGTAGCAGTTATCTTTTTGCCTATTTGCGTTGTTTTCAATCTATTGAAACTATTCACTTCCTGCCTTACTGAATAACCATTACTACAAAACAAATCTGTGCAATGATTTGTAGCCAATCTTTATTTTTTTAATTTTGTTTTGACTCACTAGAAAAATATTCCATTTCATCATTTACTCCCTTTCCAGTATGAATATTTGCACAGCAGCACTCCTAAAAGAGACAATAATGTACCCTCACTGGTAAACTATGTTGAAAACTTCTTGCCTTCCTTCATTATTTTAAGAGAATCTTTATTTAAACATCTTCTGTATAGCAATGGGAAAAATATTGAAAAGATGTCAATAAATATTTTAAAAATTAGAATGACATAATAAAATTAAATCAAAGCTCAGTAATAAAGGATTTAGCACATGAGGAAAAAGGTGACCTGAAATACCCACACAAAATGAGATGATAAGAAGTCATTATATTTGCTTTTGAAAATTACCTTAAAAGAAAAGAATGATGTACCACTTACATACTCTATGAGTTTGATAAAAAAAATTAAATTTTGAATTTCACTGACAAATGCATGAAGTTGTGGAGCAGAAAAGTTGCAGTAGGTTTTCAAAAAGGTCCCTTGAGAGAGCACTAATCCAATTCCCTACTCAAAGCATCATCAAATAAGTTTAGCCCGGTTTTCCCACTTTGTCCATGCCATAAAAACCTAAAAAAAGAGAAATGCCTACATTGTTTGGAAATCAGCTTCAATATTAACTATCAGGGTTTTTTTTCTAATATCCTGTCTTAACCACCCTTAATTTAACTTACACCTGTTGTCTCTCATTCTCCTGTCAGGCACCAATGTGAAAAGCCTTGATACTTGTAATGACATAGGTGCTGTGAGGCTGCTCTTAGGTCCTCCCAAAATTGTCTCTTCTCCATGCTGAACAAACCTGTCTCCTTCAGCCCCTGCTGGTCAAGTTTATCAAGCTGACAATTTCCCTCATCTTACCAATCTTTTAATAACTCAGAGATTTTAGTTTGGCTATATAATAATTACTATCATGGATCTAAGATTTGTATAATAGAATTCTATGTGACTCATAGAAATATTAGTAAAGCTTTTCAGATGTACTGTGATTATTAGTAACAATTTCTAACAAAAGGAATCTAGTTTCTAGGAAAACCTTCCCAAAGGATAACATGAGAACTATCACAATTCTTAAATGGATTCTTTGCTGCATTTTTTAATGTAATGAATGAAATTAATTTCCACTGAATTTACTAACATGAATAGCCTAACACCTTTAAAGTACTTCACAAATTTCCATATAACACGAGCAGCATTTATTACGTGAGTATACACACTCACATATAAAATATATGTATATATGCAACTACATATGGCATCATGTGGGACCCTTCCAACTCAGCATATTCTGTGACTCTGTGATTTGATATAGAGACATGACTAGTTACTTTGAATTGTGTATGGAATTGCCCTCATTCACAATGTGCACACAAATATAAAAAGCAGAATATTTTCAAACTTTCACAGAATTTATAATTCAAAGTGCTAATTTTCTTTTCCCTTGCATAAAGAGTATTTCCAAAGATTTCTTGTTTAGAGAAAATAAGATGCCCCAAATTGGATTTAGTCAAATATAACAGCAGCTTGTTAGTAATTTGGGGTCAAAGGACAATTTTCATGAAACATAAGTTCCTCTTTAATGTAATTTTCATGAAACCATCCTTCAGGATGTGTGCAGCCTTCAGGTCAGTAAGACACGTTTAAAAGACCTTATTCTCTAAGGAAAAGATGTCTGCTTGTATTCCTATTTGAAATCATACAAGGAGTCATCAAGCCTACTGTTTGCTTCAGTTCATCATTAATTTACGTAAGCTTGGAAAATGCACTTTGGTCCTGATTTAAATTTATGGTGTTCAGCAAATCGTTTATTCTGATTGGCTCTTTAACAGAAAAGTTTAGGACTGAAATTAAGTTGTCTGATTATTACTTTATCAAAGCAATTAAACATATTGAAATACACTCAGGTTATTTCAGAGACTGAAATTAAAATTCCAGTTATCTACCATAGGTAAAACTTTAAAGAAAAATGTTGAATAGGCTGTTTCTGAAAGCTCTCTGTTATGAAGGTATTTGCTTATTTTTTCTTGTTTCCAACTTTGAGTCATCCCTGTTTCTTTCGTAGGTGGAAGTAATGACAACACTGAAACAGCTTTGAGAGACTATTCTCTGGTTCAGTGAACTGAAAATTACACAACCTCTCTTGAGGTTCTGTTTAAATTTTTGAAGTGGTTATACAAAGTCTTCAAAGATGTTTGCATTCAAATAAGACAGAGTAGAAAATAAACTGGGGACAAATCTATCTTACCTTATCCATTAAGATTGTCCTACGGATGTTAATGACACTATTTAACATGAAAAATATAAGAAAATAAATTTTATTGTATTAAATTTGTAGTCAGCAAGCCATAACATGCTTTCAATCCATGAAAGAAACAATTTGTAATAGCGTTGTTATAAAATCTATTGTTGTGTAGTACTTTCTTTAATAGCCTTTATGCGAATCATTTTTAAATTTCATAGTCCTTTTCTATGTTGAGGAGGTGACCTAGAATATCAGTTTCCAAGGAGGTTTTCAGAGAGGAAAGTGTGGGAGAGAATGTTTCCAAATGTTTATGACTATTTCCTCAGCAGTTCTCCAATGCTTTTTTGGTGCTTTTTATATTTTAGCTAATCTCTGAGTGGATGTGAAAATACATATGTTAAGAGTGAAAAGTAAATCCCCTACTCATGCTGACTACTCATCCTTGAAAAGAGAGGGGGAAAAGTGAACCAAAAGCAAACTGAATGCTCTTTCCACCTGAACTACAAGAATTGGGAATGAGTTTGCTTCACCATGCACATGTTTTTCTGGGTTTCTAAAGAGATAATGTGACATAGATTTTCTTAAAATGCCATTTCAGTGGACGAAATAGTAGCTCCCAAGATTTTCAAGAGTTCTGAGAAATAAAATAAAATATGTTTCCTCAGAAGAAGCTTCCCAATAACACCTATCTTGTCTGTCAGTTCTCGGAATATCACTTCTTATAAGGATTCAGTCAAGAATTCATAAAAAGGGACATAGATTACTTCTCCATGTTATGTTACTTTAAATATATCCTTAGTGCTAATGCCTTGATAATATTTTAACATAAAACCAGTAAGACATGTTAAACTCCCCAATACAAAGAAGCTAATGTGATCCTGTATATAGAGGAATAAAAATTTAAAACTGTGATTATTTTCTACAAATACACTATGATGAAACAGACCACTTTAATATAATCTGAAAATATGAATACCAATGCCTCTGGCTCTGAAAGAAGTGATAAATATTTTAATTATATACCATGAATTTTTTACTAAATAGAGTGTTGAATATAACACTCAGTAAATTGCAGTATATTTGATTAGTATATACAGTTCATCTGGAATTTTTTTCCTTATATGAATAAATGGCTGGTAACAGAATATATTTTAATCTTATCTTTATATATATTTTTACAGTGCCTTAACACCTTACCTATTAAAAACTAAAGCCTTATGTATTAAAAAGTACTCACCATTTTTTCAGAAACAATAAATCAATAAACATGATCTCTGAAATAAATGCAACAGGTTTAGATTATTGTTATTTAAAATAAAAATGTGTATTCAAATCACCACTGCATCCTTCAGAGGCTCTGTGTATGGTTTCACTAATGATAAGTCTAAGGCCTTGTGAATTACTTCTAGCTTCACTGATTTTGGACATAGCCTGTGGATGCATACTGATAGATTGCAAAAAATATGAGGAATAGAGAGATAAGAAAGAGATTTTTGTCTGCAGACTTACACATATCTACTCAAATGAACAAATGCAATCTTCAGTCTTACACTGATGTCAACCCATGAATGTCAGGAATTCTTAACAAGCTTTTATTATTGCTCATTAGTAAAAACTGTGTGGATACCACTTATCCTGCTTAGTGGATATACTGGTTTACGAAGTAGTTAAATGCTGAAAATACCAGTCTGTTTTCATTCTGAAATTTCCCCTTAGGCATATAATTTGATTGGTAATGGGACTAAGAATGCTTCCTACCTGTTTACGAGGTTATAACTACATTCTTTGCCAAGAAAACCCTGAAACAAAATTCCAGAACGTTTGTCAACTTATGGTATAATTACTATAGAGAAATAAAACAGCAATTGTCAAGACAATAATGAATATTATCATATTTCTTTTTACAGTTTTGTAGCTTCTCATCCTTCACTCTGCTTAGCTACTATAAATCTGTTCAGATTAGCAGTTACCATTGGGGTTATTTTATGAAAATGTTGGTCAGAAGTTTTCTGTGTCTTCTCTCATGTGCCTTGGTGAAAACTTTATCCTACCACAAGCAGACCTCATTATTATTAAATTATGTTGCATATTTTAGGTGAAATACTTTGACATAGTGAAGAGATGGCTTTGAAGTTGACATAATCATATCTGTACCGGGAATATGAATAGTAAATGCAGACGTTAGTTATTGAATTGGTTCTTCAGGATTTAGGGTTTGTAATTTTAACCTATGGTCAGCAAATCTAGGCAAGTGTTGGTGATCTGCTGGTTTCTTTACTTGAAATATTAAAGCAATGACATGGTGAAATATATTGGTGGAAACCAAGATTGTCCTTTGATTTCTGAATTTTAATTTACATTAGTAAGTTTGAAAATAGTAAGTAGGCATGACCATGATTTTTTTTTTTCATGCAGAGGGATATAGACAAATGCAATTAATTAAACTGTCTTAAATGTAAGGGAAAATATGTACCAAAATATTCCTATTAATAATTGCTCTGTTGCTATTGTTTAGATTGATGACCACATGTGATGGCTGAGCCACTGTCACTAATTTATTCACACATGCCTGCCTGGACAGTAACCTTATCTTACCCTGAAGACCCTGTTTGTTCAGTAGTTGTGTTTTGCCAGACGTTTAGAATATAAGCCATCTGGGACAGTTTTATTCCTTTTTATGTTCAGTACAGTGGGATTCTAATCCTTGACAGAAAATAATAAACACTGTGAAAAGACTATACTTTTTGCTGAGTTTTGGCCTTATCCCATCTGCTTTTTGTTGTTGTTGTGTTTAGTTACTTAAAGTTTTTGGGAGTTGGGCTGGTATTTATCTAATACCCTTCTTCACTGTGATGGCAGAATTTTTTAAGGTCTCTCCTTACCATATACATGTATATACATACATATGTGCATACCTATATATGTGTGTGTGTGTGCCTATGATGACTGGATCATTTTAAAATTAAGACCTTTAAATTAAGACAGGCCCTTGCATACTACTCAGTTACACTGCTTTGAGACTAATAAGTGGTACACAAATGTAGAAAATCTTCAAGTGACAGAAGATTCAGCCCCTCTCTTAGTAAATTTTTGTAGAGATAGAATACTGTGAATGTTAAAGAATTCTCCTAGGTTTCTCATTTGAATGTTTCTGGCTTTTATATTGATTGTATTGATCTCCTTGTTTAAGAGCAACTTAACAGTTATTTCTCCTGCATGGAAATACTTATGCACTATAATGAATTCTTGACCCTCTCTTAAATAAACCAAAATAAAAATATGGAGATATTTTGATCTTATGGGGTTTTTTTTATTTTCTTAATTTTGGGAAGATGGTTTTCTTCATCATGAGTGCTTCTCCCATATATTTTGGTTCATTGTATTCTTAAGCTATACTATGGTTTGAATTTCATTCATTTACACATTTATTTCCAGTTTAATTTCGTTCTATATTTTTTGTTTATATGTCTGCGGGTTTTTTCTGTAATTTTATCTGCATTTGTACCCTTAATGAGGATTAAGCATTCAGAAATTACTTTTGTAAAGCTATCCATCCTACCTAAATTATCAATTGGTGGAATATCTGCCTAATTTGTTTGTGGCGCAAACTCATTTTAGTAATATTTCAAAACCTCTTAAGTGGACTAAGCAAGAACAGAACACAAAGTAAGAGGGGGAAAAAAGTCTTTGAAGTGAGGAGTCTTGATGAAACAAGAATCATGAGGCCCACTTATAATTTAGACTAAAAGGCTACTTTATTTTCCTGTAGCAACTTAATTGGTCTTAAAATATGTTTATTTTACAGTTCCTTTATACTGAAAGTGTTATGAAACAATGATTTAACCTAAATGAGAGCACAGGCCTAAGGAAAATATGTTTGAACTTCTCTTCACTGATAAAAATGACAAATATGTAAAAGTAAGTCCATTATTTTAATTTCTTTTATTTTACTTTGACCCAAAAGTCAGACTCAAATGTAATTCTTTTTTTTTTTAAATGTATTTTTTATTCTTTGCAAACAGAAAAATTATATTAATTAAAAAGTACATAGGGAAAAGGCTGTTAAAAAATTTAAAGGCTTTATTTTAAAACAAAGTTGAACACAAATTTCAGACAGATATTATAAGAAAACAGAGTAATATTTTCTATTTAATTATTTAAATACGTTGAAAATATATAGTCCATTGAAGTTATTAAACAAATTCATCATGACTTTGAGAAATTTCATTCAGTTGGTATATGGGGTTTTGAGAATAATAATAATTTTTCAAAGCATTTCTGAGGTAACAGAAAATGTTATTTCATTTTTTGTGCATAGATGGGTTGAGAGCCATGTATTGAACCTAAGTAGCAAAACACTCAGGCTTGGATCCCTATGGGTGAAAGAAGACAAGAAGAGGAGGAGAAGTAAAATGAAATTTTAGAATTTTGGATAAGGAAAAGAAAATAAAATGTAGACTATTTCAGAAAGAGACAGTTTAGTGTAGAAAAACTGTGAGAAATTGAAATGTCTGAAGAGTCAAAATCGTGAGCTTAGCTTTTTATTTTCACACAATGGAGCCTATAGAGTTGACTCAGCTTTACTGCAGTAGCACACTGAAAATGCCTCACTGGAAACAGTGTAATTACATACTCTTTAGTAGAAAAACATCCTTGAAGTACTTTCAGTCATGCAAAGGACTCTGAATACCTGCCCATAAAAATTTTATTGTTGTGATAAAAAACTCCTACAACTATTTTCATGTTTCCAAAAATTTCTTCTGAGAACTGTTTTCTGACAAGCATTCACATTTTGAACATGTTATCTAGACTTTCACCAAAATCAAAACATTTTGAAATAGAACGCAACTGAAAAATTCCAAAATGAGTGATGCTGCTGAGTCTTCATTTTTATGGACTGGGATCAGGATATTTGAAATAATGCTTTATTCCTACACCCATATCTTCTACAATCACAGCTGAATATCAGAGTAAAGGAACAGAAATATCTGTGACAGTGTCATAGATCAATTTGCACCTCTGCATGGTTTACTTTAATTTCTTCCAATCAAGTGTAATTAATTAATTGGAAGCAAAGTGAAATGCAAACTCCTTTTCGGAATTTAAGAAATTAAATATTCTAAATTAGAAGTGTATTCAGCTACACATAAATGTATTTTGATAGCAGAAGTAGCAGAAGTGAAACTTTTGAGAGAGATTTTCATTTAAGAAGGTCATAAAAATTGGTAAGCATTAGTTTTTTCAGACCAACTACTTCAGAAAACCCACACTGACAGTTTTCATTACTTGGATTCAAATATTTCAAAAATTATTGTAGAATCTAATTTTGGTTTCTGACTAAATCTGAATCTCATTCTCTTGGCCATAACATTTCTGTGAAACAACAAAAAAAGATGGTTTCAGTTAAACTGCTCCAATTAAAACAAAAATAAACTTTTTTCATTATGGATTTGTAAGTAATGGTCCCAGCCTGTGACAGATTGCTTTGGGAATGATTGTTCTATAAGTAAGCCTCTAGTTATGAATGTTTGAATATGAAACAGGAGACTTATTCAATTAAGTCAATCAAATAAGTTAATCAATTAATCTGGCAATTTTAGGCACTACCACAACCTTTGTTAGTGGAAAATATGCTGGAAAACAGGTAAGAAATTTCTGCAAATTTTAGTCTTCTAACCTCTTTTTGCCTTTAAAATATCCATTTTTTCTGATGGTAGAAGCATTATTTGCATTCAATTACATATTAATACTCTGCTTTCTATGTGATAGACAAGTTGTATTTTCTGCCCCAAAGAGCTGGTAAGCAGCAGGAAAGAAGTGACAAAAAGTGAATGAAAAACAAGTTCAGGAAAGAAAGAGCCAAAGAGTTCCTGATGATGACAGAAATGAGAAGGAAAATCAAACAACTTAATACAAAGGACAAAAAAAATATGAAATGCCACTATAGTGTTAGGTTTTATTAATGAATTCAACTAAAAGGAATCGACAGATAAAATTGTTGATTACAGAGGCTGAAATGAGCTGAGACTAATAGGCATTAAAAACTGTATATAGCCTTCACAATTGAATGGCTGAAGTTTAGAGTCAAACTCTCCAAGTTTTGAAGAGGTAGAAAAAATCATTAGTCACTCAGTTTTTATTTAGCTTAGATAAGCACATGCAAATTTTCATTCAGATTCCAGTTTCTGGTTAAAATCTTGTTTGAAACCAGATAACTCTCTTCATAATTACAAAAATATTCAGAGACTAAAATAATGATGACTTTTTGCAGACACTCTTATAATAACGCCATAGTATACTCATGGTACTATATTTCACACGGGAACTTTTGAAAGATCATGCATTAGTTAAATAGTGCCAAAAAGTTAGTTTTGGTTGGATAAATATTAAGCAGCAAGGTGAGATAAGGAATGTGATTAACATAGGACAATCATACAACCCAGAACAGCCTCGTACTTTCAATCCTTCTTGAATGTTTCCTCATGATTACTAAATAGCGTGCTTAGTTGTGATTATTCTCTCCTAACAGTTCTAGTCTGAAAAAAAGGTATGTCAAACTGTTGGAATAAGATGAGTTTTGCAGTTTGAAATACTGAACAGCAGTGCAGAACCATGTGCTTCATCCAAATTAATCCATCCCTTAGCAATAATCTAGCAACCAATCAGAATTGTCCCTTAACCCAAACAGTTTTCTAATGCACTTTAAATCATCAGAGTTCAGGTACATCACACTGTTTAAATGTAAAGTAACAAGGAAGTTTAATCTTAAGATTATTAAGTATTTATAGCAGTGGCTAAGGGGTATCATCTAGCAACAATGTGCCCCCCAGAATAAATCTCATAAACTGTGGCTCATCCTTTCTGTCATCAATGATCAAATAATCAGGACAGAAAAAGCACAAGTAGTGATGGCATTGAGAGAATCGAATGATAAAGTACAGGAGCATTTTAGGAAACAAAGAGTGTGTTTAGATAAAGGAATATAGTCTGCACAATAATTAGAATAAAGCAAAGCTGGACTTCAGCCACAGTAAGCCAAATGGAAAGAAAAGATTAAATTGAGAGGGAGGGGGAAGGAAAACCGGAGGAAGAAGATAAACGATTAACATGGCAGACATAGGGATTTGTGAGAAGTAAATAAAATAAGATGCTGTCAGCGCATCTTTCTTTGGCTGACTTCTAAAAAGGAGGGCAGAGAGATTAAAATTTTATCAGATAGTTTAGAAGATTATGGTAGTTGTACCTTAAAACATAAAAGCTATTTTGCAGGGCCTCATGCAATTCAGCAGGATGCAGTTGGGTCAGAATTGATATCAGCAAGGCACTGAGGATAAGTTTGAAGTTATCACACTGTGGAAAAGAGAAAAGTTCAGCCCAAGATTTACAATAAGTGAAAAAATAAAAACCTTGCACCAGGGTTTTCAGCAGATAAAAAAATGCATTAGAAATGTATGTAATTACAGTTAAGCACTTGTCATAATTTTGGAAAGGTGGTATTTACTCAGGCTTATACTATACAGAGACATCTCTGTTTTTTTCCTTCTGAGTCTGTGGTGCTGATTTCCGTATGCAGGTTCACTGAAAACAGAGGACCTTTTTGAGAGTATTGCATATTCCACACTAAAGATAACTACAGGACTTCAATTGATCAAATAATGGTAAAAGCATATATTCATAATGACAAGAAACTGTATATGCTACATAGCCCTTCAAAGCACTGAATTTTCTCTTTGTTATACTCAACATAAACCAGTCAAGTGAATGACAGCAACTCGGTCTAATTATAACTTGAATCATTTGTTCCTGATAAAATGCTTCTGAAACTCCTGTATGGTTAAGCTTGTCTGAAAATACTTTCTGCAACAGGTAGTGTTCCCTGTTAGTGTCATTGCTATTGTTTGATCTGGACAGAGGTCTCTGGAGAGTCTTGTGGAGAACTCTTCTCTCCTGGTAGTCAAGGAAGAAGTCCACATAAAAGCCCCAAACATAAAATGAAGGGAAAGGAAGTGAGAAAGGAAGTGCCATCTTATTTTTCTTCATCACAAGCATAAAGTGTAATTATTTAAAACACAGACAGTTTATTTCAACTAATTTAACAGTCAGAAACAACATTTCCATATTCACTCAATGCAAAGATATATGAGATTTTAATAAGACTATATATATCATACATTATACATGGAATAGTTTATTTATGTTAGAAGTAAAATAACAGCTGTTCATCATGAACTACTACTAAGCAAAGACTTATTTTAAATTAGTCCTTTGGAGTAACAGGATTTCTAACTGACTGTTTTGCATAGGATAAAAGAGCATTAAAATATTATCCAACACTAAGGACTTGAGTCTGTTGGTCATATATAGATGTCTAATACCGTTTGACAACATGAAAACTCTCTGATCCCCAGATCCAACCTTAGAAGTGCATAAGTTTCCTACAGGCATTGTAATATATGTCACCCCATGCAGATACCTTGTTTACCCTAGAGTATCTTAAAAAATGTGTGGTTAAATGAGTTAAGCTTCAATTTCAGCAATTTCAAAATTAATATTTAATCCACAAAACAGACCCAAGAATTTTTTAGAAGCTAACTTACCATACAGAAATGGAATACAGTATTATTAGAGCCAGAAGTTATCTTTAATCATTAAAAATACTCATACTGCTCTGCACAGCAGCAAACTTGCTCTTTGCAGGAGGGTACTTCAATGGAAGAATTAGATAACTGGAAGGATTCTATATATCTGCAGTGATAACTGAGTAATCTGACTCTGAAGTAATGACTCAGTGTTCCTCATCATCCTTTTAGCTGCTGCGTAGACATGTTAGGAACTTCCATCTTTCATTTTAAAAAGCTGTTGTTTTTTACATGTCTCCTTCTGTTACCCAGAACTGCTCTAGCCTGTTTAGCTAATTATCTCACTTTCACAAAAATGTGAAAACTGTTTTTATTTTTTTGGCAAAAGTAGTTACTGGAAGAAAAAGCCAGTGCATACCAAAAGAATCAGGGCCTACCACAAATGCTTCCAAAGTTACACATGATTGGAGGGTCATCTCTTTTACAGAAGATAGCTTTATGAGGTGCAGATAATCCAGAAATAAGAAAATAATTTCCCTTCCTATCTGGAATGGGGTCACCCCCACAGTTCTGATTTCTGTGAGAATTTTGGGTGGCCTCTGGAATGGACATGAAGAGAGATGTATTTGTAACCTCAGAAGCTGGCACGGGATACAAGAAGTTGGGCTTGTTTCACAGACCAAATTCTAGGTACAAATAAAAGGAATAGCAAATCAATTCTCAGAATAAATGTAGTAGTACTGATTGTGCAAGATGAGACAAGGCAGAAAGTAATTAAGCTTACAAAATTGTATGGCTAGGAGGGCACATTGCCATCTATTACCTGTTGAACAGAAATCTGTCAGGACAAAATGAGATTTTGTTCAAATATTCAATGATAGTAACCTTGTAAGTGTTTCATAAATGCTGTATGAATAGGGTGTGTCAGAGAGATCAGACAAAACTTCAGTTTCTGAAATGTGATTTTGAACCAATCTTACTAATTCAGCAGGCAATTTTGAGGTATTATGGAAGGCAGTAATACATACCTTTCTGCCTCTTCTCTTCCCTCCTCCTTTCTCTGCTTTTAGCAGAGTGAAAAGTTTTAGTGAATATAAGACAATCAGATAGGTAGAAGCCTGGAAAATTCTATATAAAATACAAATCTAATTGCAGTTAGTAACCTGAAACAACTCTGTTGCTTCTTTTGTGTGACTGTTTTAACATCTAACAGTTATTTATAGGACCTAAAGCTAGTGGGACAGAGGTCCTGTATCTCTGGGTGTTGGGGATTTAAGGTTTCCTGAGAAAACAAAAAAAAGTACCATGTGATACATAAAACCTAAGAAGCTGACATGGAATTAAAAGGAAACAGTATAAATTATGCACAATTTGCATTAATGTCCAATTTATATCAACCAAAATGAAGTCTGTGCTGCTTATTTTAGGACAATATTCAGTAAACTATGTTAAAAATGTCTTTCACTTAAGTTTGATTACTAAAAGATTTCAATACCATACTTGATAAACCAACCCAGGATAAGAAAAGCTCATTAATAGCTTTCTGAATCAGTTTGTTTTGTTGGTTGGGTTTTTCTAACTGGCTTTTGCCTCTAGGAAAAAATGCCTTGCCTCCAAGAAAATAACTAATTAATTCAGCCAAGTTTCAAGGTCACAAATGATTTTGACTCTGGATATTTTTCTTGACTTTTGAATATCCCCTCTGGTTTCCTCTGATACTCCCACCTGGCCGAACAGTAGATCCCAGATGGTCATAATAAGTGACACAGGGCTTTGTACAAGACCTATCGTGAGTGGTGTCCCCCAAGGTTTAAAACTGGGCCCAGTATTGTGTAACTTACTCATCAATGACTTGATGAAGGTCCAGATGCCTCCTCAGCAAGTTCATTGATGACATAAAGCTGGGAGGAGTGGCCAATACCCCTGAGTGCTGTGCAGAAGCTTCAGAAGGACTCCCACAGATTTGAGAGATGGGTGAAGAAGAACTGTCTGAAATACAAGTTTTGTGTCCAGTTCCAGCAGAGGGCAACAAACATGATTTAGCATCTGGAGCATCTCTCACAAGGAAAGACTGAGGGAGCTGGGCCTGTTCAATTTCAAGAAGACATGACAGAGAGGGGACCTCACCAATGTCTATCAGTATCTGAAGGGAGGGTTTCGAGAGGACGGAACCAAGTTCCACTCAGTGGTGCCTGACAACAGGATGAGAGGCAATTTTGTGATTCCCTCTCACTGCTCATCTGCCATTACATGTAAAGGGACGATTTATTGTGTTCAACTTAGTACAGTATGATTTAATTTTATTTTAGAATTTATTGCACTGCACTCCCTGTATGATAAATTATTAAAAATGTTATATTTTATCAAGGTTCTCAAATAGAAAGGAACCCCAGAAATATTAATGATGTTGATGTTTGGAAAACACAATGAATGCAAATCCTACTTCAACACTGACATTGGTTCTTAACACCACCTTTTCATTTCTTCCCCAAAGACTAATGTCAAAAGTTCCCTGCATTTATGATAGCTCTTTCTTAATATCATGGTGCTTCAAACTTGCTAATCAGCATCTAGATTAAGCACTTATCTTCTTGTAGAAATTAGTTGCTTAAAACTGTGGTAAAATGAATAGGGGCCCACTAAAAATTACATAACCCTCCTCCAAAGACAGAGCATTGCTTAAATTCTTATTCCTCTTCAGAACTTGAATCCTGTATGGTTTGTGAAAAGACTGAACCTGCGTATCCCAAAGGAATACACTAAGCTATAAATCTGAGTCATCCTTGCTCTGAATTTATTTTATCTTAGGGTTTACAATTGGACATATTGAATAATTGGACATATTTTTTTGAAACTCTCAGACACAGAGACTGAAATGGCATCTTTTAAACTCTAGAGAAATCTGATGCTAAAATACCTGGAAGAAACAGGAATCACAATATGTGTAAAGAAGGTCCTATATTTTCAGAAGCCCTAAATTGAGATATTCTCAAGGCATTTTTATCAGATCAGACCCTGTTAATAGAAGATGGGAAGAAAAATTCCTTTTTTATGACTTCTGATGGTCTTCAGGGGAAATTATATTCTAAACACCAGAAAGTATATATGGAGGTGGGATTTTAGGGTCATAAGAAACTTCAGTGTCAGAAGCTAGGGCCACTGCTGTCTTTAGGTATTTCTGAGGACAGCTGACACATAGAGATAGTGTATAGAAAGGAGTGACCTGATCTATAAATCATATTAAAGTATGCCAGAGTAGCCAGTTAGTGTATTGTACCAGTGTTAGTGTACACACAGTTAAACTGATCTTCAGATTTGGACTTAAATTAAGGCTTTTTCCTCGTCATGCTGACAGGGATTTATATTTTATTGATATTGGAAAGTTCACATGTACTTTATTCCCACAATCACAGAGTCATCAGTGTTAGAAGACCTTTGAGGTCATCTAATCCAACCATTGACCCAGAACAACCACAATCACCTCTAAACCACATCCACAAGTCAGCAATGTGATTACTTTCTTTGAATAGCTGTGTTTTCAGATCTAATTGATTGATTGAAATGTATGGGCATAAGGATAAAAATATGGAAGGAGAAAAATGAATTCCGAAAAAATTGTTTTCTTTCTTGAATAGGAAATGTCTATCTATTACTCTTTAAAGTAAAAGGCTGAAACAGATCTTATGCTTTTTCAGACAACAATAATGTTCTCAGGAGATGGTTGTTCACTGGGAATACCTGAGGGTCCTTGTACAGTTATTGTATTAAAGAACTTATGTAACAATACAAGGATAGCTGCAAGAAATACTGTTAGAGCTATTGAAATAGCTGGATTTTAGTGTGGGATGAACTCTTGGAACTCCAGAAAAAACTATTTCTGTAAGCATCAAATCTGTCACAAAACAGTACAATCTGCCACTCCAGCCACCATCAAGTATCATTCCTTCTTCAATAGATGGTAATAAAATCAGCAGGGAATTTGAGAAGACTTAAACACACTTTTACAGTGCTGAAGCTTACTTGGTATAAATTTGTTATCTGCAACTTTTCCCTCACATATCAAGGTACTTCAAGTTATCAGTTTTGTAACAAAGATTATGTTTACCATAGAAGTTATTATGTACATACCATAGAAAAAATATTACTTTCAACTGCATGTAGGTTAGTTAAAATCATAAAATATTTAGAAATATTGTCCCAGGAGAAGGAAAATATTTTTATCCTGTCAAAGGCTGTTCTGGAAGATGGGGACCTGTTATACACTAAGCCTATAATATTTGCTGTGAAGAGGTTTTTTTGCCTTCCAAACTGCTGGTTCCTTCTCAACCTTAAATAGCAGAGCAAAAAGTGCTTTGCCAGAACTCAGTCTTTAAATGAAAGCACATTCTTTCATTCTCTCTTCTAAAAAGAATTATCTGGTTAAAAAACCAAACCAAAACAACAAACCCTCATATTACAGCTGACATTAATAACAGTAAAAAATGTGTACAGATTAATTTATGTCCTTATTCGTAACTATTTTTATCATTATTCTTTGAGCTTTTTTCAGCACTTCTGTTCAGCAGCAATTGACATTTTGACATTTGGAAAGAAAGTCATTGCATCAGGTTTTACTGATATTATTAAATATCCAGATAGAAATTTACCTACATAAAACTTTCTGACACGTGAGTTTTTCTCTCACATGCCACTCTTTTTTCTCTTATTTCTTCCTTGTCTTGGGCCTCTCGAGGCTAAAAACTATAGAATGTGTTGAAAAGTGCTTAAGTAGTAACTATAATATAATGAGAAATGATGTGACAGGTGTGTGATGCATATGATACTTATTTTTCAGCAATGGCATAAATGAATGAATTAATTCTTAAATCTTATTGCTTGTATAATTATTCAGTTACACAATATATATGGAAATTTATTTTTCTGTGTGTCAGATCAGTAGATATGTTGTATATAATGCTGGGAATGCTCCTATTTTATTCTAATGATCCCTGGGGTTTGTCCCCTGAATAATGAAGAAAAATGAAAATCACAGGGACCAAAAAATACCTGTAATTATCTACAATTAGTGAAAAAAATGTTAAGCATTATAGCTAATATTTTTTCTTTCTTTTTTTCAGTATGCATCTGGTGTTGATCTTTCATCAATGAAAAGGATAAAATCCTAATGAGTGCTAATAAAAACAAATACAAGCAAATGCCAAAGCTTTTTTACATAGTTCAACTAAAAGCAAGTGTTTTTCTGTGTAATAAGGACAATAGTAATTTATCTTGTTTGCTGATTCAGTTTATATTCTCTTTATTACAACAGCAATGTCCTTTTGCTGCATTTGCTAACTTATTTCCAGTAAGTTACACCATAATTAATCAAAGTAAGCGCAATTCTGTAAGTACTGTTATTCTGTCACGCTATTTGCATGTACTGTGACTTTTTGAAGTGTGCCATGTCAGACATAATCAGTAGGTGAAGAAAATTAGTCACATGATAGCAGCATTTATGCTTCCAAATTAGACTGTCAAATACCTTTTGGGCGTTGCATAGCTGTCTGTACAAAATTAATGAAAAGAAGTCCATTGAGGGCTATCAGATGAGAAAATTTCCTACATTGAATTCTCACAGGGAATTTGCCTAAACCTCTGAACTATTCTCTATATTAGCTACTGTCCTCGATGATTAAGGTCAAGTTTCAACAATTCTCTTTAGTTCACCACATCAAATCTAACTTCATTAGCATTTTCACAAAGTAGACCACTGACAGTAGATTATTTCATGTATGTTTGGAAGGTTTTTGTAGGAACATCTTATCCTATAGATCCTTTCAATGCCACCAACAACAAGCAAGCTAGCAAACTGACATGCAAGCAAATATGGAAACAAACGAATCAGCAAACCTATACACTAGATCTTATGTCTAGCAAGACAGGATGTGGTACATTAAAGGACAAGGAATCACGGGCTAGAATTTCAAAGTACTAACAGCTGAATATAGATGCACATAAGTAGCAAATAGCAGTATATTTAGCTATCATTTTCATATCAGGTGCATATCATTTTCATATCAGGTGCCTTTTGAAGTGCAATGGATTTCGCAGGAAATACCTTCCACAGACTCAGGTCCTTCCACTACAGAATGACTTTGGAGATAGGAAGGCACAGAAGTTACTGAAGTCCTGTCTTGCTGCCTCAAAGTCATGGACAGTCCTCCTGCAGCAGGTTCTCAACACAGTAACTGGTAGAGGGCTACCAATGTCATCTATTGCATCTGTATTTCTCAGGATGTTTTGGGAGAGAAACACGACATTTTAGATCTTAGCCCCATGGCAGAGATGCTGCCTAATACATGGTCTTTGGTTTTTTAATAAAGAAATGTCTGCTCAGATAACATATGCAACTTCATATTCCAGTTTCTGTTTGACTTTGTGTTCTTACTCCTGACATATCCTGCCAGGTATTTATCAAATCCCTTATAGTAAATTCACAGCAGTTTGTGTCCTTTTGAGAATAAAACTTGAAAACCAATCCAACCTGCTCATTAAATATCAACTTACTTTAGAAAAAAACATTATTATGACTTTGTTATGGCTTTCATTTGTACCAGAACAAGAAATCAAGTAAGCATACAGGGATTAAGCATACAGTTACTCATTGGCCAATCTGTGTCTACAACAATTTACAGTACAATTCACACAGGTCAAAAGCCTGGGTTTTGGCATGCATGGCCTCTGAAATACAGAGAAAGAAGTACTCTGTATCAAAACCAAATCAAAATTTTCTAAACACACAAAAGAAAAATCAGGCATTTACCTTTCTTAAAACTTCACTGGCTTTTCTATTGGTTTTGATCACAGGTAACCTACAGTCAAACACTTCTCAAAAGTGTTTCCTGAGATTATGAGAAAGAAACTGAACTTCTAAATGTATTCATGAGAATTACACACACTCACTAGCAGATACATATCAAAAGCTCTAAGGATCAAGAAAACATTGAGCTGCCTTGCCTGATGCCTGGTAGCTGTGTACTACTGATTTCTTCATAATTCCATGTCTGAAGAAGCAAAAAGAAAATTAAGGGGAAAATTAGGACTGGAGTGGTGAGTGGAGGAACTTTCAATATTTGTTGCAAGACTGAGTCTTCACAAACATCTATTATGTACCATATTAATCTGGTGATTAAACTCCTTTTCAGAAAGTTGTCTGATTTGTCCTAATGGACCAAATTCCATGATTATGGACAATATACATTAATTAACAGAAATTAATAGGTAAAACATGAAGACTGCTTTTGGCTGAATAACTGTGATATTTCCATCTATATAAAAAGGCCATGACAAAACGAGACATGAGAAAACTAGACTTTCCGTTCATAATTCCAAGACAAAATGTGGCTTGTGAATTAGCATGTTTACCAATATCATCCTCTTGTATGAAATATATCAATTGTATATACTTATATATGATCACAGTAAAATTTTGCTAATTTGAGAGAGATTTCCAATTGCTTGGGAATAACTTCAGATTTCTCAAAATCCAGTCTAACCTGAACTGTTAGTTTTGTAAGTGGGTAGAGAGAAACATAACTTAAAAAATTGGAAACCCTTTGTAATACTGTAATGGTGTTGTAACCATGGCTTAAAGAAGTAGTAGGGGGCCCAGGGCAGAAGAGATAGATTATGATATCTCATGCCTAAGTTCTGAAGAAAAGACGCCTAGGTGGTCTGAGCATACATGCCTAAAAACCATGCAATAAAACCTAGGGAAATGCAACAAGCTCTGTAAATGCCATAGTATGAACGGTGCCCTAATTCCTCTGTTGGATTAGTTGCTATAGTCATCACAGGGAAGTTCTGCTACAGCCCCCTACCCTAGCTTACTTTGAGAAGTGTCTGGTTTTTATCTTTTCATCCCATTCACACATTTTCTGTCACACAATGATTACTTCAGCTTTCAGGGTAAAGTGAATTTTATCCTATAAGAAATAATGTATTGTATTTTACTGATGAAAAGACTCCATTCTGTTCGCAGTTGATTCTTCTCTCCTTTTCTCTCTCCATTGTGTGTGTATATATTTAAATTACTCTTTAATTGATGTAGTTCTGGTGTCTTTCATTGAAAAAATGCCTAAAGTTGAGTGAAAGGGAATAGATCCTGAGAACCTGTGGATGTAAAATGAGGCTCAGGCTGTGCCTACTAAAGCAACCTATTTTCATAAATGAAGAAACTATTAGCCTCTTTGTGAAATTAACAATGTGTATCTGATCTATAGGATTGTCATTAATTCTATTTCAACATGAAAAAAGGCCATAAATTTGCAGTATGAAATACTTCCCCAGCACTTGCAGTTTCTGAACTATCCAGACAATTTACTGGTATGTCAAATATATTTTAAATGCTGGCTTATCTGAAGCCATTATCTTCTGGCTTTTGCATTCCTTATCAAAATAATTTTGCACTTTAAAGATGTATTTTTATTATATGTGACCTTAACAGTAATTCCAAGGAGAAGGTGCCCCACAATAATAGTAATAAAAAAGCAATTTATTCTAGGTGTTAATTTTAAGGAAATGTAGATTGAAAATCAGGGGACATTTTATGGTATTTGTGAAAGCTATTGATCATGACTAACTTAATAGTAGAATAAGGTTAATTTTCTACCTATCATGTTCTGAATGTATTCCATTACTGGTTGCTCTCTTTCCTCAGTTCAAATTTATAAGCTGTAGCATTATGATGAGTTCTGGAATCATAAATTCAAGATAAATCTTTTTAGCACATTATATGGAATATCTCATTCTTATAGTATGTGAGAAATGCTTCCTTTTTACTACTGCATAATCCATTATTGCCATGGGATCATTCTGAGACACTGGCATTAATATATAGCTAAGATATTTTCTGGTGTGTGTAAGCAAAGCATTTTCCTTACAGAATGAAATTCTCTGTAGAGCAATACCATACATAAGGTAAATCTCTGCTTTCTTTAAATTAGTGTTATATTTTATTTAACCATATTTCAAGCAAAATGAGCCAAAAACCCCACAAAACCTCAAACCTGTGCAAAGACCTGTAATTATTACTGCACTGCAAAATTTAATTATAAATGCCATAGATCACAGAAATCTGAACTAGCATTATTTGGTATTTTCATGAAAGACTTTGTTGATGGCATTGAGAACACAAGTACAAAGTAGATGGGTGATGCAAAACACAAGATTTTAAAACACTTGAGAGGACAGAATAATCTTCATAAATCAGAGAAACAGTCTGAAATAAAGACTATGAAATGCAATAAGGACAAAGCAAACAGTTCCACTTCACTTGCAAACATCACACATAGAACTATAAAATAAGGAATATTTTGCTAACATTCAAATGAAAAGATTTGTTTTTTAAAACGATCACAAACTGGTGATGGTCTTGTAGAAAGGAAATATATAATTCTGGGGTACTTTTAACACCACTGTCATATAGGATAGAGAGATTCATTGTTGAGTCCTACCATGTGGCACTATGATAACCGTGGGAACAGGGTGTTTAGTTTTGACCAGCACACTACAGGAAGCATAAAGACAAACTAGACAGAAGACAAACCACAGTAATAGCAATGATTAAAATTTTGTAAAAGTGACCTAGACATAAAAATTGTAAGAACAAGGTTTTCTTAGTATGGAAAAAAGAAAAGGAGAATTCCCAATTCATCTGTCATGGACATAAAGGAACACTAGGACAAATGTGACACCATTAAGTTCAATTTATGTCTAAGCTACAACTCCATTACAGAACACTGTTTTTTATTAATGGTTTCCTATAATTCTTTGTTTGTAGCTATGGATTTTTGTAATGGTTACTTTACATTATGCCTGAACATAAACTCATAGCATTTATTTTGTCTTTGAGCACACATTTAATGTCCATAATAAAGGCTAATAAAATATATAAAAAAATTCCATATGTATTACCAAGCATGTAATTACTGCAAAATTTTTTCAGTTACTCATTCATTAACACTTTGCTAATCTAACCATTTATCAGGCTGAACATCCAGGTTAGAAGGCTGAAAAACCGAAAATCAAAAAGGACCCTGAGGTTTTTATCAGTGATTTTACAAATACATTTTTTTAAGACTATCCAAAATATGCAAGTTCACTAAAAACCTCCAACCAACCAACCACCACCAAAAACCAAACCTACACCTTCTCAGTAGTATTTGAATAGATTTTCAAATGTAAAAAAAAAATCAAACTGCTTGGATTACTTAAGATAAGCCATGGTTTACAGAATTCTGCTTAGTGCATCTTATGATCTCTTTCAACTATTTCATCATTAGTTCTGATTAATTCACTCTTTTACACCTGAAACAATCCCTCTCCTTTTATTAACTTGAAAATGTTCCAGAAAGATTTGTTACAATTGTTTCTCTTGAATAATTGAAACATTTAGTGACTTTTTTCTGCTAAGGCATATTTCTCACAGGATTTTTTTCCTCAAAATTTGATAACCTCAAGATTGCATGGAAAACAACAACTGGTACAAATTTTGGAGAATATTTCACTTCTCCTTAACACAGAATCACAGAATACTTGTGGTTGGAGGGGACCTCCGGAGATCATGTAGTCCAACTCCACTACTAAAATAGGTACACCTAGAGCAGGCTGCACAGGGTGGCTCTCAAAGTAAAGAAGCTTTTCCTCATATTCAGATGGAACTTCCTGTGCTTCTGTTTGTGCCTGTTGCATTTCATCCTGTCACTGGAAACCACTGAAAATAATCTGGCCCCACCCACTTGTAACTTGCCCTTAAGATATTTGTATGTATTGATAAAATGTCCTCTCAGTTGTCTCTTCTCCAGGCTAAGCAGGCCCAGCTCTCTTAGCCTTTCCTACTAAGAGAGATGTTCCAGTCCCCAATCATTTCATACCACTCTGCTGGACCCTTTCCAGTAGTTCCTTGTCTTTCTCGAACTGGCTGCACACAGTACTCCAGATGTCGCCTCACCAGGGCGGAGTACACAGGGAGGATAACCTTTCACAACCTGCTGGACAGTTCCTAATGCACCCCAGGACACAACTGGCCTTTTTGGCCACAAGGGCGCACTGCTGGCTCACGGTTATCTTGTTGCCACTAGGACCCCCGGTACATCTCGGCAGAGCTGCTTTCCAGCAGACCAACCCCTATCATCACAACCCTTTCCTCTTTAATGGCAACTCACTTCCTTTCATTATTTTTTCCACCATTAACCAGTCACCTTACCTACAGGGGTTTGACCATCAAGTGGAATTTCTCATTTAAATGAAGAAATAAGAAAAGAGGGACAAAAGATGAGAAGAGATAAAAATAACTCTCTCGTATGCTCCTTTTTCAGTTACAAGATGTGCATGTAACTACTGTCAGCTGGCGTGTAATTGCATCAGGCAGGCATAGTCCCCAGTCTATCTGAGGCTGAGTTGCAAACAAGCTCTGTCAGAGGAAGCTCTTTCCTCTCTTCTGCAGGTAGGAATCAGTGGTTACAGAAGCAGATGCTGCTCCTTGCTTTGGTCTTTGATTTGGAGCAAAGCACTGCCTTCATACATTGTTGGAGAAGATCAAAGGAACCAAGGACAATTTTGTAAATTTTAAAATAAACTGAGAACCAGATTTCTCAAGATTAAAAAATTGAGTATTGGAAATTTGTATCATGATTATTAGTTACTGTTTTTCATAGTACATATGTCATCTGGAGATAAAAAATTAGTTAGGATTTTTTTTATATTTAAGGTCAATAAGTCTTCCAGGTCAAAAAAGGATTTGGTAACAACCCGTATATCACTTGCACTATGCAATGCTTCAGATTAAGCCACTGTCTGTAGAAAAGAAATAACTGCAGCTGATCCATGCAGCACACCCTAAAGCCCAGCACTGTCCTGACAATGCCCTGCCCACAGAGTCTGACTTTGGCTGAGGCAGCAGTGCTTGGCCCTGCTCTAGCAGCAGACCCTCCATGTTGCAGCCTGGTCTGTGCCTAGCCACAGTCTTTGGTCCAGGCCCAGGCTGCCTGGCTACCCTGAGCTGTGCCTGACCCTGGTTCCATCCGCTAGGCCTGATCCTGACCCCCACCTGCAGGCCTACATACCAGCCCCAGTCTCTACCAATCCCATCCCCAGGATTGTCCCAAGTTGTCTTTCTGCCTGCTCTTTCCCTGCTCCCCAGCTGGAGCAGTGGGATGGACCTGGCTGGTAACACCCTGCCTTGCCACCCTCCAGGGAGCCCCTGATGGCTCCAGCTCCCTGGCCCAAGAAGCTGTTGGCTTCCTGTTGTTCCTGTGCGCAAGTCATTTATAAAGATGTTGAAGTGCACAGGGCTGAGGATATAGCCCTGTCGAACCGCACTAGTCTCAGGTCACCACTCTGATGTCAACCCATTCACTGTAACCCCTTGTGCCAGCTGCTCACCCATCACATGATGGGTTCATTCAGCTGTGTTGGACATTTTGTCCAGAAGGATCCTGTGAGAGACAGTACCAAAAGCTGTGCTGAAATCCAAAAAGATTGCATCAACTGGCTTGCCTTGATCAGCTAGGTGAGAATATATCAATTATCACAGTTCTCATGAGAACAATAGATCCAGAGTGTGGAATGATTGTCCAAGAGCAGTAAAAGCAAAACTAAATTCATCTGTCTCTATTCTAGTGTCTTAGATGTGAAATGCAGTAGTTACACTGAACATGTTTGTCAGATATACAAATTTCAGATCTATTCCTGGGTGTCCTTTTATTTCTATCTTTAAGGCCTCTGATGACATTACACGGCAGAAGACATCTCCTTCATCCTAATATTTCTTTATTGTCTCCCTCTAAGTCTCTATGAATTTGGACCTTAGAAAGCGGCTTGACTAAGGAATCTCTGATACAAGAAAACAAATATTGATTACCTCTCTCAAGCTTTGCTTTTTGTGTTGTGGAAAGGGATGATACAGGCATCTGTCTAATGTGAAGGAACTCCAACAGGATGCAAAGGGTGGACTTTTAGAAATTGCTTTGTTTTTATGTCAAACAAGGTCCCTGAGAATAAGTTAAAAAAACTCATAATAATCTTGTGGAAAATAGCATTTCAAATCCATCCAGCAGTTTGGGAAAATACCTTTTGAAGATTTCAAGTCAAGAGTAGCCAGTGTGCTAAATGTTCCTGAAGGTTTTAATCTTTAAATTCTCTTACCCTACTAGCAAGTAAAGATAACTCATTTGAATGCTCAATAGATACATACATGTACATATACATATACATAAACATAAACATAAACATAAACATAAACATAAACATAAACATATACATGTGCGTATATGTGCATGTGTTCGTTTGTATGTGCATCTGTTAATGGATATAAATTTATATAATACACATTTTTGATAAATACACATATATACATATTGTATAAGTATATACAATATGTAACCTGTATTTTATGGTAAGCGATACTAATCCAATCAAAATGTAAAATATGGATGAAAATTCACACTTGGCTTGGATCAGAATGTAATATCTTTGTCAGTAGTAACAAAAAGGAAATATATTCAAGGCTGTGACTGCAAGTAATTTTTGGGGTCAGGGTCTTAAAAAACCTTATTTATTTTAATATGCTTGCATCATCTCCTTTTTCTGTGCTTGATAGAAGAAGACAACTGTGCATTCTGCCAAGCCTCTCTGTCCTGCTCTCATTTGGTATGTTAAGCATGTCTATGTCATGCTTTCATTCGAAATGTAAAGTTCTTCAGGTACAACCCTGTAAGGTATATTTCAGAAGGACAAAGAAATAGACACATCTTAGAAACTTCAAAAAAGGACAAGACTGCTGATATTTAAAATTTAAAGTTGCAGAAAATATGAACAATACTAGACAGAAGAACACACATAACAGTCAAAAGAGCCTCACAGGGTGACTTGGTAACTTTACAGTCTTTAAGCAACCCTGTGCTGTTTACTTTATGAATTTTTTTCCAGATTCATATGAAACTCATATTTCTGCATGCATGAACATTAATTAAATAAATAAATATATAAATGCAGAGTTAAATTGGAGTTGCCATTTAAGTTCAAATAGAAGCAGTTTTGATAGTTTGAAGTCCCTTTAAAGTTCCAATTTGACAGAAATAAACTAAATAAAATTCTTCTTTCTAATAGTTGGTTTAGATATTTCTTCAGCCTAATTGAATGAATTTAATTTAATTTTCAAGGACTTTTAACTTTTGTCCCAAATGAGATTTTTAAGAAGCTGCTACAGTGGAACAGTCTGGAAAGAAATGAGAGATATTTCAGTTTATCAGGACAGCAGTACAAGTCGGGTATTTAAATATACAGCCTTATAGTCTTACTGGAACTAATTGGCTGTAATGTTTCTTAGTTGTGTTTGAAATTTAACAAATTGGTAAATTAGAGCTGCAAAGAGCTTTACCCCAGAGATTTAAACTGCAGCACATGAGCTCCTCATAATATATCCATTGGGTTAATAGATCACTTGCTTGACTAATTTCTGCTGCTTGTGTTTATCTGTTTGTTTCCTTGAAGAATGGGAGAGAAGAAATGTTGATACTTGCTATCCAAATTCCACACTTTTCTACATTCAAGCTGCAAGAGTCAGTTGAATTGAAACAGAATCAGCATTTATTCACAGTGAAAGCTGGGCTTGTAAGAAATATGTGTGAAATATGGTCCAAGCTTAGAGATGCAGAATTAGGAACTTTCTGCAGTTTCACTGCAATATTTTACATTTTCATTTACCATACATTAAAAAAAAAAATGTTTAAAGTGAATGATCTTACTTCATTTGCTTTCTTTCGGGAACATAACTTGTTGATACTGAGATGTGTTATATAAAGAATTCCAATCATTCTGGTTATAGATTTTAGGTCAAAAAAGTTCTCAAGAACAACATGATTAACTTCTAATAGGCAAGTGAACTGTTGCCCTTACTGAAAAAGTCTGGTACAATTGTAAGACTTTAGCAACTTTTACTGGTAATATTATAAGGTGGGGTTCTCCTTAAGCGTAAGTAATCTTACATGTTTGAAATTTCTGCCATAGCTTTTTATGTCTTGGACCTAAGTGGCAAAGGTTTCTGTCAAAGTGACAACCATTATGTGTCCTGATTACAGCAGAATTGTTATGAAATGCTATTAAGGAACAGCCCCGCACTGATAGGGAGAAAAGCACATGTCCTAATTTTCACCCTTGGATAAATTATTTCATAACACTTTTTTATTTTAGTGTTTCACCATTACCATTTAATTTTCCTAATTCAGAGAATTTGACCTCAGGACTCTGAAAAACTGTCTGTCCTTGTTATCCTCTGGATGTCGCTATACCCTATGTATACACAAAATAAACTGGAGGTTTCCCATTGGCTGACCACCTATTAAAGGTTTACACAATTATTTCTGATTTTTTTCATTCTAGAAAAAGTCCTAATTCCAGAAATAATCTTGGGGTTTAGTCCACTTTAGTCTTAGCTATGATTTGTAGATTTTTTTTCAGAGTCCCTATCTTCATATATTTGTGTATTGTTTTGTGGTGAGGTTTAGGGGAACTTAGTTCCTCCTACTCTAGAAACCAATTAAATCGAATGCTGCATTGTGGGAAATTTCAGAAAAAAGCAAAATCATGTTGTCAAAACCATATAAAGTAAGTGTAAAAATTGACTTGGTGTGTTCACAGTGAAGCTGGCAACTTAGGTAGAAAAGCAATAAAGGCAAATCAATTCACTTGGCAGACATATCAAACAACACTGCAAGTTTTTTTAATCAGCATGGTAAGTGGTCAATACACAGCCGTATCTTAAATCCCACAGATCAAAGACAATCTATCAAATAAGAGAGTCAGAGTTAACAGCACAAAACTATATTCGGGTCACTCATACAACTAATGATTATCAGCTGAAACAGCAGCACAAATGGTCAATAGCTGTAACTACTTCCCCAGTTGCACAGACTTAGTGTAGGATGCTACTCCACTGCTAGAAATCCACTAATGCTAGTGGAGTTATGCTAAGGATATAAAGTTCCTGAATGTACTGTATTATCCCATATTGATGGAGGACAGAGGGGAATTGGAGTATCTGTACCAATATCCTTCTTTAGATTAAATGATTTCTTAGTGCTTTGCTGCATTACTGTTTCCTCATTAACTGAAGTGGAAGGTAGATTTAACTACTAGTTTCAACATGAAGTTTTGGAGTTTTTTGAAGCAAGTCAGAGGACTTTTTTTCAGGTGATGTGCCTTCTGAGCTTGAATCCTGGAAGAAAATGCTTTTGCAGCAATGCCTAATAAGAAAAAGGATTTTGTACATTTTAAATAAAACTGACCTAAATATATTTTCATACAGTATATTGTAAGCATGTCATATTTAAAACACAGGGTAGTATAATCTGAGTATCTGCTTAAAAATATACTAATATTTATGCAGATTAATTTAATTCTAGAATTTCATACTTAAAATAGTAAGTGAAGTACTACAGTATTCATTTTTTTTCCCTACAAATTGACACTGAAAAATATTTAAGTGGCAATCACATAATCTAAATTCATTGCATTATTTACATCCATTTAAACCTTCAAAGGGAGACTAGTGGCACAACCAATGCATTACACTGGTAAGTCTAGAAGCAAACATTATCCTGGGCACTGAGTCTTGATTAAAGATTTTGTCTTATAACACGTGTTATGCCTTGAGAATCATTTCAGCTTTGGAGGTAGAACGAACAGCATATTTACCTACAATCAACCACATTTGCAACCACATGTTGCAACCACATTTCAAGAAACAAGGAATTGTAGTGCAAGGCTCAAAGGTTAAAGCAGTTCAATTCTCTACCTTAATCTGTACCTTTATGTCATTATTTAAGCCTGAAGAAATCACCATCAAAAAACCAAATTAATATGAAGCAAAAAATACATTATTAAACCGACTTCAACAAACCTATGAAACTAACTCAGCTGGCTAAAGCATGCTGCTAATAAAGCCAAGGTTGCAGATTTGATCCCCGTATGGGCCACTCAAGAGTTGGACTTGATGGTCCTCCTGGGTCCCTTCCAACTCAGAACATTCTGTGAATGTTATTCTACATTCTTAACTGTGGCAAACCATCTTTATTAATTAAAATGTACAAACAATATGAGTAAGAATACACTTATATGGTTTACACTAGAAAAGTAGAACATATTGATTGGGACTTGGAGAAATGTACCAACTGGGACTTTATGTACCAAAGGTCAACAAAAATAATTAGAATATTGAAAAATATTCCTTATAATGTAGACTTCAAAACCTCAAACCATTCAGCTTGTCAAGAAAATACCATTACTTTGGGGGTTAAGGCATGCTTCTATCACTGTATACAAGGACTCAACTGTTTCCTTGAGATATTTGAGGGTGTTCAAGAGATCCACACAGTGCTGACAGATATGTCACAGGACCTGTGACAGACTATGCCCTCTGAAATAACACAGTGCCTTGCACTATATTCCATAGGGAATATATAAAACATCTTGAAGGTGAATAGAAGGCTATATCTATGCAAATGAATTATTTACTTACCTTGTAGAAGAAGAAATTGGAAAAACAGTCTGTTCAAAATCAGTTAAAACTGTAGAGTGAGGTCCCATAGGCAGAAAAACTAGGAAGATGCACAAAACCCTGAGAGGTACCTTTAGGGATTATGGGTTAATTTTATGATAAGAAGTGTCTTAAGAGGGCAGACTTTATAAAATGTGTCATTTTAGTTCAACCCCAGCAATTGCATTTGAAGCAGTCCTATGATTCCAGAATCAAAACTGTCACATTATATGACAGTAGTTAATTTTGAATATAAAATCTACTGATTAGTCCAGCGAGAATTGTGATTTGTAAGGCCTTCATTTTTGGTTCCCCCTAAAGTGCCCATGAACTTACGTTTTAAGTGAACTGGCTCCATAATTGTCCTGGTTTCATCTAGACAGGGTTAATTTTCTCACAGTTGCTCTGAGGGGGATGGATCCTGGAGCCATGGGGGTACATTCAGGTTGTTATTCTATACCCTTCACATAATTTCTGGGGGATGTGGGTTCGTATGGAAGAAAACCAGAAATGCAGAGTGGAATTGACACAATTTTTGTTCCTTTTTCCAGGGGGGCAAAGCCGCAGAGTGGTGGGGCAGCACGGTCCCCAGGCTTTGTCCAGCATTGTTTTGTTTCAAGCCTGGGGAGGAGCATGGGTGCAAATGATTTGTACACCATAGTTGTCTCTGGCTCAGGGGAAAATAGCTGCAGTAGTGTCTGCCGTTTTCTCCTTTGTCTCAGGAAGCTGCGCGTCACTGGCTGTGGTAGCATTGAGTCGGTCGCGTCTTCCGCAAGCATTTTTTCATGTAACCAACCTCTCTTATACACTATCAGTTGCTATAAGTATTGCTGCTGTTACTGTTGTTTTCCTCATCTTATTTCTGTTTTTTCCAGTAAATTGTTATCTCAACCCATTATCTCTGCCTCTTTGTCCCTTTCTCATGGGAGGAGTGTGGGGGAGGGGAAGTGGCTGCTTGTAGCCTAATTTCCAGCTGCTTTTAAACTAAAACAATAATGATGGATAGCAAATATTTGATCTAAAGGATAGACTATCTTATCCCAAACCAGATATGAAACTCTGAACTGCTCAAAAAATAAGATTAATAACTTTGTGGTGTTGAAAACCCCACACTGGTTCTGATTTAAAATCAGAAGTATATACATTATCAATTTTTCTAGAAAATATTAATTTTAGAAGGCTTTTATATCTTCTAAATGTTCTATATCCTTCATATTACCTTGAGTTGCATTTTCTGTTAAATCAGAACCTTGAATATGTTACATACATTAGAAAAAAATTAAGAATTATCACTGACTATGTATAACAGGATTTTTAATGCAGAGTATTTTCTTCCTGAGAAATTGTTTTGATTATTTTCAGACAAAAGGTTACAGCTAACACTTGCAGCACTAAAACTCTCTTTATCTAATTCACTGCCAATCCTAGAGCCTGGGGCTTCACGTATTTCTGCCAGTACAAGACAAAAGAGAGTTTGAAATTTATTTGAAAATATTAGATGAGTGTTTTAAGGATATCTAAAAAAGCGAAGAAATAGTGGTAAGGTTATTGCGATGGATAGTCTTGTCAAAATAATCAAGAAGACAAATCATCATCTATGAAACTTGGCAGTCTTCAGGATGCTAACATACATTCTTGGCACATAATGTTTGCATGTTCTCCTTCTGCTTGTTAAGAATTTGGTGTCTAAATAATATGGCATCTTGTCAGGACATAGTGTTGGAATGTATTAAAATGAAAGTGAGAACTAAAGAATATGTTTGGTAAGTCAAGAATGAGGTTAAAACTGTTTGGAAATTTCAAGGGAGAGTTGAAGCTGATTATTCCTCAGTGAGAAGGAAATGGCTAGATAAAAATTTCCTAATGTTTGGTAATTTTATAGGTAACCATTCTCTGCTAGTTCAGAAAAATGTAAAGATAAACTTTACTTACTGATGTACAAGAACATCACATCAAGAAAACTGAAATGAGTTAAATACAACAGGATTTTTGAATCAAACTGACTTGACATCAAAGTGAGTTTAAATCAAAACGTGTTATCATCAATGAGCTAAAATTGGGTCATACAAATGGAATGAAAACACTGAAACAAACTGATGAAACTTGGCAACTTTCATTGATATAAACATTCTCTGCTAAGATCTATGCTAACTCTAACAATAACTCTTTGTATTGTTGGCTTCTGTTGTGAAAAGGCAATCAAATCATGTGAGTAGAAAAAGGACCAATGACAGTCCATTTTGACTGCAGTAGAAGTACAAAATGACTGCTAGATATTTTGATTGATGTTTACTAGCAAATTAGTGTCCTTTCATTAACATATGACTTGAAGCATACAGGAAAGCATTTATGTATGTCAGAAAACTACAAAAATTGCATGTCTACATGCTCCTGAAGGGCAGGAATGTTTTTATCCAGGTGTAACTCAAGCCTACTCTTCAGGCTTTTTTACATTAAGTGTAACCACACAGGTGAAAGTCTCTATTTGCTATTGTATTTTCTTGGCTGCCTATGAGATAGAATTTAAATTAATGAAACCATGAATTGTTGACTTCCTCTTTTTCTGGTTGAAGAGGCAGGAGAAACCACTAGTAGAAGCTGAAACATGAGCAAAAGGAATCAGCCTTCTCAGTATCTCACAATCTAGCGGGTTTGCCCAGTAATGTAGAGATTGCCCACACAATGAGAAAGCCTTTTTGAAGTCCACTAATTAAGTATAGAAACTTGGTTTAAGCCAAGTCATAATCAAATCCCAGCTGTAACAGTGGTGCTTCATCACTGCCTAAAGAACACAGAAATTCACACAGGGTGATGCTTCATTCTGCTCTGTGCAGCTTACCGTTCTATTTTAGATCTTGCACATTTCTATCTAAGCAGTCTGTATCTCACAGCTGGGCTAGAATATAGAAATCTTCTATGCTTTCTCTTGACATCCATTATGAATTGGCTTCTGTTTTATTATGTACGTATATGTACAGAAGAAATACTGTTAAAAATACAGATCTATGCTTCTGACAAGCCAGAATCAGCATTTATGCTAAAACTGGTTTGATCTTCTTGGTGTTGGAGAGCAGAATTTCCAGGGTAAGATGCTAGTAGTATACTTGCTTCCTACAAACAACAACCACAGCAAAAAAAAGCTACCCCAAAACAAAAAAACCCAAACCCAACAACAACAAAAAAGCCCAAACAAAAAACAAAACCAAACAAAAAGAATCCCAAGAAACCAAACTAAACCAAAATAATACAAAAACAAACAAAACCAAATAAAACCAACAACAAAACCAAAAGAAATTATGCACACTGAGTATTCTACTTTATATTTTCTGCTCTGGGTTGTGGCTAAAACTGAAGTAATAATGTAACAAAGCATCTCAGTGCCTGAAATTAGTACGACAATTACAAGCATGATCCTGCATAATTCTGCACATACACAGGATCCTCATTTTTGGGGGATTAGGCACCAGAGATAGCTTTGTCGAACCAAGACAATGGATTTTACTGCAAGTTTTATATTGCAGCTTTAAGATACAGAATCTTGCTGAAACACTTCATGGGAATATGGCTTAGAATTACTATCAAAGTTGCAATGTCTGACAAGAACTAATTAAAAAGACGTTATCATGAAAAAACTGAATTTAAAAAGTTGTAGACATGGCAATCAAGTTACTTATCTCATCTATTTGTGATTTTAAAGGTACACTAATAGCTTAAGTAGAATATTATTTTTCAAAACTTTTGATAACTGTAGAGACCATATCAAGAAAGGCGAGAACGAGACCAACTGGCTGTGCTGAATGCACAGTGGATGGCACAACACTCACATAAATTTTGCTTATATCTAGTAAATCCCAGTGCCATGAAACTATTAAGGTTGCTATTTTATTAAATATTTTGCAAGGACTGTCCCTTTTCTGTCTTTCAGATAATATGGAAATTATCAGGATGGCAATGGGGAGATGTAGAATTGACAGAGCAAGTTTCAGATATGGTGACTTGTTGTGGAGACTGGACTATTAATGATTAATGACTCAAAACATTTGCCTATTTGTGGAGGTGCTGGGTGCCTTGCTGAGGCTAGGTTTGTGCCCCTCAAGGGAGGAGGTGAGTTTTTGGGTGTGTGATTGCTAGTCTGCATAGCACAGAAGAGGTGAACTATCAAGAAGCAAATCCTGCAAGGCAGGTTAGTATTTTTTATCATGCTATTTGCCCTCCCCTACTGAACTCATTCAATTGTAAAATGCCCCCTTCTCCCCCCTCCCCCTCCAGGAGGGAGGGTCTGATGGGGCATTATTGGCTCAACTATGCTGAGAGGCAGCTGAGAAGAGATCATAAACCATCAAAGAGCCCCGAAGTGCCCCCAGACTCATTTCTGGTGCCTCCCACCAGAGGACTGAAAGCTCCCCCTTCCACAGGAGATTTCTGGGTGTTACCAACGAGCTTGAGTGTATTTTTGTGGGTTTCTTCAGCCACCCCCAACAAATGAAGATCATAATTTTGACCAACAGACAACTAACTTGCAACAACAAGGTCTCAGTGCAAGATCTACAGGTGGTCATATATTTTTACTCTTACCTTTCCTTCCTTTCTTTCTTTCTCTCTTTCTCTGTTTCTTTCTTTCTTTCTCTCTCTTTCTCTCTTCCCTTTTATAAAAATTCCTAAGTAATATTTTTACGCTTTTATACTGCAATATTACTATAGATAATAGTAAACAAAGCTACGTACCTGCTTTCCATTGCAACCAAGTTGTTCTAAAATAAATCCTCCATATATTTATAAACACTGATCATTCATTTTACTCTAATGTGTCACAAGGGATCTATTAACAACAATCTGGGTTAGTATCACCATCATGGGGGCAGGTCGTAATCACTGTGTCCCATAAATATCACCATACATCTCTTTCTCTGACTTAGGGTTTTGCATGGTGGTGCATGTAAGAAATTCTGCATTGGCCCCCAAAAGAGTTGTTGGAAAATAATCTCACTGATTTTATGTGTTATTCACTTGTCCATACATCGACAATGTTACGATGCTTCTTTGTTCTTCATCATTTGGCCATATGGCAGTTGGCAAAAAAAAAGTTGTTTTAAGCATTCTGACGAAAACAGTCCTCCTGGCCCAAATAGAAAATAAGAATACTCCAAAATGTAAGGCAGTTTTGTTGTGTCACTCTGCAGTTCTGCTCTTTTCACGGAATACTACTTGATTACGTACATATAGTCTCACTTTCCTAAATACGTTTTCCTGTGTGTGAATAATTTTTCCCTTGAAAGCTCAAATAGGTAGGGAAAAGGAGTATGTAACTGCAGTGCTACTTTGCAGTTATTAACTACTTAGCAAAAATCAGTAGCAGAATGCAAATCTTCAAGAAGACATGAAAAACAGATGTGCCTTTGAACTCCAGCCTACATAGTGTCTATTGCCAAAACACTGCATAGATATCATATGGACTATTTTTTTAACACTAAAGCTTTATAGCAAATTGTAGAGAGATCATTTTATCCATTTCAAAGTTACTGCTTACTAATTTCAGTAATCTGAGAGTTATATAATGAGAGACACAGAAATATCTACTTGTCTTTCTTTATATAATAAAACCTCAGCGATTTCAATAACAAAAATACTTAATTGAAATTAAGTACTTCTTGTGAAAGGTATGCAATTCCATTTTTGGAGCATACAGTTCTTACTTTTTTACAGCAAGTGCTTCTTTTAATATTCCTTGAAAAGACAAAATAGTAATTTTTTTTTTCTCTCAGATCTTTAGAAATTTTGTATAATGCTACTGAAGTCAAAACAATGAAAAACTATGGTGAGGTCAGAATGAGAGTATAAGGGCAGATATAAGTCAGCAAATAACAAAGCCAATATGAGGGTTGTGTGATCTTTTAGAGTTGCCTTAGGGTATTTTTTTCTTCATCTCATTGTCTTCCTCAAAAATATGAGTTTGTACAAAAATTATGAGCATGGGCATGCAACAAATACCGAAGTTATTGTTAAAGAAGTAAAGAAGCAAGCAAGATGGCAAACAAAAAAACAAACAAACAATTCCCTGTCCAGCATTGTGTTCAAACTTATTTTTAAAAGAGTCTGAACCCTTACAAAGACTCTGAACCAGTTTGTCTTTCTTCTGCACAGTGAAATTTTATTAGAGGCAGACTGCAGTAGAAAATGCAGCCTTTTCATCAAAAACCGGAACATTGTCAGCCACAGACAGAAATATAAAATTTTCTTTGACATTTGATAATGAGCTTCTGGCAAAATTGTGCCTTCTCCTCCTGATTGTCTTTGCAAATCATTCACCTCAAAAAGAGCAATGCGCATTATATCAAGATTTTGACCAGATTCTACTGATTAATAATGTAGTTTCAAGTTTGTTGTGTTCTGTTTCCTGTCTGTAGCTAAGTGACTGAGAATTAAATTATACTGCCATGGGTTGCTTTGGAAGTTTGATTCTTCATGGCGACCTGAGTCTGTGGTTTCATATGCCTGTCGTTTTACTTAATCTGTGAAATAATGTTCTTGTAAGATTTTTTAAATTTTCAAAGAGTGGGAATATTAACCTTCACCTTATATTTTCATTTATAACTGTCAAATCTGTTCTAGAAAAAATTCTTTGTCAAAGGACTATTACCAACTCTGGTAATAACTGAATGAAATGTCAATCTTTTCCAAATAAGATATTGTGCCCAAATGCTGCACACTGAAAGAAAAAATTAAAGGAATGTATATGGCAGAGATGTGATCCTTCCCATTTTTTTCTGTAAAGCATGATAAGTATAGTACACTCCCCTCTAGACAACATTTTTTTATTATGCACTTGCAGTAACTGTGCCTTTCTTCCCACCTCAAGTTTGTTAGTATGTTTCATCTAAGGAAAATATCTTACCAATAACAATTATTTTGATGTAAATGAAACCTGGAGTTCTGGCCTTTTTTTTTGGCAGAGGTTGAGCAAAAGCCTGAGGAAAGAATTCTTGCACTGAGCTGATAAAAACACTATTGAAGCCAGCAGTATCTTCTTATGAAGACCTTAAAAGCTGTGACAACTTAAAGGAATGTTGCAATATGCTTTATATGGTAGTAAATTACATCTTGCCTGTCTTTATAGTACCAAATTTCATGACGCATATTCTGGTTCTAGCACAATCTCTCTCCATATCTGCTTGTCTGTCTGTCTGTCTGTCTCAAAATAAGATGTGCCCTGCATCTTGGATTCCTGCAGAATGTGCTGTATCACCATGGTTATTTCAGTTACTTCTCTAAAGTCAAAAACATGACCTGAGGTATCTCTTCAACATGGTATATAAAAGTGGGTCTATCCGTAAAGTTCCGCCAAGTCTTGAATCTTCAGAAATGGTAAAAACCTAGCCAAATTAGGATACTTTTTCTTTTTTTCTACATGTACTCTTCATTTATGTCACTCCTACTTCAGTATTTATGAAATTTCATTCCAAGCTGGTTGGTAGGAAAAGGAAAGGTCTACATGAAGGAATTTGCTTGGTACTATGCCACAGAAAAATATGGCTTAGAATCAAACCACCTGCAGAAGCAGCTGGTTACACAGACATAAATTTTGTTCATGAATTTTGGTCCCCATTACCTGAGGGGGGATATAGTGTAGTGAAAGTAGCAGATACTTAACTATTTACCAGATACTTCTCAGGCCATAAAAGAAAAAAATTCTTTTCTTCCCCTGAGAGACAATGTCTTTGAAATATACAGAGTGACGTAAATGTGTGCAGTGACATTTTTAAAATATATTGTTAGTTGTGAAGGATACAGATGCTGGACAAAGCAAAACCATATCCCTAATGATTCTCTTTCACAATTAGTATCCATTTCGGAGGTTTTGTCACCTAAAGGGTTTATGTTGTATTTGAAGAAAGGGTTTAGTATATAAATACTTTTTTTCTCAGATATTTTATCAAGTGTCTCTGAGATGTAGAAGTTTAAGTCATATGTTAAAAATGTGCTGGTGTGATATGGAATTTAGGCACCTTCATGTGGGAATTAAACACCAAGTCCTCAAGATGCTTGTGAAACCCCACTAAGTTACTGTCTATAACTTTAGATGCTTAAGTTCTTTTTTTACTTCTGGTTCTATATATTTCTCCACTTAAAATCACATTCATAGTTTCAGGTCGCAAAGGTATCAATATTTTGCCCTAAATCTCAAGAACTAGAACTGAGTCTCATCTAATATTTTTTAGAGTTTGGAACTTTCTTTCAAAATAGAGACTCAGAAGATTTCAGTTTTTCCTCAGTGAGACATAATCTGAATTTGACCTGAGCATGGAAGATAAAATCACTATTAAGTGTCTAGAATGTCTTTCACCTTGTTCCTTTTTTTAGTATAGCATATGAGAGATTTCTCTGCTTGTGGGAAGCCTCATCTGAACCACCCTAAGGCTCAGGCACATTGGATTTTCCTATGTGTTTCTTTGTCAAATTCTTATGCTATGCCTCTGAACTTGTGTATTACTTTTGACCCTGATTATTATAATACTTTAGCCAACAAGAATTATTCCACCAAAGAGGAAACCAGCATTAGATTGTTTTGAGCATGGATGTCATTTCACCAGGCAGTCATGCAAATGAAATATTTTTAAAATAAAAATAAATTATTGAAATAGAAAGTCTTCTGACAGGTCACTGATATTTATATTTTAAGTGCAAACTCAGAGCAATACTAAAGTGTTTGGAGTTCTCAGAATTCTTTGAATGGTTTTACTGTTCCTGCAGTGCATGACAAAAATGCTGACGGGAGCCTCAAGCCACCTGCTAGGCATAGCAGCACTCACTATGTGCCATACTAAAGGCTGAATGGCAAGGCTGACACTGAGTTGCTCGATAAAATAGATCTTTCACACCCTGCAAGAAATGAAACCCTAGTGTTTCAGGACAAGCATCTATAACCACCCAAGAGAGGACTGCAATATTCATATTTTTTAAATGGAATTTCAGTCTTCTATCTCCTTCAGCCCTCGGAAGAACTGAGGAGTGAAATCCAAGAATTCAAGCAGCATTGAGATATTTGGGTTTTTTACCCCACATTTGTAGTCGTGCTACATACTGTAGATACAACATTTTGACGTTATCTAAACTCTGCATTTGAATGAAGCAGCTGCTTGTTGGATTACAAGATTTCTATTATGAAGAGCTGTTGCTTCACTGCAGAAAAATATCTTCAAATACACTTTTATTTTTCTTTAAGTTGTATAAAAACAATGAAACTTCCAAGACTGATCCTGTACTTTGATCTCCCAGCCTGACCTCCAGGTCATTACTCTTTGCCGTTGCAAAAAGAGCTGTTTTCATGAAGCCTGAAGACTGCTTTAAGGGTTGACCTTCCTTTTGAAGTTATTAGTGAGTAACTAAGAATCTGGCCAGAATTTCAGTAAGTAATATTTGTAGATCCATGAAATAATGCTGATGTAATCACTGATGTAATGTCTGACACTGAATGAAATTATTAATATTTCCATTGAAAACTGTGATGCCTACTACTACTTAGAAGCCATCCAAACAGAAAGGAAATTGTACATGAGAAACAACTGCTTATTAACCTTAATACATGTGGAAGATCATACAGCAATAATGTGATTCTAGGGGAGGAAGCCAGTTACAGGAAAGAAACTCAGCATCTTTAAATCTGCTTTTTCCAGGAAAGGATTTTTACTAAATACTAACTGATTTCTTCTGTCATGCAATTTAACAGATTGACAGAAAGGTATGGATCATTTTGCTATTTTGTATCTTCATTTTCTATTTAACCCAATCCATTGTGTCTGCCCAACAAATCTGAAATAAAATTTGTAGCTAGGAAAGAAGATGATACTCCACATGATGGTATCTGACAGACAATTAAAAAGCAAAACTGTCATGAGGGATAGACAACATTTATACACAGAGGGTCCACCTATGTTGAAACAGGAATTTTTAGCATTACTTGTCAACAGAATCCTTACCTTCAGGAGATAGCCTGGAGATCAAGCATGTAAATTCTCATGAAAGCGAAAAATTTTCAGTAGATAAAAGACACAAAATTATGAAAAATGTTCTATTTCCTTTAATGTATTCTAAATCAAACGGTCCATAGTACGATATGTTTTAGGTTAATTAGTTTAATCCATATTTAATTAAGCTGATGTTTCCATGCCAACAAATGGTTTTTAAATTGTGGAAATCTTGGTGATGTAGAATGAGAGTAAAAAATTAATTGCCTAAAACATTTTGTTGTAATTCTTTTAACTAAAATGTGAAGTGCTTCCACATTTGTAGCTCAAGTTCAGCTAATGGCCACAGTTCTAGTTCTGTGAGGGAATCATTAGTTCAACTGAGCTCATACTTCAGGGTTCATTGTACCACAGTAACAACTTTTCTATAATTCCATCTTTAAATAAGCATACGATGGAAATGACATATTCACTAACAACAGGTGTTGCATATAGGTCTATAACACCTCACACCAGTTTTTGCTACTCAGATATATTACCCTGAAATTATTTAATAAATTAGCCTTGAATCAGTGTCAAATTAGCATCAACGGCATGTCGCAACAGAATGTCAGAAGTGCAGCATAGCTGTAGTGAGATGGAGAAGGTGATCTTGGCGGAAAATAAAGGAATCTTTATTGGATTATAGGGGGTTTTGGATAACACCATTGACATTAAACAGCATTAACATTAAGGAAATACATGAAATCACAGAATGGTTTGAGATGGAAGGGACTTTAAAGGGACTTTTTTTGGAGTTCCAACCTCCATGCCATAGGCAGGAGCACCGTCCACTAGAGCAGGTTGTTTGAAATACCATCCAACCTGACCTTGAATACTTCTAGGGATGGGGCATCCAAAGCTTTTCTGAGCAATATGTTTCAGTGTCTCACTCTCAGAGAAGAATTTCATCCTAGTATCTCATCTAAATCTCCCTTCTTTCAGTTTAAAGCCATTACCCCTTGTGCTATCACTACATGCCCTTGTAAGAAGTCCCTCTGCACCTTTCTTGCAGTACCCCTTGACAGAGCTGGAGCCAGTGGATCCATTCTGCCAAGCCTGTGTCTCAGATCTCTAGACTCTTTCATCCCCATACTTTTCTCTCTCTGATCCCTTAAGTCTTGAAGTGTATCCCAGGATAGCAGAGTTCAGCAGCACAAGGAAGATACCATGAGTAGGCCAAATCCTCTTCAAGGATTTGAGAACAATGGGTAAAAATTCTCTAAAGCTGATGATTGCACAGAATGCAGACGTTTTACTTCTTGGATCACTGGTCTAATCTCTGAGATGATACATAAAAAGACTGGCACAATCACCAACAGAATTAAAAGAGTGTCTTCTCATTTTAAAAAAAGAAAAGGTTGCAAATCTAACATGAGAAGAGGATCTCAGGATGTAACAGAAATCAGAAAATAACTTCTTCTTGCAGCTCAGAATTAAATTTATAGACCCTGAAATGTGTAGGGTTTCAGGTCCATTCTGATTTCTCATTTTCTATTGACCAGTTCAAGATGAAATCTGTTGTAAATCCCTAATGTGCTGCTTAAAACTTTCATGTAATATATTTAATATTTACCCTTCAGCATGCACTGAAAAATGTCTAACACCACATCAACACTTTTATGAATCTACTTGAATCTAAAATTTCTTAATACCAGTATAGTCAATACATCTACATCTGGCCTTCTGAATACAGAATAAGCACAACTGAAATTAAAAACTTTTCTATTTTCTGAATTACTTTATTAAATCTTCTTAAAATTATGTATCACATTAAATGTCTAAGTTATAGACACTCACACCAGTTTTGTCTTTCATTATTTTTTCTTTTTTCGTCAAATTTTTATGAACACTTCTCTTGATGCTTATGTAGCACTCTGTTCTGGTTGCTTCAATTAGGATCATTACCATGTTTAAAGTCTAACTTCCCTAAAAAATCTTATTAAAATGAGTATGACAGCAAACATGCCTCTTTTGCCACAATTTAAAAGATACAGCAATAATTATGCAAGATTACTAGAACTCAATTGTTTAAGAACACAAAATTTCTGTTTAGGCTTTGTGTGTCATAAATTATCTCCATCTTTCACTAAGTTTTTCCCATCAAACTACATTTTCCCAAGAGGGTATAAAAACAGGCTCTTCAAAACCGAATTAAGAACTAAGGAATTTAAAATACTGACCCTTTCTATCAAATAAACTTGAACTGCAAAATGATGAAAGGCTCCGAGAATGTTCTGGTGGAGGACAACTAATCCATATTGTTGTCATGGCAACCAGAATGAATGCAAACCCAGTTTTATACTAGGAATTGAAAACATGTCAGTTAACAAAACTAATTAGTTTTAATTAATAATATCTATTGAAAAGTTTTTCATTTCCAAGTGTAAGTACTAACTAATATGCTTATACAAATTTAGAATCAGGAGAAATAACAAATGCTATTTATTTGTATTTATGAAAAGAATTAAACTTTTAAGCAACTCATTTTTCATTAGGAAAAAGAAAAAATTACTGAGCTACCATTATTGCTGGTTTAGAAAAAAAACACATTAAAAGCAGAAGCTCAGAACTTGAAATAGTACTGTAGAAAGCTGATATTAAAATAATAATTTTTGTGTTTTGTTGTGTGTGGGATATAGCAAAATTTATTAGAACTAGTAGAAAAAACATAGCTTGTTGAGCACATGAGATTAGGTGAACAATCTGTAAAGATGACTAGTACATTAGGTGATTTCTAAAATAATACTTGCACTAAACAATAACCATTTCCAGCTGAGCTATATAGCAGAGAAATGCTAGGTGAAGATGCGTTTCAGTGGGAATTTTACAGGAAAACAATTTTCAGAAGATTTTGTGAGAAGAAACTCAGAATATCTTTCTTGCAGGAAAAGTGATTTGCAGTCAGACATCTTTTCTTCCATTTATGTTATGAAAATTGATAATGGCAAAATTGGCTAACCTGAAGTAAACAATTCTTAAACAATTTTATTTTCTCTACTAAACAATGTACATGGCATCTTTCTACAGCTAACTCACGGACATAGCCTATGATAACCTAGTTTCAAGGCGGGTACTGCAAAGCAGTCACACCTGAATTCTTTCTGAAGAAAGATACTGGTGTTTGAGAAAATGGTAATGTAAAAAGTGGAGATTTTGCAGAGAATTCCAGCCCCGTAGGGATTAATTACTCAAAACAAGGGTCAACAATTCCCTTTTGATTATTTGGTGATACTAGTAAATCTTGTATTTGCAAGCTAGCAAATTCCATATTGCTAGTGCCTGCACTTTGTAAGCACATGGGTACAAGAATATCTGTTCATATAAATATGTTTGAACAAACCCATACGTTTTTTGAGGGTGGAATAAAGTTTATCCTAAAGGCTCAGTGGTCCTAAGTCATATACTATCTTCTTTTGCCCTTTGTACAAAGAGACATGAAAAATCAAAATTTGAATCCCGTTTTTGCTGCAGGAATGATGTTATGGGCTTAGAGCCTCTAGGGTTTTTCCTTCAAGAGATTTTCAGTTACTCAGAACACAAAAAGCAATACATGCTTGTCTCTTGAAATATAGACAACAGTGCAATAGTCTGCCTTGACTCTTGGCCCATCTAAACCTGTCAGACATCTTTCTTTCAAGGAATAATGGATTTTCACTAATAGTGAAGAAATTCAGACTATACTGATGTAAAACTAAGGGGATTTGGTTCAGTGTCTTCAAATCATGGCATCACTGACACATGTAGAAAGGTCTCCCCTGTTTCCACGTAGGCACAGTTAAGGGACTGAGGTACCACATGGAATAAGTTCCAATACTTGCTCTCAGCTGGTTTGGTGTTGTAATTGAGGCAATAAGCAATTAAGTCTAATTATTCTCATGAAGATAAGCAAGCATGACCTTGATCTGATATGGCTAGGGAATTAGTGAGGTGTATCACAAAGTACAAGCATTGAAAAGTGGCTTTTCATAGTAAATCTACTCTTTAACCTGGGAATTTTATTAGAAGTGTATGTTGGTTGGTAATGAGACCCATGAGCTTGTGAGAAATAACAGCTATTCCAGGTGTCTTCTGAGTGCACTGAATGATCAACTAGGATTTTAATCAGACTTAGATTTGCAAAAGTTATTTCTGTATAGATGTTAGCTTTAGGTGTTTTGAAAATGGAATTGGAAGATTAATGTAAGGACTTCATTAATGTAAGGACTTCATTAAGTGGCGCTAAGATTGCTAATTCAACCTGTTATTTCTGCTTGGGAATGTAAGATTAGGATTTATTTCTATCTGAAAGAACCAGAATTTTAAAAATAGCATAAAATCCATTACAATGATGAAGAAAAATTCTAACAGTCTAGAACGATGCTTTAATTAATATTGGGCTAACCCTGGGTAACTGGAAATATCAACTGCAATTGGCCATGTCAAGCCAAAATGTTTGCAGTCTAGTGACCAAAAAGATGATGATTTGAGAAAAGCAGAAAAAAGGAATGGTAAAGCACCTAATACTAATGCACATGAAACTTGAAAGGAATGGAAGCAGCAGTTACGCTGGACTGAGACAGCCACAGATGCTGGCACTAAGCACTAGCTTCTGGCAGTGTCAGACTAGTTTAATCCAGGGTTCACTGGAAAATATGATTGTGAAAGTAATGCATATTTTTCAATGTGTAATTTTAACTGCCTCGTCTTGGCTCCTCGTTGTCTGTTTTTCTATGCATACAATGAAAATACATATTAAATTTTTTCTCTTCTCTCCCTTTTGCAGAGAAGATTTGTGTCTGAAATTCAACTGCAGCAAGTTCATTTTCTGCAAATAATACTATCATGTGTCCCATTGTTAGCAGAAAAAAATGCTATTTCAAGTTCTCTGCAGGTTTAAGAGCCATTTTATTTCTGCTGTAATATTACTGTTTTCATCAACTTCAGAGGATAATATAAGGAAAGCAGCTGTTGAAAGCCAGAATGTTATCTTATAAATAAAGCATTTATCTACTTCCTCTTTTGAATATATTTTCTGAAAATGGAACATTCACCAAATAAATAATATTTCATAGGACTGATCGTTGATAGACTGTTTTCCTTAAATTTTAAGTTCTTCTCAAATACAAGGTTCTATTGTGTCTCTCTAGGACTGACGAAGTTCTCTCATATATTAAACAGCTTTGAAGATGTTTTTGTTTTGCTCAGAAACGTTATTCTGACTTCAAGAGTGCATCAGCTGCTAAGTAAGAATTAACTAAAACCAAAACCCAAGTGACAAGAAAATGTAAATGACTGTTTTCAGGCAGGGCTTGGAGCATTGACTGAAATGTAATTATAAATCTCCTGGAATAATATTGGACAAGACTTTGGACATGCTTCAGTAAGAAATTTTTAAAGTTTTTCCCCTTAAAATAGAGGCACCATTTATTGAGTTTTTGATGGGATACCCTCCCTGCTCGGGTGGGTATCCCATCAAAAAGGGTGAAAGAGCAGAAGAGCGTGCTGTGTTGCTAAAGTTCTTTATTTCATAGTCTTATAGTTTTTTGAAGGAAGAGTTCAAAGGGGTTACATGATAAGGCCAAGCAGTAACAGCAGGTAAACAGTTAAGTAGAAAACAGCTTTTTCTTCTTCTTTAAACTTACAGAAGTGTGGATTATATTTGTTAATTGAGTAATAAAATTAACAAACTATTTTAGTTTTTCTTTTCTCAACTTATCTTGGTCTAATAGTTGTGAATCTTACATAAGTATTACATAGGTATTACACAGATTTGCATATATAGTTTTTATCAGCTCTTACTGTTTATGTGAACATTCTATCTAAAAAATGTGAACAGTATAGTTCCATCTATTTTTTGTCTAAAGTAAAGAAATTCTGTGAAAAGGTAACACTGCTGCAGTAAGAACTGTGTTTAAGGTTTCTTTGCTGTAGCTTTTTGATGTTTAAAGCATTTTGTATATATTTCTACTAAAAGTTAAAAATCTGTATCTATATTTTTATTTCACTTTGGTGTGACTTCATGTATCTTAGCTTATCCACATATTTTAATTCAATCCTTGTGCTCTGGCTTTCTTCTGGGCCTAGGTCCAGAGGAGCTCTCACTCTAACAAGACTACTAAGTAAATCATAGGTGGGTGCAGAAAAGCAATATAGTCTTGTGCAATTTGCTATGAACATTTTCCTTCTTATCCTGCTGTGGACTATTTCTGTGTAGCCCTTCAATCAGCGTGACAACAAATAGTCAGAATGTCTCAGCCCAAATTAAGAGGGAGATGTAAATTTTCCTCTAAAATAGAGAGGCAGATAGACAGACATGTCAAATCTCTTGGATTTTATGAGTCACCCAAAGAATTATCTTCAGATTGAAAATTGTGTTTAATTGTTTTGTTATCTGTGTAGCATATTCTACTGTTAAGTATGGCAGGATCTGAGAATCTTCCCGTGAAATACTGAGCCAGATGACTAACATCATCCACCCCTTCCTTGTTTTTTCATCTTAGTTTCTGAAGCACTGTACATAGTACGTTAATTTCTTTTTTAGAGTGTTTTCATCACTAGAAGTAGCCTATTAAGTATGCTAGAGGAGGGCAGATCAGAGGCAAGCTCCTTGCCCTTGGAATAAAATATAGTGGTATCGGTACTGGTGTTTAGTTTCCAGTCATTCTTTTACTGTGTTTTCCAGAGTTTTGTCCCAGGACAATTTAATAAATTTTCTGATGTATTTTGATGTGTAAACCAGACATTTTACTGACACCTACGTATTTCTGTCCTGAGTTCATCTACAGCATTCAGTCACGTGAAGAAAAAGCCTCTCGCATTCCTTTTGCATTTATATTTAGTAAATATTTTGCGCACATATTTAATTTACTGGAGTTGGTCACACTGTTTTTTCCCAACTTTAGTTGCTGTTATATTGAATACACTTAGTGGTTAACTAAGTAGCTTTTTATCATTAAATGGCAATTTACTATACTGAATGTTGTTTTCAAAACTTGAAATTATTTATTCAATTGGAACAAGAGTGAAAGTAGTGCAAATTAATGACTAGTTTTCTGCCCCATGTCAGTCTTGCCCTACAGAGGTCAGATATGCATCCCTTGTCTCTCTCATATGGACATTGACAAACATGCATTGCTACTGCAGTTCATGGGCAATGCTGCAGTAGAAATACACTTTTCCACTCCACAGCCTAGAGCTATGAACATGTACTTTCACTGTTCCTCCTAAAAGTCATCTTTGGACAAACACATAGTGATGCTTGCTGGATCATAAAATGTGTGTGTAGAAGCAAGTGGGAGGATATGGGTGGAGGTGGGCCCATCTGATGTGTAAACCAATAAATTATGTGACCAGAACAAAGCACTCTGTACTCTAGGAAGATTGCTTATTTTTCTCTACCACGAGGCAAGAAAAATTAAAAAATAATCTTGGCTTTTCAAGCTGTTCTCTGGAATGAACCTGCAATCCAATGACTGAATAAACTCAACTCTCACACAATTTCAAGGTAGGTGGCGGAAATGACAATTATCTTGGGCAGTTTCTGAGAACCTAGACTTCTCAGTATTGTAGGCTTCAAGCTCCAATTTAATTGCCTGTTTTTCTTATATGATTTTAATGGTGATCTTGTCTGTGCTTTAGGCTCACCACCCCTATATATGCACAATGTGTAACAACTTTTATACCAGCAGCAAGTATGTTCTCATTTGTTACTTACCCTCTGTACCTTCGAGTCAGTTTAAAATCAACATTTTAATTTTTTTCTCATTTTTGTTCAAATTGCTCCTTCCATGCTGCATTAAGTGACCAGTTTTTATATCACAAAACATTTGAGTTTGAATTGTAGATATTGTATGAACATATTTAAATGACAGCTTCTTAATGTTATGGTGATATTTTACACCACGTAGAGCGTGTTTAAATTCATTAGATTTAGAGCAAGTGCAAATCAGGTAACAATAGATAATCGCTTTATTCCTGTAGTAGTTATTGCTTCAGGCAGATGGGATTATTTAATAAGTCTCTGATGAAATGCAGTGACACAGGATCTTAATGGTGTACCTGCCAGAATGTCTAAGAAAACTGAAGGTGTAAGTGAAGAAACTTGAAAGAAATACTGTTCCAGCATATTCATAACAAAGGTACATTTTCTGTGATTTTTATACTTTATATTATTTCCTTAATAAAAGAAAAATAAAAACTAAATAAAAGTTCTGGTCTGAAGACTAAGAAGTTATTATTCATGACTATTTACAACTCATTTTGACTCGGCTCAGGACAGTTGTCAAGCACTGGCTTTTCAAATCATCTGAGTGTGGCAGTCAGCTGCCTAAACACAGGTAACCAGTGCAACTTCAGAGGTTTCAGATCTGTTAGTCTTTCACCTGTTACCTTACTAAGGTATGGTTATCCTGTAAGCCTTGTGTTGTACCTACTGACCTCATTTCACACACCCTAGAGCACACATAGCCTACGTTTACACAATTGAATTCTATACTCAGTGTCCCCCAGTTGAAAGCTGCACTCTTGCTGAAAACAGGCCACAGCGTAACAGTGTAAGTCCTTCCAAAATGTTGTTGTGTTTTTTTTTTTCCTCTAGGTTGCACTGCGGAACAAAGATTTATGGTCAAGGCACAGCCCAGAGACATGAGTAAGCTGTTTGAAATCAGAAGGAAAAATAGGACTTATTTGCCACCTAGAGAAACAGTGGGAATTGGGCAAGTTCTAACAGCAGCTAATGCGATGCTGTCTGTGACAAGCCCGGAGGCAGGCAGACGCCGCTGCAGACAGCCCTCAGCGGGCGACTTGCAGTAAGGGAGGACGTGTCCCTCAGCCCTAAGGGGCGAGCCCCAGCTCAGGTGCCAGGCGCGTCGGCAGAGGCGAAAGAGAGAGAGGGGTTCTCCGTATAGGTTCCACAGCTCAGGGTTTATTCCAGCCCACAGGAAAATCCAAGGATGAAGAACAAGACAAACAGGAGGGTCCAGGGATTTTATACTCCAAGGAATAGGGGTGGAGATAAGTGTAACAGCCAACTGGGGAAGGCAACAGAGGCAGGATTAACAAGGAAAAAACCAATGGGAGCAACTCATAGGAGGGATTACAAAGAACAACAAATGGGGCATCGAGTAACACAGAACTTTCTAGAACTAATACATAGTCAACTAAGGGGATAAATACATAAAACTAGGAGGGGAGGACAGTAACCAATCAACTTGGAACAAACAAATAAGGGAAACAAAGGACTATGGGGACTCACCTTCACTGCAGAGATGATCTTAGACGTTGGTGCCTGACCACCAGGACTCAGATGCTGTTGTTCCCTCTGGGGTTATAGTGGCCACAGCCACACACACTGCAACAAGCTAAAGCCTTTTTAGTCCATGAAAGTGTCACTAAGAAGCTATATGGGTGGTGGAATATGTCCACTCTCAGGAAAAATTCATAAGGATGACAATCCATGCCCTGATGAAACTTGCAGAAAATAGAAGAAGGAACACCTGATATAAAGAGAAAGACAATGAAATGTGTGAGAAAACTGAGATATACCTAGTTTTGCACTGCTGTTGTAGATATTATACTACTTTCTTGAGTAGGCTGAATGTATTTCTAGAGTGTACTAAGATCAGAAACAAGGAAGATATGGTAACTGACTTCCCACGTACTGTGTACTCCTCAGAAAAATCAGAACTTGGATATTTAATACCCGCCATTAGTCAGATTTTACAATATTTCCATAGAATTTAATAAATAAGGTATTCTCTGCAGCTGGGAAAGCAGTGTGGGCTTTGAGTTTTTAGGTTTTTTGAATAGTTTCTGACTGAAAAAAATAGGAAAGATGGTTTGATCAAAATAACGTGGAAATGATGGTACTTTTCATTGAATATAAATGAAAAACAGTCAATAAGAGTTCAACTCCAGCCTGCACAAATCCAAATATTGTGTCAGACCTTAGCTAAAATTTTTTATATTACTCTCAGTTGTGGTGGTATGATTATGTGGCCCTGAAACAGCAGCCTGCATGCTCAGGTAGGACAAAGTCTTAGAAGTCCTCCTAGAAAGAGAAAGAAACTCGCAGCTGTGTTAAATTTAAAAATTCATCTGTGTATATGCGTAAGACTATCTCTATTGCGGAAAATATATAGATCAGCTGTGATATAAAGGTGGGTTTGGTTGCTTTCCACTTTTGATTATATCTTTGTTATGAACTAAAAACTTCCTGAACATTTAATGCAATGAAACGAGGCCAAGATATCATCTGCTGATTTCTAACTCTAAAGTACTCTGGTATGAGCTAAGACAGCATTGAAGCAAGGACTTAGCACCTTTTCAGCACATCTGGAATAGGAAACCAGAAGGTGATAATAACTTTGAAAACAACCACTAACTGGTTTTAAATATAGCAAAAGCCAAAGGAATTGGCCTTGAGTTATAAAACTAGCAATATCATTGGTGACTTACTCTATCTAATTTTAAAGAAATATACTTTTAAGACAATAGCTTTTGGGGGCGGGGGGAGAAGGGCTCTGGGCATGGGCATGGGCAAAAGGTAGGGGCCAGAATACCATCCAGGACTCAAAATATTGATCAGTAACTGCTGTTTACCTGGTCTATGCTGGCTATCTAAACAGGACGGGAGAGAAACGATCCTTGTCAGGTTGTGAGTGCCATAGAATAGAAATCTTATACTAGAAGATTTATAATGGACATTTCTATTCACCTGCTAAACCCATGCTGGTTAGTGAATAAATTTCAGGTTATGTCACTGTGTAATGTGGTTCTTTTTTTTCTGTAAACCCACTCTAAACCCCCTCTGTGTCATGTCTACACAGCTGTCACAGCTGTCTCATCTTCATGCTTGTCTAATTTACATGTCACAGTACCTGAGCTAACTCAGCCGTGTCTATATTAGAACTTTACAAGTATATCACATTAGTCACAAAACCAAAATACTTACAAATAACTATAATCTTGACTGCAACTCAGATTTTCTTAGTGACAGATTTCAGTACAGTACTTTGCAGAATAGTGGCTGTTGTATCACTGTGAGCAGGTGAATGAAAGTGTTATGAACCATTTCATTACTTCATCAGCAGCTGAGGATGCAAATAATCTTTTAAAAGGCATTGGAAAAAAGCCCTGTAAATTCTAGAAACAGATTAATAGGTATAATTTAATAGCTAAAATATATTTGCAAATACGTAGCTTATTAAAAAAAGGCAAAAGACAGCATTTGGAAAATTTATATTGTTTATATAAACCAAAGTTTGAGGATTTATTGACTGAAAAAAAACTTTTTGAGATCACAGTAGGTTTTTCAGGCCTAAGCAAAATTGCCAGCAGAGATTTTAGGATAACTGTATAAGTATTTTTCAGAAATTCTCGATCCTGGAGCTCCACTCTTTCCCACCAGTGCCTTTTGAATTTGGAAAACCTAGCCTAATCTGTGCTTTCAGTTTTGTCTCTGTCTTCTAGCACAGTAGGTTATTTGGGATTTCAATGAGGAAAACAGCTATTGGCTTGATTTTACACATATGCTTCCACACACTAAGTATATACTTCTGTTTTTGCTTAAGTTTTTCTGCTTCAAAATAAACTAAGTAAATATGCAAAGCTGAATGCTTTTGGGTTTTGTTTGCATTTTCTGTCTCATTCTATCCAAAGATGCAGCAAGTTTTCCTGTAATGTAGTGTTGCCAGCAAGATTTATAATATAGAATTTAAAAAATTTGGCCATATATGGGTAAAGATGTTAGCAGCTGGCTTAATATATTAAAATATGAAGTCTACTTATATAACTCTCATAGCCATTCGTAAAGACCAAATTATTTGCCTATTGAATTAGTATGACAGCAATAGTCATGCAAGCAGTGTCTGATGTGTTCAGATTGAGCTTGCATTTAGTTCTAGTGGCAATGTTTAGATTGATGAACAATGCAAATGAATCATTCTTGGTCCTTGGCACTGGAGTATAATTGTAGTGTAATGAGATAATGAAGAGACTCTGACTTTAAATTAAAAAAAATAAAAGGGAGAGGCTTGAGGATACGAACAGTTGAAAACAGAGAATACCAATTAGCTTTTCCATTTCCCTCTGCTCTTTTGCCCTCTCGTCCTCAATCCCTTTCCATTATAGCCTATTTAAGAATTACAGTTCATGTATTTTTGCAATAATAGGAGTATTTGAATCAGAAACAAAATGTATTACATGTAGGACGTTCATTTTGAGCATGCTATATACAAAAGTGGAATTGAAGAGACATTCATTTCAGATTTCACTGTTTTGAAACTTTTCATTTTAGATTTCAAAAGCTGCAATTACATGATGATATTTGATGTATTCCAAAAGTGGTATTTCATATATAGCACATCTGATATTTATTGAAAATGCTAGGAAAAAACCCCATTTTAACCATCATAATTTAAATACCATCTTATTCATACTCTCTTCAGGATACTTTAAAACAGGCCTAGAAGGGTCTATTAAATTGCATTTAAGCCCAGTACACTTTGCAGGTGTCCAGTATAATGAATACTTTAAATGGCTATGCTCTAAGGTTAATTTGTTCTGTAAAATTGCCCAGACCCCTCTAGAGTATTCATTAGTAGAATAAAACAGAGACCTAATCCAGATAGATGCTAAAGGATTATCATTATTGCTGTAAGGACGACTTTGATAAAATTCTAATTGGAATTGCCGCATGGGGACTGAACAAACGAAGCAGATTATGATAAATATGGGGTTTCAGACCTCTTTAACTAAATTCTGAGACTGGGGTAAAATAAAGTGATCAAACTAATCTGAAAACAGATAGCTACCTCAATTTACTTCAGAATTTCTTAGAGTGGCATGAAAGATAAAATTATACTCAACTGCATATAATTACACCAAATGTCAGTACAATACAATTAGAGCTAAAAGACCATTGCAGCATTCATTTTGCTTTTAACAGCATCTTCATTGCAAACAGTCTTTTGTCTCATTAGTGCAGGACTGACAAATTTAAACCTGTAGTTATATGGTTTCATCCATAATAATATCAAACAAGATATTTTCTTTTCTCTCTGCGTTATACAAAAAGGAGAAATTTTCTGCTGGGCCTCTTAAACACAAAAGGGAATTAACACTATCTAAATAAAATAAAAATAAACCATCTTATTTTGCATTCAGGTCTATAACTGGTAAAATTCCTGTGTCATAAATCCACAGTTTATATGCCATTAAAGCAGATTGTGAGTTAAATAGTCATTGTACAGGTCCATCAAATACAAGTTTTCATTTCTTGGTTGTTATAGGTTTTATTGTTAGCAAAACAAAAGAAAAAATTTCCACTTAACTGTGAAGTTCAGTGGCAGAACACAGCCTTCAGGGATAGGGAATCCACAACTTCCCTGGGCAACTGGTTCCAGTGCCTCACCACCCTCACAGAAAACATCTAAATCTCAGGCTACTTTGTTTTAGTTTAAAGCCCCTACTCCACATCCTACTGCTACTTGCCTTAGGCAAAAACCTTCCCCATATTTCTTGTAGGCCCCCTTTAAGTACTGAAAGGCTGCTGTAAGGTCTCACCAGAGCCTTCTTCAGGCTGAACAACCCCAACTTTCTCAGCCTGTCTTCACAGGAGAGGTGCTCTATCCCTCTGATCAACTTGGTGGCACTCCTCTGGAGAGCTGGATGCAGTTACTTCAGTGAGGTCTCAGGAGAGCAGAGCAGAGGGGCAGAATTCCCTCCCTTGCCCTGTTGCCCACGCTGCTTCTGATGCAGCCCAGGATGTGTTTGGCTTTCTGGGCTGTGGGTGCACATGGCCAGGTCATGTCCAGCCTCTCACCCACCAGTGACCCCAGGACCTTCTCAACAGGGCTCCTCTTTATCTGTTCATCCCCCAGCCTGTGTTGATACCAGAGGTTGTCCTGACTCAGGTGCAGTACCTTGTACTTGGTCATGTTAAACCTCATGAGATTTGCATGGGCCCAATTCTTGAGCTTGTCCAGATTCCTCTGGATGGCATCCCCTCCTTCAGGTGTGTCAACTGCACCCTCAGATTGGAGTCGTCTGCAAACTTGATGAGGGTGCACTCAATCCCTTTGTCTGTTTTAAGTAACTGTGTTTATATCTGCAGCCACTTTTGCCAAATTTTCTGAGTAAATAGAGCTGAAATTTTAATTCACTTTTAAAGAAATTTAAGACCGCCCTGGTGAAGTATTTTTGAGGTTGTTTGGAGGGTTTTTTTTATTAACAGAAGAAATATTTCCTACTGAACTAGGGTTTTCCAGGATTTAAATTTGAATACATTTATCCCTACAAATATTATCCAAAATATCAATGGAAGAATAATATCAGAAAGCTACCATCTTAATTATGTAGAATTTAAAGATAAATAAAGAGCCTAAAATTTTGGAAAAATAGAAAGTAAATTTTTAAATTATTTTTGAAAAACATATTGAGGCAGACTAGTGGAAATATCTTCAAGTATATATTTTCATCAGTCTTAAAGCAACTACCATATCTACATTCTTTCATTATACTGTTTACTTAGAATTGCTAAAGGTTATAACTGAGCAAAGCCTGAATAAAAAAATCCCATATTACTCAGAAAGACCAAAATTATGTGATTTTGCTGATCTGATTTACTTCTATAAATGAGTATTGAGATTCAATTATTTCAAAATATTCCTATGACTTATTCTGCTGCTGATAGTCACCTCTACCTTGACACTGTAATGGAAGGATCATAAAAGATGATATGATCTATTCAAGAGTTTCTCCTCATAGCCATTTCCTAATGATGTCCTAAGGTTATATTGCCTGTACTATAGGTCAGCAGCAACAGACAGCACTGAGACCACAGTCTCTTCTACCACAGGCTCCTCTAATGTATATTTATAAAAGACAGCCCTAGTAAACATTTTTAATCAAAGATGAAGTATTTAGGACTCAGGTATATATTTCTTGCTCCTTCTTACTCTAATACTTTCTTAAATACAGAGCAATGCATCATTAGCAATGTTTTTCTCATAAGGTGTATTGATTAGGAGAGCTACTGCGATTCTAATTTATCCATGTGTGTCACGACTTTTTCAAATAGCTCTATTATACCTGTGTGTTCAAGTGTGCATAAAGAAAATGTTATGGTACGTTACAAACAAGTTTGAGATGTTCTGCATCATCTATTCTTATATCAAACCAAGTGATTAACTAAACTTCCACATATCTGAGCAACTTGGTCTAGTGAAAAATATCGGGGAGGTTAGAACTGTATGATCCTTAGGGTCTCTTCCAACACAAGGCATTGTGTGATTCTATGATATTCTATAAAAGAAAAGTTTTGTGGAGAGTAGTTTTATTTTAATTTTATATAGCAGAAGTTTGTCCATTTTTTCCAACTATATCAATTGCTTAAATAAAGAAAAATTCCTCCTGTTCATTCCTATTCTCATTATCTCTTTAACTACTCTTATATACATCACTATCCCTGCTAATTTCTCTAAATCTATTTTTGTAGTGTATGTAGTTACCCACATATGAAGAATGTGGAGGCCTCACAAACATCCTATTTTCTGCTGACAATTCTGGAACAGAAATATGGGATTTTGCTCTCCCTCACAATGCTGTTCCACTCTGGCTTCTCACACCTGAGGTGTTTTCCATCTTCTGCAATTGTTTCACCCAGAGAGACATAAAACTGGTAGTTTGTATCTCCAGTTGTATCATCTACTCTCTTTGTAATTTTATGTGATGCCGATGCAGGTTTATGTGCATTCTGTTTGAGACTGGCCATCTCTAGTCACACTTTGCTGTGTATCTAATCCAAGAAACCTTAAGAATAGAAATGACCATACCCTTTCTTCAAAGGAAGGTCTATCAGACTGCTGAATATCTCTGTCCCAAATCCAGTCCTATATTTTTGTTTAATGACAATATGTTCCTAAATTTTATACTTTATTTCAGAATGAACTACCCATACTGTGCACTATGTATATTATCTTAGAACATGTACAGTCAGCAATGCTCATTCCTAAGAGCTTGGGATGTAACATCTGGGAGTGATATATATCTAGGTAATAAAAAAAAAAAAAAAATTAAAGAAAATTAGATTTTAAAGTACTTACAATCTATATATTTATAACATCACATACTGGTGGATTAAACAGAATATGTATCTGGTAAGTCCCCATTAGGGAACAAAGGAAAAAGCACTTCAAAAGTTCTTGATCAGACAGGAATTTGTTCAGCTTAGCTGGAAGCATTTCAAATTATTTTCAATGATATTTAACTGATTAATTGAAATTAACCTAAATGTAATAGCAAAAAATAGAAGCTGAACAACACAGTTACTGGAATACAAAAAACAATATATAATTTGATTTCATAGCTTGTTTAAATGAGTTCTGTTTCCTTGTGAATCGGATTAATTCTTTCTGAAGAGTCATGCAAATATTTCTGTTGAAAAAAGTTTCCAGTGAAAAAACAATACGACATAGTGGCACTAAGAGCACTGAAATGGATTTCTCATGCTGACACAAAGAGTGATGGACAGAGAATGAGAGAAAAATTAAGGACTTCTGATTAAAACAAAAAGTAGACCTCTGCAATTTTGCGATTTGTTTTCTTTCCTGGAAAAACATTCTTAAGGCCCTATGTATAACACATTTTAATTCTCTCTTATAGTGCTCTTACCCACCATGGAAGATCCATCTCAATTTATTGTTATAATGACTCTAGCTTCTTTACTGTTAAGTGCTATTGATATCTCTTTTTACTTGCTTGCAATTTTATCCATGCTACATTCCTGCAGCAGAAACATTTATTGGAAAATTGCTAGCTCCTGTTTTATCACACAATCAGATTCGAACTGGTGTCTACCCTTCTACTTCCTCTATTCATGAATCACCATAGAAATACATAAAATACATACTTTCAGTTCCTATATATCATGGTTTAACCCCAGCCAGCAGCCAAGCCCCATGCCGCTGCTCGCTCACTCCCTCACTGGTGAGATTAGGGGGAAAATCAAAAGGGTAAAAGATAAAGAATTTGTGGGTTGAGATAAAGACAGCTTAATAGGGAAAGCAAAAGCCACACACACACACAAGCAAAGGAAAATGAGGAATTAATTCACTGCTCCCCATGGGCAGTCTGGTGTTCAACCACCCCCAGAAGAGCAGGGCTCCATCACAGTTAATGGTGACTTGGGAAGACAAAAACAAATGTCCCCCTGTTTCTCCTTCTTCCCCCCTTTATACACTGAGCAGGATGTCACATGGTCTGGAATATCCCTTTGGTCAGTTTGGGTCACCTGTTCTAGCTGTGTCTCCTCCCAACCTCCCAGGCACCCCCAGCTTCCTTGCCAGCACGGCAGTACAAAGAGCAGAAAAGGCCTTGGCTTTGTGTATAACAATACAGCAATAACAAAACCATCTTAATATTATCAACCCTGTGTTCAGTTCGAATCCAAAACACAGCCATATCCCAGCCACTGTGAAGAAAATTAACTCTACCCCAGCTGAAACCAGCACACCATATCTTTTAAAATCTTTTTTCTGTAACATCCATCGTCACATTTCTTATTGTCTTCTGTTGTCTCTTATACTCTGAGCTGTAATTGAGTTAGATGCTTAAATCAATGTACTAAACCGTGCTTTTATTTAATTTGGGTTCAGCATGAAAGATGTTATATGATATTTTATGTCTAAATTGGTTTTTTTTGACCAACTACTAATAGTAACTAAAATTTTCTCCCAAGAGAGGCTTTAAAATGTATTAAAATTATTTAAATTCATATTTGAGTTACTAGAAATTTAAATTTCATGGTCTTAAGATTAGTTATTTTGTACTCACAAACACTAAGATCAAAGAAAATATAGGGAAAAGAATAGCAAGCTGTTGGAAATATAGGAAAAAACATGTCTTAATAAATCATAAGTATAATTTTGCCATTCTGCATCTTTATCAAATATTTGTCAGTTCAGGTCTGTACTTCTTACTGGTCATATGCGTCTATCAAGGACTACTTTGTACAAAAGACTTCCAATAAAGTTCAGAATGAGAGGATAGGATAATCAAAACCTCTGAAGACACTAGCCGTCTTCCTATTGCCTGACAGAAAATTCATAGTTTTAGCTTTATTTTTTTGCGGGGTAAATAGTTTTACTTATTGCCATTAAATCTAAAAATGTGCTGACAGATCAAGAAAACACTCTTACATATCCCTGTACAAACTCATTGTAGTGGCAAAGATTTCTAATAAACAGAACATTCTACATCCATTCTTCATAACAGTACTTGAATAAGACAGGTATTTTTTTTTCTTTTCAGTTCTCTCTCTTTGATTGTGATACCGTACAATGAATTGTTGTATGCTAATGGCAGTGCCTAACAGTATCATCATATAAATTTTGGATAGAAAGCATATGTACACCAGGGTAACTGCAATTATACTTGCTGCATCATCTGCTTTAAAAGTGGACTTTTTGCTGGGCACATTATTACATTACATTGTTACAAAACCATTTGCACCAGCTATCTACTACAGAATGAAGTTCAAATAATTGGTTTTGATATAGACAGCACTAAGTGATCTGAATTTCGACTGAAACATTTTCCTTTCTACTACTATTTGCTGACAGTGGATATCAGTCATGGACTTCTTTCTATTTTGCTTGAAGATTTCTTTTCTGGGTTATTCTATGTACTCAGTCTGGGAGTTCTTTCAAGCAAACTACCAATCTATGCAGTTTTAGTTGTTTAAAAGGGAAAAATTTTAAGATTAAAACATTTCTGGAAACATCTGCCCTAAGAAAAATGTGTTCAAGACCAAATACAGCCCAAATGTGATTTAGAAGGGGTCAGTCTCCTCTCTGTACTGCATGGCAAAACCAGAACTGGGTGGACTGAAGGACTGCTGAAATAGAGAGGTGGCATGGCTGTTGAGCAGCAACAGACATACTCACTTCCATTCCTCAGAAAGTACAAGCACAGTAGTAAGGAAATAGGAGAGAAACTAAAGGTGAACCTAATGACCTCCTAATTCTCCTCTCCCATGAGTGTATCCAGATTACAATAATTTAATCTGTTAATTCTGCACATACAATATGAAACCTCTGAATTATCAGTCTTAATAAATTAGTATTTATTCACAGAGACTGCATAAAAGGGAAATATACAATTACATGTGTGGTGTGGTGGACAGACAGATGAATAGGAGAAAAATACCTCATTGAGTACCTATGAATAGATGTGTAAATTTTGGAATTTAGCATAAATTGTAATGAGGGCACTGCAAGCCACGTCATACTTCAGAGCAGTTGGAAAGGAATGACTGAAGAGATGTGAAGAACAAAAAAATCTTAAACAGTACTTCAAGTTTTTCAAGATGCCAAGGAACTGAATTTTCAGGTGTATGAGTGGAAGCAGGAAAGTAAGTACCTTGAAAAGAGAATTTTTCTCAGGGTGCTCTTTCTGGGAAATTATTCTGCAGTGGTATGCTCAATTTACCCAATTATTCCTTGTCATTCCTGCACTAATTTTTTTCTACATCCTCTCCAGATGCCTAACATTTACTAGAGTGTTGCCAAGGTTTTAGAAAAAAAAAGTATAATCACCTGACAGAACAGTGCCCATAGCACAAGGAACAATTTAAAAGCAACCATAGGTCACTCAAGTCCTACCAAAGTAGTATGGTGAGACATGAAATTAGGTAACATTCAATATAGTACAAAAGGTCTAATATGAAACCAATTTGCAAAATCCCTTGTTGTTTTCATTATATTTATTCATATGAGGATTATCAGTGCAACATAGGTATTCTTAAAACTGTTCACAAAAACATGGCTAATATGTTCAGATGTTGGTTACTCTGTTTCTACTGGAGATCAAACAAAAAAACCCCAACCAAATCCCAGGCCACTGAAAATGTTTAAATGGCAATCACTTGTTATAATTTGAAAGCTATTCCAGTAATATCCAGTATGATTGAAAAGGTCTCTGAAAGGTTAAGCCAAAATCTGCTCAATACCAAACTTAGGGCTAATTTTCAAAATGCATAGTCAATAATTTTTTTTTTTCCCCACACCCTCTTACACGTTAGAAATTTTGTTTCAGATAAATATATTCAGCCAATTTTTAAACGTTATTTTACAGGATAAATGGGAAATCAGAGGTTGAGTTCTCACAGTTAATATCTTTGCAATGACCTACATCTCTGTTTATTGTTCTCAATCTAATTCTCAGTTTAGTAACATTTGGTATGTGTTTCAAATACATAGTGCAATTTGCAGTCTGTTACACCATTGGGTAATTTGCCATAAAGAAACAAGAATGTACAATTAATGATTTAGAATGTATTTCAACATGAAAAAAAATGCAGGGAATATTCTCGACATTTCTCATTGAAACAGGAAAAAAATTGCTGTTCCCTGATTTTTCTTCAGTCTCTTGCTTTCTGCTGCATATGCTATCTGCTAAGCATATGCAAAACCAAATTAAGGGAAAGGGAGAAAGTTTGAAGAGTTCTTCCAGCTTCCTCTGAAAGAAGAAAATTATCTGTTTACAATAACTATAATTTTGACAAGGACAACAATCTGGAACTAATGAAAATAATGTACTTAATAAAAGTCTTCAAAAGTCTACCCTCTCAGTCAAAGGTAGTTCTGATACAAAGTTCTGATAAATGTCAGTATTTTTTCTCTGCCAGTAAGGACTGATTTCCTCTTCCCTTTCAAACAGTATTTACAGTCATATTCTCACCAATGCCAATGACACACTCAAGTCTCAGCTCACCAAGTTTACGAAAAATTCTTCATTTTTGAAAGGAGGATACAATTTTTTAGTTCTCATTTACAATACAATAAGAAGCACTTCCAAAACAATGATCTTAATGTCAATTTGATGCTCTTAACATAGTTCCAACATTAAATTGGAAGCACCATTTGTCTTTTGAAGTACCTATTTTTTTAAATGCTTTAGGTTTATTTACAAAACAAGATAGTCTTATTTTATTGTAGCATGGCCTAAACACAATTCTCAAACTTATGCCTTTTCTGCCCCTCCTTATGTCACTCTCTGAAATAATGTGTGTTATTCTTTAAAACAGCTACCTTCCAAGAATCTAATTTTTCTCATGCAAGAAATACCAGAAGGAGATAAATGTTAAGCAATTTGGGGATCATGGTTAGTTGAAGACAAAAGCAGGTAGAGGTTGTCTTTTTTTTTACAGTCCAAAAGTAAAATGCATTGAATGGGAAAAGGTGATAAATCAGTTTCCTTTTCCAAATTGATAGGAAATATCGAAAGAAATTATGATTAGACTGTTTTGAGTATTTGGGTACTTTAGAAAGTAGGTTCATGTTGTGGTTTATGTTCAGCTGGCAACTTAGCAGCATGCATCTGCTTGCTCACTTACCTAGCATCCTGGTGGCATTGGGAGGAGAATAAAAAGTAAAACCTGTGGATTGAGATAAGCAGAGTTTAATAATTGCAACAAATTAAAAGAAGGAGAAGGAGAAGGAGGAGGAGGAGGAGGAGGAGGAGGAGGAGGAGAAGAAGAAGAAGAAGAAGAAGAAGAAGAAGAAGAAGAAGAAGAAGAAGAAGAAGAAGAAGAAGAAGAAGAAGAAGGAAGAACAACAAGAACAAGAAGAACAAGAGAGAGAAAGACAAAACCCAAGGAAAACAAGTGATGCACAATACAGTTGCTCACCACTTGCTGACCAATGCCAAGCCCATCCTTGAACCACAATTATCCCACCTTAGGGGTAACTCCCCCAGTTTATATACTGAATGGTGGCTGTAAACTCTTATACACAAGTGAAGTATCTCGGTGGATGACTCTCGCATATTCATTCAGTGGCAATATTTCTGACTACTTCTGCCCTTGCACAATTTTAGTTCAACTGACTAAACTTGCATTGGATATAATGTTTTCTATATGTTAGGTGCAAATCACAACTCAAAGTGCAATCTTACAGGTTGAAATTTCTTGGAGATGAAATAGTTAACATGACACTTAAAATATCAGAATAAATAAGAAATTAAACTAAAAAAGTTTTTTAACATCATCTGGTTTCTCAAATTCTCAGTTAATAAATGCTTTTAATGGGAAATTTCATTACAAATTTTTGCTACTCATCTAGATTAATTCATGGGATATAATAATTTATCATTCACCTGTTATTCTTATATGACTTCTAATGCAAACTTGGTTTACTTTTCTTCTTTTGTGTTATACTTCTCAATACTGTACATGATATTTAAGAATGAAAGCTGTACAAAGAAAATTAAAAAGTATATAAATATAGACAGTAACACAACATGATTGCAAAGATAGATAAATATTAAATTATATACAACATTTTTTGTAAAAATAGCCTGATGTATTCGATTATTTACATCATTATATGAATAGTAATTGTATCCATATTCCACTGAAGCTGATGAAATGCCAGTCAGAGATATGAAGGTGTAACTATACAAATCGGTTTTTAGTTTGATCCAGGAAATTGCTATCCCGATTTTGGACTATCATTTTTCTAGTCTTAGGTGATTGGCTATGTCTTCATCTCTTTTTTCTGTACTGCATTCAGCTACAAGTGAAATACATTATAATAAGTTATTATTTTTTATTTATGTATGTATGAAAAGTCTTATTTTAAAAAACATTATGAAGATTTAGATCTAGTTCGTAATGTAGGTAACAGATGATTAAAATCTTCAACTTATTGTTCATCTCCATTCTTCTTACGGAATTTGAACATCAGAATAACAAATGATAGTTTGAATGATAACACAAAACTGATGCCAATTTTGTAGTATCAATAACCCTTTTATATTTACTCAAGTGTTTTATAGCTTTCCACGTACATGTAAGCAAAAAAGAAAAAATAATTCCATTTTGTAACTAAAAAAAATTATCTGAAACAGGAACACACTAAAATATCCCCCAACTTCTAATTAGGGCTAAAATTTACAAAAAATTAAAAATTAGGTTCACTTCTCAGAGTTTGAAATTTTTAAGAGAAATATGATCTGGAGAGATTTTATTATTCAGGGAACCTAAATTAAAATAATTAAACTCTTACAATATTTCTTAGCAAGTGCTTTAATGAGACTCAATCTCTACTTTAATATCAGCATCAATTGCACATACTGATTTATGGAAAAATATTAGACAAGTAATGAGTTCTTCTGCTAGTGAAAAAGGCTGTTCTAATTCATACACTGGTACAGTTAGAGGCCAAACAAAATACGCACTTTATAATCAGTCATTTCAGAAAAAAGTCTTTTATACATTGTTTACAAAAATAGCATTGAAGCAAATTAATGTATTAAATAAAAGAGTTCTGTGAAAAACTGCACGGATGCAAATATAGAAACTGGATAGAAAATTATCTGTTAATTGCCTGAAACTATGGAAATAAGAGCTAGAAGTAAAGCTGATTGGAGAATGGTACACATTTGGTTGAAAAATTGTTTCTTTTTCTACATTCCCTGATTAAGCACATTGGGCATTTAAGAGAGGGTACTTTGGAGCCTCTGTAAAAATAAAAATAAAAATAAAAATAAAAATAAAAATAAAAATAAAAATAATTTGTGGATGACACTAAGCTAGCTGAGTCACTTCATATACCAAGGCAAGAAGCAGGGCAGGATCAAAATGTACAATGATCTTGACAAACTAAAAGGCTGGTTTAAAATTAGAACAAAAAATAACAACAGTACTAAAAAGAGCAATATTTCCAGAGAAATAAAAGTATGAGTTGGAGAAAAACAGGCCTGAAAATGACCATGGAACACCTATGGAACAGCAGCTCATACGGTTCATGCTGCTGGCACAGTCTCCCTTCTTGGTAAAGTGGTCTGGAAAACAATAGATGATACAATGGGAATGCAAATCTACACATTGTGTTTGTATACTACAGCCAAAGCATTCTGTTCTTATGCTGTTTGCCAAAAGTGAATATGCTAAAAAAAAAGCTATAAACTACTAAAACACAAGGATACACTAACAAGGGGTTATTAGGGGACTTTATAAATAGTGAAGGAATCGGCTAAGAAAATTCAAAAAGAAACCAAACAGAAGCAGAAAAATGTTTAGTAGTGTCAAGTGAGATGATGAAAAACAAAGCAGCATTAAGAACATGTTTTGGTGTTGTCAGAGTCTCTCGGGGTCATCATTGCCTCTGCTCAGGTTCAGCCATGTGACAGCCAGCACCCCCAGGTCCTTTTCTGTTGATCAGCTTTCCGACCACTCTGCCCGTAGAGATGCCTGGAGTTTTTGTGACCAAACTTCAGGACTGGTACTTTGCTGTATTGAAGCTCATGCACTTGGCCTCAGCCCAGATTCTGTGATCCTGACCCAGCCTGTCCAGATCCCTGTGTAGAACCTTCTGACTCTCCAGCAGATCAACAATTCCACCCAACTTGGTGTCATCTGCTAACTCTGAGGGTACACTCAATCCCCTTGTCCATATCATTGATAAAGATATTAGACACGAGTGGACCCCATACTGATCCCTGTGGAACACGACTAGCAACTGGCCACCAACTGGATTTAACTCCATTCACCACCACCCTCTGGGCCTGGACATGCAGACAATTTTTTAGCCAGTGCAGCTGTCCAAGCCATGACCAGCCAGTTTCTCCAGGAGAATGCTATGGGAAACAGTGTCAAAGGCGTTACCAAAGTCCAGGTAGACAATATCCACAGCCTTTCCCTTGTCTGTTAAGTGGGTCACTTTGTCATAGAAGCTGATCAGGTTGGTCAAGGAGAACCTGCCTTTCATAAACCCATGCTGGCTGGGCCTGATGCCCTGGTTGTCCTGCATGTGTTATGTGATAGCATTCAAGGGGTTCTGCTCCATGACCTTCGCCAGCACTGAGGGTGATGCTGACAGGCCCTTCATTCTTCTGGCCATTGAAAGTGACTCTGAGCATGTGCACCAGCTCCTTGCTGCATCCCATCTGGCCCTATGGACTTGTGTATATCTAAGTGGTGTAGCAGGTCACTGACCACTCCCTGTCCCTGTCCCTGTCCCTGTCCCTGTCTTCCAGCTCATAGTGCTGGGTACCTTGATGACAACTGGTCTTAGTATTAAAGAGTGAGGCAAAGAAGGCATTGAGTTCCTCAGCCTTTTCATCATCTGTCACAACGTTTCCTCCCCCATTCCATAAAGTATGGAGATTGTCCTGAGCCACTCTTTTTGTTGTGAATGCTATTTACAGTAGCACTTTTATTATCTTTTATAGCAGTAGCCAGATTAAATTCTAGTTGAGTTTTTACCCTTGTGATTTTTTCCCTGTGCAACCTCACAACAACCTTGTAAGTCCTCCTGTGTTCTCCTGAGTGATCCTGCCTCTTCTATCATAGGTCATAAACTCTCCTAATTTTTAACCTGAGTTCCAGTTAAATTTCTGTTCAGCCAGGCTGGCCTGCTTCCCCATCAGCTTCTCTTTCAGCACATATGAACAGACGGACTTGTAAATTTGATTTAAACCATATTAACTGAGCAGGTTTTCCGGTGAAACTACACATATCTTCATAAATTTAAATATTTTGGAGAGAAGCAATCTTTTATAAGATAGCAGGAAGGTATTATTTTATTGTTTTAAGTGTACATGATACTTTTTCTAGAATGCCATTTAATTTTAGATATTACAAATGCAATAACACAAAACAGTAGCCTGCAGTAGTGCAGTCAGTATGAAAGGAAACTTGGATTAATAAGAATCAAAGGAAGAATTTCATTTGTTGAGTCTAGATAAGACAAAAATCAGATAAGGTATGGCTGCAAAATGGAAATGGAAAACATGATAGAGAGGAATGACCTTCTCAATGGCCACAAAAACAACACAAGAACAAAATGAAACTAAAGTAAATATACTAAAATTGTATATTAGGAATACCTAAGTATATAGTTTATGAAGTTAGCACTTCAAACTTCTAATAAAGTGGTTTTTTACATGGAAAATGTATTTTATTAGTTTCAAGAAAATTTCAGTGAAAGCACATGCAAATTTTTGTATTTCAAAGTCAAATTGAAGTTTTGTATAATTTGAGTCCAGACTAAGAACTGCTGTGGTGAATTGTCTTGGAATCCCACTGCAGATCTACAGCTGAAGGATCCCATAGCAGGAAAAGTATTCAAGAAATGAGGTGCAAGGAAAGAAACAAGAGAAATTCCTGTATTGTTTGCTTAACCTCTGAAAAAGCTCTGAATTTCTGCCCTTCCCTGTCTTTCCAATACTGGCAGTAAAACTAGCATAACAGACTTTGGCCTCCTAAGGTTATTTTATGCCTTTTTCCTTCTCCAGCTATTCACATTTTCTTCTTTAGACAATCCACCAGGAGCTATTACCATGGGATGAATACTGGTACAGATACAACATATTCATGGCAATCACTTCTCACCTGGTGTCACTTGCTTCCTTTTGCAGGCTGCTATGATTATACCCTACTCTGATTTGCATTGGATTACTGGAATTTTCCTGTCTTTTAATGGAAGGGAACATATGGCACATAGCTTTAAAAGTGTGCTACCAAACGTAATGAATGTTGGATTGACATTGTTACACCCATAAGCTTTGTTGATAAAAACAAATATTTATACACTATGACATTCTTTCTGCAAATTGCTACCCCTACTCAATGTATGATTCATGAGAAAAAGGATCAGATAAAACAGACTTGGCAAATGGGTAGAAACAGAAATAAACAAGCAGAGAGTAGAACAAAATTCTGTGTTGCAGAATGCGAGGCCATATTGCTATTCCTAGAAACAGACCATAAACTTTTTAGTGATATTTGAGAGCCTCAGGACTGAGATTTATCAGACCTGTTCTGTCTGAACTTTTCTTGACCTTCCTGTAACTTTGTTTTACTTGATTTCTCCATGAAAGCAATTTCTCTAATTGACAAAGTCCACAGCTAATTTATTTTACTTTTTTTTTTCTTTTTATGGTCCAACCATAGTTTTGTAAAGATAAAGTAGTTATTTTATATAAAATTTGAGATTTATGGCTGTAAAATATTGATGCAGCCCAGAGAAATATATGCCTTGTATGATAGCAGGGGCCTTGAGAAGCAGACACAATATGAAGCATAGCAGAGCACAGACCTGAACTGATAAGGCATGAATCCCAAGAAAATAAGAAATCCATTGTGTTTTGGTTAACTCAGTGACAAAATTCCATCTTCCTGCCATTCCCTGTTCTCCATTACTTCTCAAATGTCCTAACCTATGAAATTTAAGATGCTTTCTTCACTATGACTCTTTCTTAGATTTGGGACATACCTATTACTCTCCATGGTATATGACGTTTCTTAAACTACTGAAGTGAGTAAGAATTCCCGAAGTTGTCACCATGCAAGTATAACTATCTTAGAGCTTGATAGATTCCAACTTGTGCTTGACCTTGATTTTTTTCAAAAATTATAAGGATGGCTGTTTTGCAGTGAACGGAAAATATTCTGGGTGCCACGGACATAGTGGAATCAATGTCTGTACGTTGCATGGAGTAGAGAAAGAAGTTAGAAATTTCAGCTAGAAATAACTTCATTCCTTTATTGTTTCTTATTCCACTGACAAGTGAAAAAAATTACGAATTTAGGTATAAAAATGTATATATGAGGTACACAAATAATATATATATATACACATATTTTTGTTATCTATGTTTATGCATATATATGTAAACATATATACACATATGTATTTATACACATAGAAATGGTGCCTGGGATTTCACATAAATTGATGCTTGCAATGAGAGTTTCACACATAATTTGCTCATAAAATTGTTCAAATGGTTTTTTGTACTGAGAAGTCCTAAGAAGTCAGAGCTTATTTTCTACAAATAATAATTACTGAATTTTTTAATAGTGTTTTGCCAATGTGTGTATTAGAAAGTGTTAGTCCCCCATAAGAGTTTCTTCCCTGGAAGAAACTATATAATTGACTGTGTATCTATGATTTGTGTAATATATAGTAATCATAGAAATAATTAATGTATTTCTGCTATATTGGGGAATAACAGCCACTTGCATAATGCAAAGTGTATTATTTTTATGGGTTGCTATAAGAATATATGGCAACAGATGTGATATTGCCACTACCCAGAGACTTTTTTCCTGCTTGGAAACTGAAGCACTGTTGTGGCTTAACCCCAACTGGCAACTAAGTACCATGCAGCTGCCTTGCTTGCTTATTCCCCACTCTGGTGGGCCAGGATGAAGAATCAGGCAAAAAAAAAAAAAAAAAAAAAAAAGGGGAAAAAAA